>QEPC01006354.1:636851-674800 GCA_003113815.1 Sphenodon punctatus
TGCAATGGATTGAGGAGAACAAAACTGCTGGGAGAGGGAGCCTTCTGAAATGCCTGCTGTTCAGGAACAGTGACTAGCTCAGAAGGTGTTGGGAAGGGGGGAGGCAATCAGTTTTGTTTCTTGCTGCGCCTAGATCACCGCAAGCCCCATTCTCTCCATGCAGCCTAGCCCGTGGCCAATCGCAGACTGCAAAGTCAGTGATCTGAGGAGAAAAGGGATGGTGATTGGGTCGGCTGGCTGCTACTCCAAGCTTCTCCACCCCTGGTGCCTGGAAGTCTGCTCCTCAGCTGACTTCCCCTCCCTGCCACGTTTGGCCTTCCAGTGACACCACGTTTTTGTTGTTTTAGTCACCTGAATTCACCCGAACGCGATCTGAACTGACTGAACTGTTCGGCTATTTCAGCATTTGGAATTGAGTTTGGTTCGGTCGGTTCATATTCGGATTCGTTGTTCGGTCATCCAAACAGGCCGAGTTCGGGCCTAACTCTGAACTTCCGAACTGCGTTCACCCATCCTTATTGAACTACTGTGGATGTTTAGTCAAGTTACATATGATCTAAGACATAGATCCCCACATTGTGGGTCATGGTCTGAAATGGGGTAGGGTTGCTATCCTGACTGATATTTGGTATACTTTGAATTGTCTTTGCTTCTGCCCTGAGTTGCAGGATTATTTTTAAGTCTTAAAATATCATCATGGAAGCAAAAGAGTTTGGGAATCATTGATGTAAACCTTAGACTCAACAAGGTTTCTACTGAATCATTTAACTAACTGCAGTTCTTCTTTTGTTATTTATGTGGTGAGATGTCCCTATGGCTTGCTTTATGTGTAACAGACATTAAGAAAATTGAGACTCAGAATCCTGTAGCATAGAAGCAAGATCAAGTGCACAAAATTGGAAACCCCTTTGGTCTCACATTTTATAGAAAAACATCACTCTCCTATAGATATGAAGGTCTTTGCACTGGAATGTATTATAGGCCCCTGAAAAGGAAAGGAGATTAATAGAATGCTATTGCAAAGAGAATCCTTTTGGATATTCACTTTGAATTCCTTGAGTCCCAGAAGATTGAATTATAAAATTGATTATTTGGCCTTCCTTTACATGCTCATATATATTTTGAGCATTTTATGCAGATTAGGATACAAGCACTATTTATTTCTATTTTTTTTAGAACAATTAGATCCTTTTGCTTTGATTTTCAGGTCTTGATTATTTTAAAACATATTTACTTTATAGTGCTATGTATACAGCATTTCTACTTTCTTGTATATGTATGCTGTCTACTCTGACCTGAGCAGGATGGTATCTTTCCATTCATGTGAGGATAGGAAGGTGATTAATTTTATTGTTAACATATCACAGCTGCCTATTTACTCACTGCTTACTTAAGCCTTTAAGAATGGGACCTCAAATTCAGCAGGTTTTTAAAAGGATTGGAGGAGATATTACTTTGTTGCTCCCATTAGATGAACAAGTAAGTTCCACAGGCTGTCTGGAGGCTTTTTGTCACTCGGTTTATATAAACCTGTAAGCACCCCAGGCTGCTTTGAGACTTTGGAATACTCTTTGGAAAGTCTGTTCATTCATTGAGTCTCTTTATGTAAAACAGGGAGAACAGGTTTATCTGTTTACCTCTTTATGTAAAACAGGGAGCACAGGTATAGCAGAACAGCCCCAGGCTGCTTTTAGATTTTGGTATATTCCTTGGATAGTCTATTTGTTCATTGAGTCTATTTAGGTAAAACAGGGAGAACATAGAAACAAGCCCCTTGAAAGAATGGAGGAGATATCTCCATCAGGTCTTTTACAGGTATTTGGTCCTATTTAAGCAGACACATATTGTAACAGTGAAGTATTTATTTTAGATTGTGGTTCAATCACTTCAGTTGAGTTTGCAGTCTTGATCAAGTCAAGCAAACGAAACGAGCAATTTCACCAGGAGCATATAGACTGATTAAGTGACTCCCTTAAACTGTCAATGAATGGACTAATTCAATTGACTGATTGACTTCCTTCAGCTGTTAATGAATGTTTATTGCTCTGATTGGCTTTTTCTGTCACTTTTTTCGGGAGATATTTGTGTTTACAATACACCTGGATCTGTCATTGGGACGTAATGTTTTTAATGCTCTATTTGTGGTGCCTCTTTATGAAATATAGACACATATTCTACCAATTATTGTTTGATTTCCAGAGTTTTGATTGTTGTATATTTGTAGACATATTATATTATATTATATTATATTATATTATATTATATTATATTATATTATATTATATTCAGACATTTTGTTGTGTTAGAACAAATATAAGTAATTTATGCTATAATATCTCTCATTCATCCGGACATTTTTTGGTGTTAGAACAAATATAAGTCATTTATGCTATAATATTTCAACATTCTATGTTTATTGAGTTAGAACAAATATAAGTCATGAGAGAGAGAGAGAGAGAGAGAGAGAGAGATTTGTTCTAACATAAAAAAATGTCCAGACAGACAAAGACCCACACAGCAGAAATAAATAGTATAATATAATATAACGATGTGTCTACAGATAAAGTTTTCAAGGACTGAACTACTCGGACATGAAATAACACTAGAAATTTATTTATTTAGTTAGTTAGTTATATAAAAAATTTATCCTGCGCCTCCTGCCCATAGGGCAGCCTGGGTGGTGAACAACAAAGATAAAAGAATAAAACAATAAAACAATTTTAAAAGTTAAAAATTTCTCATATGCAGAGAAAAACAACCAACCCCGCCCCAACCCCACGTACAATACCACCACCACCCCTCACCGAAAGCCTGTGGAAACAGTCAGGTCTTACATAAATGTCAAAATGACAGGAGAGAGGGGGCCAACCGAGTGAAAGCCACAGCACAGGGGCAGCCAACGAAAAAGATCTAACATCGGTGGCAACCCACCTCACCCTGGGAACCTCCGAAAAGGCTCCCCTGGATGATCTCAAAGGGTACATAGGTACATGGGGAGTGAGGCGGTCCCGCAGATAAGCCACTACACCATAGAGAACTGCAGGTAGTGTTTACGTCCCCTCTTCCCAATCTCTCTTTGGTATTTTGCAGTCTCAGGTGGCAAAATATCATAAGTAGGGATTTTTAACAGAGAAGGCTTTGACAAAATGCTACCCATGCTGCCTCCTAATCCACCCTGACCATGGAGCAGAGGGAATCCACCATCATACCCATCAATTCCAGGGACCCATGACAGCAAGTGACATAGGATGTTGCGGTGATCCCAAGCCCAACGGATTCTGTGTTCAGCCGTGCATATGTGCAACCACATGCAAACTGTGCAGACCTTTGCTGCGGGCACATTGTACTGCATGGAAACTGCATGCATGTGAGCACACACAGGATCCACAGGGCTTGGAATTGGACTGATTGGGAAGGGCTCACAGCTGCCCACACAGCACACAGAAATCAGAACAGAAGAAGACTCTGAAATTTAACTGCACTGTCTAAGGCTGTCTCTTTACTGTTTTCCCTCCTTTGGAATGCCTCTGTGTTTCTCAGCTATCTACACAAATTAGGGCTGTACCGAATAGTACTTCTGGGTACTCGAACTGAATTCTGAAGTTCTGGGCACTCGGTCTGTGTACTTGGCAGAAATACTCGGAACTTTGGAACTCAGAATTGCAGAATTTCTGAAATACTTGGTGCTAAAAAATCCTCCATTGTGTGTGCCCAGCCTACCTATGCAAGGTAAGCCCCCTCCCCACACACCATTAACCAGAAATAAACTTCAAAGTATTCCCCCAGTGCCCCAGCTGGTCACATCTTGATAAAGTTCTTGAACCCATAGCCAAAGCACTACCCAGAAAAGCAGGCTAGTTCTAGTTGGACAATCGCCCAAGAAGACAACGCCACAAAAGTGCAACTGCATGCAGAAATAAATTTAAAAAAACAAAACAGTAGTGTACCCACAGCATGGCCCACCATCAGCAGTGAGTGCACCCACTTTAAAATCATTATGCCAACCAAGCACTGCACAGAAAAGCAGGGTAGCAGGGTGTAGCAGGGAGCAGTCCTGTGGGGCTGCTGCCCCTTTAAGAAGGGGGCTGTGGGGACCAGTCAGAGGACTGAGAGCCCACAGGGGTGTGGGGAGCACAGGCAGAGAAACCCCTGGGACAGAGTGGGCAGGTTAGTGGCCCTTTAAGGCTGAGTAGAGGAAGCCTGGCTATGCCCACTCTGCCTTTATAAAAGGAGAGACTCAGGCAGAGAGGAGAGAGTCTCTGCTAGGGAACCAAAGAAGCAACATCTCCCTGAGAAAGTCTTCCTGCTCTATGCTCTCCGAGGTGCTGAAGACTAGAGAACCAACAGGACCCAGGCCAGTGGGAAAGGCTGTGCCCAGGAGGGAGCCTCTTGCTGGGGAAGACTTGACCAGAGCCTGGGGGTTTAAGGCCTGGCTAGATGGACTTTGGGGGGTTGAGGTTATGTTGCTCCTGAGTCTGCAGAGATGGACCTGGGCCTGCAGGGTGGAAGCGACTGTGCTGGTAGTCCCAGGTACAGAGGACATGGGTGGTGTCCAATAAAGGACTGTAGACTAAGACCCTCTGAACTGTGTGGTGTGTCCTAAGAGGGTACGCCCTTCCTGGAAGAAGGGGGTTTATCCGAGACTCAAGGCTGGAACGGCATAGCAGGGGGTGAGCTAATTCCCTTGAGTGACACCCCAGCACCCCATGTGGCCCTGGGGGACACCCCCCCTGCTACACAGGGACATTCACTCAAAAAGAATACAACAACCACACAAAGCAGTGCAACTACATGCAGAAATCCCACCAAAAGCCAGTCAGCTCAGCAGACATATTATAACACCCACAAGAAAGAAACTAGACAGTCACACTCCACCCCTACAGGGGCACCCACTTATTTTTTAAAAAGGCGTGACGCTGGTACTGGTAACTTGAACAGACCAGGCAAGGGGAAGTGGAGCCAGGGAGAGATACCTCTGGCCTCCTGGTGCCAAGCAGCTGTCAGAACAGTAGAAGTTACAGTTAACTTACACTTTATAACTAGGCTCTGCTGTGCCATGTGGCAGCCACAGCCTTGATAGGAAAGAGGACAACACACAGTCTCACAAAACAGTGTGCAATTGCATTGAAAAATCCCACCAAAAGCCAGCCAGCCCAGCAGACATAATTATTATAACACCCACAAGAAAGAAACCAGACATTCACTCACTCACTCACTCACTCACTCACTCTCTCTCACACATACACACACAGGGGCACCCACTTATTTCAGAAAAAGGCATGGCATGATTGGAGTGGTGTAGAGCTGGTAACTTGGGGTGATTTCAGACGTTACAGGCCTCCCTGTTACCACAGTCAATACCCTGTGGTGGAGGAGTGCCCATAACGTCTAAAGGGGTTCCCGCCAGATGTTCACCCCAGTTAACCTCTTGCGGGAATCAGATTAACCACTGTTCCAGAGGTGAAGCCGGCTTCACCTCCGGAATCGTGGTTAGCGCAGTCACGCTCCAGGATCGGCGGAAGGTAACGTCTGTTACCTCCGCCGACCCGGATCATGGCCCGAACCATGCTGCAGGATCGGGCGCAGCAGCCGGATTGGCCGCTGTGCCTGCCCATCTCCTGGAGGACAGACAGCTGGGGGAGCATGGGGGAGCGGGGCTGTGTGGCCACACTTCATGCTGCGCAGCCCCAACCCCTCCCCGATCCCCTGTAGGAATCAGGCTGGCACGTCTAAAGGACGGCCAACCTGATTCCTGCCTGGGATCTGAAACGCATCCCAGGACCCAGACCATGGTTAGAGGGAGGCCTGGCACGTCTAAAATCACCCCTGAACAGCCCAGGCAAGGGGAGCCACGCAGAGAGGTGGCCTCATGGTGCCTGCCAAGCAGTGCTAACAGAACTGGCAAATGCNTTTGCAGTCTCAGGTGGCAAAATATCATAAGTAGGGATTTTTAACAGAGAAGGCTTTGACAAAATGCTACCCATGCTGCCTCCTAATCCACCCTGACCATGGAGCAGAGGGAATCCACCATCATACCCATCAATTCCAGGGACCCATGACAGCAAGTGACATAGGATGGTGCGGTGATCCCAAGCCCAACGGATTCTGTGTTCAGCCGTGCATATGTGCAACCACATGCAAACTGTGCAGACCTTTGCTGCGGGCACATTGTACTGCATGGAAACTGCATGCATGTGAGCACACACAGGATCCACAGGGCTTGGAATTGGACTGATTGGGAAGGGCTCACAGCTGCCCACACAGCACACAGAAATCAGAACAGAAGAAGACTCTGAAATTTAACTGCACTGTCTAAGGCTGTCTCTTTACTGTTTTCCCTCCTTTGGAATGCCTCTGTGTTTCTCAGCTATCTACACAAATTAGGGCTGTACCGAATAGTACTTCTGGGTACTCGAACTGAATTCTGAAGTTCTGGGCACTCGGTCTGTGTACTTGGCAGAAATACTCGGAACTTTGGAACTCAGAATTGCAGAATTTCTGAAATACTTGGTGCTAAAAAAACCTCCATTGTGTGTGCCCAGCCTACCTATGCAAGGTAAGCCCCCTCCCCACACACCATTAACCAGAAATAAACTTCAAAGTATTCCCCCAGTGCCCCAGCTGGTCACATCTTGATAAAGTTCTTGAACCCATAGCCAAAGCACTACCCAGAAAAGCAGGCTAGTTCGAGTCGGACAATCGCCCAAGAAGACAACGCCACAAAAGTGCAACTGCATGCAGAAATAAATTTAAAAAAACAAAACAGTAGTGTACCCACAGCATGGCCCACCATCAGCAGTGAGTGCACCCACTTTAAAATCATTATGCCAACCAAGCACTGCACAGAAAAGCAGGGTAGCAGGGTGTAGCAGGGAGCAGTCCTGTGGGGCTGCTGCCCCTTTAAGAAGGGGGCTGTGGGGACCAGTCAGAGGACTGAGAGCCCACAGGGGTGTGGGGAGCACAGGCAGAGAAACCCCTGGGACAGAGTGGGCAGGTTAGTGGCCCTTTAAGGCTGAGTAGAGGAAGCCTGGCTATGCCCACTCTGCCTTTATAAAAGGAGAGACTCAGGCAGAGAGGAGAGAGTCTCTGCTAGGGAACCAAAGAAGCAACATCTCCCTGAGAAAGTCTTCCTGCTCTATGCTCTCCGAGGGGCTGAAGACTAGAGAACCAACAGGACCCAGGCCAGTGGGAAAGGCTGTGCCCAGGAGGGAGCCTCTTGCTGGGGAAGACTTGACCAGAGCCTGGGGGTTTAAGGCCTGGCTAGATGGACTTTGGGGGGTTGAGGTTATGTTGCTCCTGAGTCTGCAGAGATGGACCTGGGCCTGCAGGGTGGAAGCGACTGTGCTGGTAGTCCCAGGTACAGAGGACATGGGTGGTGTCCAATAAAGGACTGTAGACTAAGACCCTCTGAACTGTGTGGTGTGTCCTAAGAGGGTACGCCCTTCCTGGAAGAAGGGGGTTTATCCGAGACTCAAGGCTGGAACGGCATAGCAGGGGGTGAGCTAATTCCCTTGAGTGACACCCCAGCACCCCATGTGGCCCTGGGGGACACCCCCCCTGCTACACAGGGACATTCACTCAAAAAGAATACAACAACCACACAAAGCAGTGCAACTACATGCAGAAATCCCACCAAAAGCCAGTCAGCTCAGCAGACATATTATAACACCCACAAGAAAGAAACTAGACAGTCACACTCCACCCCTACAGGGGCACCCACTTATTTTTTAAAAAGGCGTGACGCTGGTACTGGTAACTTGAACAGACCAGGCAAGGGGAAGTGGAGCCAGGGAGAGATACCTCTGGCCTCCTGGTGCCAAGCAGCTGTCAGAACAGTAGAAGTTACAGTTAACTTACACTTTATAACTAGGCTCTGCTGTGCCATGTGGCAGCCACAGCCTTGATAGGAAAGAGGACAACACACAGTCTCACAAAACAGTGTGCAATTGCATTGAAAAATCCCACCAAAAGTCAGCCAGCCCAGCAGACATAATTATTATAACACCCACAAGAAAGAAACCAGACATTCACTCACTCACTCACTCACTCACTCTCTCTCTCTCACACATACACACACAGGGGCACCCACTTATTTCAGAAAAAGGCATGGCATGATTGGAGTGGTGTAGAGCTGGTAACTTGGGGTGATTTCAGACGTTACAGGCCTCCCTGTTACCACAGTCAATACCCTGTGGTGGAGGAGTGCCCATAACGTCTAAAGGGGTTCCCGCCAGATGTTCACCCCAGTTAACCTCTTGCGGGAATCAGATTAACCACTGTTCCAGAGGTGAAGCCGGCTTCACCTCCGGAATCGTGGTAAGCGCAGTCACGCTCCAGGATCGCCGGAAGGTAACGTCTGTTACCTCCGCCGACCCGGATCATGGCCCGAACCATGCTGCAGGATCGGGCGCAGCAGCCGGATTGGCCGCTGTGCCTGCCCATCTCCTGGAGGACAGACAGCTGGGGGAGCATGGGGGAGCGGGGCTGTGTGGCCACACTTCATGCTGCGCAGCCCCAACCCCTCCCCGATCCCCTGTAGGATTCAGGCTGGCACGTCTAAAGGACGGCCAACCTGATTCCTGCCTGGGATCTGAAACGCATCCCAGGACCCAGACCATGGTTAGAGGGAGGCCTGGCACGTCTAAAATCACCCCTGAACAGCCCAGCCAAGGGGAGCCACGCAGAGAGGTGGCCTCATGGTGCCTGCCAAGCAGTGCTAACAGAACTGGCAAATGCTTATTTTTAAAAAAAGACGTGGCATTGATTGGTGTGGCGTGTGGTGCTGGTAACTTGATCAGCCCAGGCAAAGGGAAGTGGAGCCAGACAGAGAGATCCAACTGCCTCATGGTGCTGTCAACCAAGCAGCAGGCAGCAACAATGTGGCACTGGCACCCAATTATGTTTTTTTTTAGGGCTGAAACGCGAATGAAAATAATTTTTGTGAGAAACTCATGAAAATCCCTCAGCCCTGGTGAGATCTCCCGAGATTCTCATGAGAAACTCAAGAATCTCAAAAATACCCCCAAATTATCTGTGAATCTGCAACTTTAAGAACTTCTATTCTACGCTTTGTTTATTAAAAAATAATTATGCCAGACTAAACTGTTTGCATTCTGTGCAGCTCTGGCATTAAAACACTGTTGTTTGAGAAGTAGTAAATAGGGATGTGCGAACAGAATGCGGTTTGGACGTTCGGTCATTCGGTTCAAAACCCGAGTTTGGGTTCGGTTGGGTGGAGTTTGGTTTGGCCGAACTTGGCCGAACATTTGAAAAAAGCGCTATCGATACCGATACCAAATTTGAAGATTTTTTTTCCAGTATCAGTATCATTTGGCTAGGGATGGGCGAACAGAACCGAGTTTGGAAATTCGGTTTGGTTTGGTTTTAAATTCGAGTTCAGAAATTCGGTTCAGTTCAGTTTGAAATCTGAGTTCGCCGAACTTCCGAACCAAGTTCGGCCATTCAAAACCAGGTTTTTTTGGTTTGTGTTGCCACTAGGAATGGGCGAACAGAATGGAGTTTGGAAATTCGGTTCGGTTCAGTTTTAAATTCGAGTTCGGTTCAGAAGTTCGGTTCGGTCGACCGAACAGACCAAGTTCGGTTGAATTTTGAACTTCTGAACCACGTTTGCCCATCCCTACATTTGGCCCTGAAACAACCCCTGGTCTCCACCCCTGGTGCCAGGAAGTCTGCCCCTCAGCTGCCTCCCCCTTCGTCACGTTTTTCCCACCCCCGAACTCATCTGAACTCACCCGGACATGTCCGAACTGTTTGATCATTTTCGAGTTCGGTTCAGACATTCGGTTCAAATGTCCAAACAGACAGAGTTTGTTCCAAATTCCGAACATCTGAACCATGTTCGCACATCCCTAGTAGTAACAGACATGATATAATATACATGCCAGATCAGCAAATGAATCAAGAATAACGGATGGCACTGGTGGCCATTTTTGCACATGCACAGACCATTTTTTTGCTAGTTTGAGGTTTTCAAGAATCTTGCAAGAATCTTGAGTTTCTCGTGAGAAACTCTGGTTTCTCACAAGACTCTTGTGAGAAACTTGAGACGAGATTTTCGAGAAGGGCAAAATCTCCTTTCAACCCTATTTTTTTTTTTTTTTAAAGCATAGCATGGTCAAAAATGTAATCCCCATCCCCCAGTATTGGCCCTATGGACAGGATAGATCAAACCATGCCATACCAGGAGAAACATCCTTCCCCCTCCTGCCCCCCCAGCCGATTACTTACAGATCAGCAGTAGCACACAGCAAAATTCACCAAAGAGAATTGAATATGGTTATACAGGCCATTTCACCCTGAAAACCAATCAAAATATGCCATCTGACTTGGCCAGTTAATTAAATCTTGCCATCACTCAACTGTCCCCTCCCATATCCCCCTCCTACCAAATATGGCATTAAGTTTCATTTACAGAAGCTCAACTCCAGCCACGCACCTAGTGGTTTCCAAAGTTTTCCAAAGAACGACCTTGGTCTTCTGAACTTCTGAACTCAGACATTCCGAACCAAAGACCAGAACCTTTGGTGATTTCCAAAGCTTTCCGAAGATTGAGTTTCAGCACTAACACAAATAAAGAATTCCCTCTAGAAATTTGTGTGCCAGTCAACTAATGACAAGACCAATGCTCTAGCAGAGGCATTCTCCTCTAGGTTGGAATAATCCAAGGCACTATAATTCAACTTCACCATACCATGGGATTTATACAGTCCTCCTTGTGATTCTATATCAGAATAGGTGTTCACACTGACAATCCAGAATAGTGCGTATTAATAATCATGTAAACAGATACTCTGGAATGACAACTCCGGAATGACAAATCCGTAATTACAGCTACTTTGGAATAAATTTGTACGTGTAAAAACAGTCATCATCTGAGATGTGTGGCATGGGAAGAGTCCCAGAGATTTTTATCTGCAGCTTTTCTTAGATGTACTGGCCTCTGGTGTATTAAATCTTCTGTTAGTACAGGAAACAGAAACAGAAGATGAGGAGTTCAGTCTTGCCCATATTTAGCTTGAGTTGGTGGCAAGACATCCAAGCAGAGATGTCAGAAAGATAGTGAGAAATATGAGATTGGATGGAGGAGAGGAGTGTGGGAATCAAGAGATAGCGTTGTGTGTCATCAGCATACAGGTGATACTGGAAGTCATGAGATTCAATGAGTTTACCCAGAGAAAGAGTGTACAGGGAGAAAAGAAGAGGGCCCAGGACAGAGCCTTGGGGAGCTCCCACAGAGAGGGGAACCAATGTAGAGGAGGAACAAGCAAGTGAAATGCTGAAGAATCTGTTCTAGAGAAATGAAAAGAACCAGACAAGAACAGAGTCACAGAAACCAAGGAAGCATAGTGAATCCAGGAAGAGGCCATGGCTGATGTTGTCAAAAGCGGCAGAGAGTTTGAGGAGGACAAGAATGGAGTACAGCCCCTCAGCTTTAGCTAAGATTAGGTCATTGGTGATTCTTTCAAGGGCAGTCTCAGTTGAGTGGAAAGAATGGAAGCCCAATTGAAGGGGGTCAAGGGAGGAATTAGAAGAGAGGAAATCAAGACAGCATCTGTAGCAAGCCCACATCAGGAGCTTGGAAGTGAAAGGTTGGAGGAAAATGGGGCGATCTCAGTGGAATCCTAACAAATTGAGTATTGTAGAAATCATGCTCCAAAACCTAAAGTTCTAAATACTTAACTTTAGAGAAACTTTTCTATTTTGATTCCAAAATGGAATGGTTTAGCAAGTTGGGGTGCAGCTTCTGATGTATTCGCATTTCAAGCAGTTTTACACTGTTGATGCCAAATAGTTTCAGCAGCGCTGAAACTTTTGAGAGCTTAAACAGCATTAGATGCTCTATGGGTTTCAAATTGTTTAAGCTGCTTACACTGCTGTAAAGGCAGAGAGGGCTTAAACAGATTAAACTTCTGTAAAGGATTAAGCTAGTTTAAATTATTCAAGCCTGCGTAAGTCTTGAAAATGTTTCAGGAAGCATACTTGGTTTTTGGATCTTCAGATAATGATGGGGTTAAGTGCAAAGTTGAGATTGATACAGGATACAGGTTTGGTTTTGTGGGTATAGTTCCTCAAATCAAATTGCTCTGGATTATTCTCTCAGCTCCCTGTCCATTGGGTAATTAAGTTAAAACATACTGGCATTCATGCAAAGCCAAAATACTACAATCTCCCTAATCAACCTATTCCATTGTCCAGCTGTTCTGAGAGTTAAGACATTTCCCCTTAATATTTATCTCAAATCTACCTTCTTGTTATATCTTCTGTAGCAGTGGAGACCAAATGTTCTCCATCTTTCTTGTGGCATCCTTTTAGTTATTTGAAAACTGCTACCGTATCTCACCCTTAGTCATATTTTCTCCATCTGGCATGCATTCAAGCCCCTTTATTCCCTTGGTTGCTCTCCTCAGAATCCTCTCCAGTTTGTCAAAATCCTTTTTGAAGTGTGTTGACCAAAACTAAATCTTTTAAAACTACTTCCTTGTACAGATCTAGATTTTTTTATGTATTAATCATGTTTGTTATGATAAACATTATGACCACAATCTTCAAGTTGCTTACTTCAGAGTAGTCTCATTGAAGTTCTGAGCTTCAGTAGGACTACTTCAGAGTAAGTGATTTGTGGATCACTGCTTCGGGGCAAAGCTGATGCTTGTTTTCTCCTATTATGGTTTTCCTTGGCCTTACTGCCACAACACACTGTAATATAAAGAGGTTTGTTATAAAAATGTGTGTTTTCTGTCATACCCGTTAGTACAAGGTTTCAAAACATAATAGGAATGCAAGACCATTACGGGCCATAACAAGTCCACTGAATGCAATGGAAAGGCTTCTATTGACCTGAATTCTGTTTGGGTGATGCAAGAGAATAAAGCATTATTTATGCATAAAAGCATACAGATTAAATTGCACTATCAATCATGTCATCTCTCTAGCCTACAATTTTGAATGGTAGAGTACAGAAATGACAGCAAAAGAGAAAGAAAGAAAGAAAGAAAGAAAGAAAGAAAGAAAGAAAGAAGCCCAGGATACCTTAAAACATAAAAGGAACTGAACACCTGTCTTGTTTGAACTGTTCATCTGAGAGATATGTTGAAAATGCTTAAGGCAGGTGGCACTAATTTATCTAGTCTGTGCATGTGCCTTTCAATCAGATAAAATAAACTATGGAGGCCTTGTTGGGAAAGTCATGAAAAATTAGTACAACTATTTGCTTCAACGTAATGATGATTGGTGTTATCTCTACAAAAAGATAATATTCCCAAACATTTATTCTTACAAATAAATTGTGGTCGATCAACAAATTGCTTTCATGGCAGCATTTTAGATAGTAAAGAGAAGGAAGGGGAGATGTTTTAGTATTCACATAATGAAAACAAAGAATGCAAATCAAGCCTTTCCTATTTATTAATATTACACACTTAGCTGAAATAGGTACCAGACATATTTAGTTACTTTTCAGTTTCTTGTTGTAGGCCATTTTATTTAACTATAATAAGAATGTTGAAATGAAGAGAGGCAAAAGATTAATATAATATTGAGTAAAGACTTTTAAGCAAAAAGCTCAGAATATTCTACAAATGTTCATTAAACCTCAGTATGCTCCTATGAAGTAGGTAAATAACATTACACTGATCTTTAGAGCGGTACAAACTAGGGCTGAAAAGAAGTCTTTGGAAAACTTTGAAATTTGCCAAATATTAAAGTATTCAGTTCGGAAAGGCCAAATTCCAAGGTTCCAAGGACCAAGGCCATTATTTGGAAAACTTCTGAAACCTCTGAATGTGTGGGGGCTGGTGGACAGTTGAGCTTCTATTGGAAATGAAACTTCATGCCATATTTGGTAGGAGGGAGGTATGGGAGGAGACAATTGAGTGATTGTAAGCCAGATGGCAAGTTTTGATTCGCTGGTTTAAGTCAGATGGTCATCTTTTGAATTGGCTGGCAGGGCAAAATAAAAGTGTCTGCACTGCAGCCATTTTGTCCATTCTCTTTGATGAATTTGGCACGCCACATGGTACAGTGCTGCTGGATCTGTAAATAATAGGCTGCAGGGGGAGAGGGTTGCCTGGACTGTCCTGGTATGTCCTGTCTTGTCCATAGGTCCAATTCTGGGGATGTGGGTTACGTTACTCTTTACCATACCATGCATTGGGTGCCACATTGCTGCCTGCTGCTTGGTTGACACTTCCATGAGGAGGGATTTCTCTGCCTGTCTCCACTTCCCAAGTTTGCTTGGTCTGCTCAAGTTACCATTGCCACACTGTTATGCCAAGGAAGAGGATGCCCCTGGAGGGGGAGGGGTGTGAGTGTCTGGTTTCTTAATTTTGTGACTGTGTCTGGGGCCTGTGCTTGCTGGCTTATTTTTTTGGGGTGGGATTTATTTATCCATACAGTTGTAGACTGTTTTGCAGGGTTGGGTGTGTTGTCTAGGCTGTGGCATGGCACACAACAGAGCCTAACTGATTGGTTGTAAAGTGTTATTTCTACTGTTCTGCCAGCTGCTTGGCCTCATGAAGTCAGAGTCAGACTGGGATCTCTCTACCTGGCGTCACTTCCCAAGTTTGCTTGGTCGGTTCAAGTTACCATTGCCACAATGCCATGCCAAGGAAGAGGGTGCCCCTGGGAGGGAGGGGAGTGAATATCTGGTTTCTTAATTTTGTGACTGCTGCTGGGGCCTGTACTTGCTGGCTTTTTTTGGTGGGATTTATTTCTCCATGCAGTTGCAGAATGTTTTGCAGGGGTTGTTGTATTCTCCTTGAGTGAACGTCCCTTGCTATCCTGAATTTTTGTGCACTGCTTGGTTGGCATGATGATAAAGTTGATGCACTCACTGCTGATGATGGGTCATGCTGGGCATACACTACTGTTGGGGTTATTTTTTTGGATTTCTGTATGCAGTTGCACTTTTTGGGGGTTGTCTTCTGGAGCAATTGTCCCACTCTTGCTATCCTGCCTTTCTGGGTAGTGCTTTGGCTGTGGGTTCAAGAACTTTGATACAACTTTTTGAAGTTTCCAAAGTTTCCTGAGGTCTGGAATTGCGAGCCTGAATTCCAGAACTTTGGAAACAGCACTGAAGGGCCACCAAGTACTCGGGTCAACTATTCAGAACTTCAGTACTCAGCTTGAGTACTCTGAAGTACTATTTGGTACAGCCTTAGTACAAACTGAGACACAGACACATTACTTTTCCAAAGTCAGCAGTGATACCCAGTATTTACCCGCTTCTCAAGTTTTTTTGCCACACCAGATAAAAATACACAGAAACCAAAACTGTGATAGTGGAGTTAAAATAAGCAAAAGAGGCATGGCAATGTGCACTTTTGGTTGAGTAAAAACAAAATAATACTTTTGGTTGGGAAGAAAATGGTGATAACAACTGCTACTTAAAGGTCTTATGGGGTGTGGCCACACAAGCTTCCTTGGGCAGGGTATGACCTCTTGGGCAGCCTTAACCCACTCTCAGCAGCTGGACCGTGTGAGGCAGTGCACATGGTTACTGCCAGATGCTCCCCCTGCCACAAGGCAGGTCAAACAGCTGGCTGCTACATGATGAGTCCTTGGGAAAAGGCCACGGATGTATCACATAACAGCCTTACCACAAATGGGTTAAGGCTGGCCAAGGCATGGCAACCCGTGTGCTGGGGCCCCTTCTGCCCTGCTGCATAGTGACCTCTGGAGTGGCACTTTGAGTCGCAGGCACTATCACCCACTGCATGCTGCCACATCACAGTCGGCAGTGGGATTCTGGTTGGGCCAGGGCAGACAGGCAAGTCAGGGCCTCGTGCCCGCTCATGTGGCTAGTGCTTTGGCCCACCCCAGCCATGGTGGAAACTCCAACAGCAGCCCGCGCGGCTGCTTCTCGTGTGTGTAGGTGACCGTCTGCCCTGCTTTTCCCACAGTGTGGCAGCAGCGCTTGCTCATCATGGGGCCACATGGAGATCGGGCCCTCTGCAGCTTCTCTGGTTGCACAAAGAGATGGTGTGCTTCCATGTCCTGAAGATCCTGGACAACCAATATGGGTTTACTTCTCTGACTGAGCAATGGTAGGTTCTCTCACCAAAAGAGTTTTCCCAACTCAAGCTGTATCTATAACTACTACCCGCAAATACAAAGGCATAATAGACTAAAGGTGTTTTCTCATCAGGATGTTTTCTCCCAATGGGAGACACCAACAGGAAACACAGCGCATATTGGCTTCCTCCAATAGGACAGTATGGTGAGGAATGGGTCTTTAGTCAAATCCATGACAGCCATTCCCATGCTGTCAGAATTGAACAATATGGATTTTTATGAAGGGTTGGAGCCAGGCAAGTGCAGACTGTGTCACCACAGAAGACCTCATGTCTTGAGGGGTTTATGGGACCTTCCTGTTCATGGGGCCCATGAATGAACTTGAAAATAGGAGTGTCAAAAGCACTGGCATAAATACAGGCCCACAGAGTCTCAATTACAGAAAGCCTCAATCTATGGAAGCCACAATTCAGCAAGTGAACCCCAATGCATGGGAATAGTGAATAAACTAGATATAACAACATATGCATGATACGAGTAATGTATGGGCCTGCGATGCAAGAAGCTCTGGACCCTGAAGGGGGTGTTATATTTAACTGAACATCAACATTTAATTATGGTAACATTTTCCATTTTCTAATGGATGAGTCAGCGTGTGTCTGTCAAATATTCCTATAGTAGAAGGGGGCCACAAACCATTTTGCAGAGGCCCCCAATTTCCCTGGATACAGCATTGTTTTCTTGCACCACAAATTCTTCACTCACACCCACCCGAGAGCACAGGCACGGGGGAAGCTGGCATAGGCTGCATTCCTTACCACCTCTGGGAGAGCATCCTCAGACACCGATATAATTCCTGGTACTACTGCCTCCAATGGCCAACATGCCTAGAGACTCGAGGATATTACATTGACAGCTAATCACTGGGTGTGTTTAGACAAGTGTCTCCCCACCCATTACCCACCAATCACCTACCCATAATGCATGTTGCAGGGCTACATAGGGTGCCAATGTGACACTGCTACATGCTTAGGGTTGCCATACCTCCCCTTTAATCCAGGACGCTTATGAAAAATAAATGGTGCAAGGCTGCATTGGAACCAATGCAGACCGCCACCATGTATTTTTCATAAGTGTCCTGGATTAAAGGGGAGGTATGGCAACCCTAAACATGCTTAATGGGCTGGTGATAGGTGGGTAATGGGTGGGAAGGCTCTTATCTAAAAACACTTGTGTTCAGATACGCCACACAACTGCACCCAAACACCTCATCTGGAAAGAAAGTTGCAGTAGATGGAGTGAAAAATCATGGTAACTTTCCCTGCGGGTAGTGTTGCCGGTGGCCCAAATACACACATTTTCACAGAGCCCTTCAACTGCTGCAGCTCCCAAGACAACTGACACTTCATTTGCATGCCCCTGAGAGGAGAGCTCTAAAAGTGAAGCAGGGGGTGAAAACATTGATTCCCATTCTAGTTCTAATGCAGAAATCCTGCAGAAACTAAAAAGAAGAAAACATCTCAATGGAAGCTGCCAAAGGCGATTTTAAGACAGGTGCCAGCAAACAACCTAATGAACATGTTTACTCTGGCATTCCAGAAAACAAAAAATGAGCAGTTAGCACTGTAGCTGCCAAATCGACTAGTTATTTTACAGAGCCATTCATAAAACAAGTACAAGTTAACACAAGACCTCTTTCGCCCAAGGGAATGTCTGGACTCTCCTGCTCTGCTTTGGCAGAGGGTGCCTTATTCTGTGCTAACAGCTTTTTAAAGGCAATGCTCCAATGACCACGCAAGAGTTTTCAATTGCTATTCCACTGTGATTTAAGGGTGACTGACAGCTCTAATGTGCTTGGGAGCTCTTTCTTCTACAAAAGGCACTGTTGTAGAGGAAAGCACTGATAAATACGTTGACTGACCAAACAGTATGTAGCTGAATTACTTTATCACTTTAAAGAACTGCATTACTTTAATAGAACAACTTATCATATCTGCCATATTTCTTTGAAGGATGCTCTGTCACCTTACTCATATGGAGTAGTAACATATAATACACAGAGGGCATTATCAGGTATTTAAATTCTTGGTTGCTTACCTGTACCTGTTAATACTTTTGTATGTGTGGCCACCCATGGTGCTAAGCTTTTGCTATGTGCTTACCACTTTTCCTGCCCACAAAACATGCAAATGAAAAATGAGGAGCAGATAATTGCACATAGCTGCTGTTATATTAGGTAAAAGCAGCTATGTGCAATGAGAGTGGGACCCGGTTAGCAGAGGGTCCCGGTGGCCATCCACTTGTGTAAAACTAGGGCATTGGAAAGAGGGAGGTAGAAAAATCTCAGGTGCCATAACAGGGTAAGTAGCTCTGGTGCTTTTGCAGAAGCACTATAGCAGCAGGAGCAGTTGCTGCAGTGGAGCCCTTTGTCGCCACCTCTCTCACTGCACCAGTCCAGAGGGGGTCTCTCTCCTTCCTTTCCGCTCCTCAGAGCAGAGTAGCTATGGGGTGGCTAGGCTCAATAAGGCTTGTGTGACAGACACATGCACCTCTGAAGGAAGGAGGTTTGTAAGTCTCTATTTAGAGCAGACAATGGACACTGACTCTTCCCCACCACATGCACACACCCGCACCCAACAGGGCTTGTCCCCTTCAATCAGGGCCGGCCCAAGGGTTTCAGGGGCCATGTGCCAAGCCTTGCTGCGGGGCCCCAAAGGCCGGCTGGCACTCGCTAGAATTGTGGGGTGGGGGGATTTTCAAGGGATGGGCGGCTGGTTACTTACCTGCAACTTGACTGTGTCAGCTCAGTTCCGCAGCGTATAACTGGCCAGGGATTCCCAGGGAGTTTATGCCCCCCCCCCTTATGAGCACTGACTCGGAGACTCCCGGTGGGGAAAAAAACAAAAACCGGCAGCGTCTGTCAGGCTCTAGCCTGCGGTGGTGCGTGGCCCCTCCCCACCACGGGGCCTTGTGCCTGGGCACTGGTGACACATCCCTCAGGCCGGCCCTGCCTTCAACGCTCCAGGGTGGCTCTGCTTCCTCCACACTTCCCCCATAGCCAGGAGGGGGTGGAGTGAGAGAGATCCAACAGTCACTAGAACACACAACAGCATAGATGTCTGTTCATTCAAGTAGTTGTGAGATCATCGATTTCAACACAAAATGGATTTTTCATGTATTCATCGTATTGTTTGATAGCACCCATAGTCCCATTGATTTCAATTTGGCCACTTGCAACTTTGGCTGTGTTCTCACCTGTGGCGGCAGTAGTGGCTTCTCTCGCACATGTCAGGGCAGGATTTTGTGCCCTGACATTCACGAGAGAAGCTGCGGCAGATCCCTCTTCACATTGGCTCTTTTCCCATCGGCCAGCTCTTCCGCGCTGCCATGTCTTCCCTCCCGCTGCCACCACCGCCACCGCAGGTGAGAACACAGCCATCAGTGCTGCTCAGTGAGCTAGTTCTCAAGTGATTTGCAAATCAACATAGCATCATTAACATTATTGTCATGTTGATTTATACCAGTTGGAGAGCTAAGGTAAGGTGAGGAAGAGTGGCAGAACCTGGCCCTAAAAATATTAGGTACAATCCTCACCTTTTAAAGTCAATAGGAGTTTTACCACTGACTTCATTGGATTCAGAATTGCAGCCCTGGTCTTTTTCTTAAAATGTTCTTAAAATATTTATTTCATTCTGAATATTTTTTCTTAAACGGAAAACTTAGCAGAATCGGGGGGTTGGTGGGTGAGGTTTGGCCACTCTGACTGAAAGGTGGAGGGTTGGAGTGATAGGCCTTCATCTGTGGCAAGGGTCTGGACTGGGTGTAGCACTGAGGCAGAATTGCCTATGGGCACATGGGGTTTCGGTGGGATTGCGCTGGGTTGGGTTGGATTGGGACTCATCCCCTGGTGAGAGGAGGGGGTGAGGGGACTGGACTAGGGTGGAGGGGATTGTTATTTTGGGAGGGTTTAGGAAATGTTTTTCTCCCCTAGTGAGAGTGGGGGAGGGTGGGACTGGGTTTGGGAAGGGGTGGTTCTTCCTCATTGTGAGCGGGGGGTTGACCTCTATGGTAAGGTTATTGTTTTCCCTCCTGTGAGAGAAGGGAAAACATGGGAGGTTGGGGGTGGGGTCTCCCTTGTCAGCTGGGCAGGACAGCCACCAGAGAGGGGTCAGGGGAGTGGGCTGGGAGAGAGTCTGCAGCCATTGGGGTCATGATGGCTTGGGGAAATTATGGTTAGATCTGTGAGAAGGGACAGGTGTCTGGTTCCTGTCCCTCTCACTGGCCCCCAGGCAGGTGGTGAGGTGGTAGAGAATGGGAGGGCCCCTAGCGTGATGCTGCTCTATATGAGGTCGGTTGTAAGTAAGTCAACAACGGTCCAGGAGCTAATCCTAGACCAGGCAGCCTACCTCATGTGTATTATGGAAATCTGGCTGGACACTGAGTCGGGGCCAATTTGGCTGATCTTTTTCCAGCTAGGTACTCCATACACCATCAGCCTTGGTTGGAGGAATGGGGGTGGTGGTGTAGCCATTATTTTTAAGGATGCATGGTCTGTGAGGAGGTATCCAATGCAAACTATGTTGGGTATTGAGGGCCTCCATATTGTGATTGATTTGACTGGAGACAGATTAGGGCTGCTGCTAGTATACCACACACGTACCTGTAGAGCAGCATCCCTGCACACTTTAGTGGAGTTGGTGTTAGTGGTGGTCTTGCAGTCCTCGAGGGCAGTAGCCCTGGAGGACTTCAACATCCATGCCGATGTCAGCCCTGGGGGAGCAGAGCGTGAGTTCAAGGCCACCATGACAACCATGGGACCATCGCAGAGGGTTATCAGCCCGACACATGATGCGGGGCATACCTTAGAACTGATATTTTGCACTGGCCTTGAGGCGGGGGATCTGTTGGTTGGGGAGGTGTCAGCTGTGTCCTTGTCATGGATGGATCATTACCTCCTTCAGACTGGTCTCCTGGTGCACGTCTGCCCTCAGAGAGATGCAGAACCAGTTCAGTTGGTTCATCCCCAGAGACGTATGGAACCAGAGAGGAGAATGGGGGAGGTTGTGAGAGGGTTCAGGGTGCGATGTCATCAATATGCTGATGATACTCAGCAGTACTTCTCTTTTTCAGCTGACCCTGCTGTCTCGTTGCTGTCCCAGTGTCTGAAGGCCGTGGTGGAATGGATGTGGCAGAGCAGACTGAAGCTCAACCCCAATAAGACAGAGGTGGTGGGGAGAGCGAGGGAGGTGTCGGCCCCCCTGATTGGGGTTGTTCACCCTCCTATAGCTCAGCAGGTGCGGAGTCTGGGGGTGATATTGGACGTAGATCTCCACCTGGAGTGACACATGGAGGTAGTGGTGAAGGCCACTTTCTGCCAGTTATATCTGGTGCGGAGGCTGCGTCCATACGTCTCCGGCCCGGACCTGGACTCCCTCATCCATGACTTCGTCACCTCGAGGCTGAACTACTGCAATGTGCTCTATGTGGGGCTGCCCTTGTTCCTGGTTCAGAGGCTGCAGCTAGTACAGAATGCAGTGGCCTGGTTCCTGTCGGGGACGGGCCGTCAGGAGCACATAACACCTGTGCTCTGGACTCTGCACTGGCTGCCAATAGCGTCCCAAGCCAGGTTCAAGGTTTTGGTGTTGATCTATAAGGCCCTTCACGGTCTGGGCCCCTCATACCTCAGGGACCGCCTCACCCTCCGCGCCCCAGAGTGGCTCCTTCAGTCTGCCAGGGGTGCCTTTTTGGAGGTCCCATGTGTTAAGCGGTGGGGGAGCACAATGGAGAGGGCATTCTCGGTGGCCAGGCCGCGTGTTTGGAATTCCCTCCCATAGGAAGCTCACCTGGCCCCAAGCCTTTTAACATTCCAGTGAATTTGCAAGACTTGGCTATTTGCCCAGGCCTTTGGGGAGGGTGGGTTAGGGAGTTTTATCTCCCTCCACCCTTATTTATTGTATTGATTATTTTAGTGTTACCCTAGTCGTGTTTTAATTGTTGTAATGTTATGAGTGTTTTTAAACTATTTTTTATGACTGTATTTTTATATTTTTGAAATTGTTAGCTGCCCCGAGTTGTTTTCAGGAGGGGCAGGATATAAATGTATAAAATAAATTTAAAAAAATAAAAAAAATAACCATCCAGTCTCGATGACCATTTGTTCACCGACCTGTAGCTCTTAGGAATACTCTGCTGACTGAGGCCATCAACCAAATGGCCCCTAGTCATCCACTCCTTGAGCACTGACAGCGCAGGTCCCCTTGGTGGTTTACAGAGGACCCACAATTGATGAAGCATGAAGAGCGGCGATTGGAACAATGGTGGTTCTGCACTAGTACTGAAGCCGACTGGTTGCAGCATAGACTCCATTTAAGAACCTATGCCATGGCTGTGCAGGCAGCAAAGAAGACATTCTTTGCTGCTCCCTTAGCATCCGTGAAATTACATTCAGCTGAGCTTTTCTGGGTGGTGCGGGGGCTGGTCAGTCCAGCCTCCCTCTGCCTGGAACTGGAATCTTCCAGTGTTCACTGTGACCTGTTTTTTTAAACTTTTTCGTGGATAAAATCACTTGAATGAATCATGACTTCGATGCTGCACTTGAAGCAGTAGGAGAACCAGAGGTAATGGAAGCCCTGCCTTGCCCTGTTTTATGGGATCAGACTCAGTGGGTGTTGCCCACTGATGCAGCAAATGTCCTTGGGGCAGTTAGAGATACCTGTTGTGAGCTGGACCCATGTCTGTCCTGGCTGGTTAAAGCCAGTTTGGAGACATTGGGGCTGTTGCTGGTGGGGATGGTCAATACCTCCGTTATGGAGGGCAGAGTGCCTCAAGGAGGCGGTGGTGCAGCCTCTGTTCAAAAAACCTTCACTTGACATTGACTCCCTTGCCAGCTATTGGACAGTTTTAATCTTTCCTTTTTAGGGAAGTTGGTGCCTCTGCAGCTTTAGGGGCATCTGGATCATGTCATTTTCCTGGATCCCTCATAGTCCAGCTTTCGTCTGAGTTTTGGCACTGAGACTGCACTTGTGGCCTTGGTAAACAACCTCCGCCATGAGTTGGATCAGGGTAGGTCGACCCTTTTGATCCTGTTAAATCTGTTGGCTGCATTTGATATTGTTGACCATGAGATGTTGACGACTCACTTGTGGGACCAAGCCAGGGTAGACAGAATAGTTCTTAATTATTTTATTTTTTTTCATTTTTACGCCACCCCTCTCACAAAAGCAACCCGGGGCGGCGTACAAATTTAAAATAAAACAACCAATAAAATATAAATATAAATACAAAACATAGAATAAAAACAGTATAAAACTACACTAAAATATCTATGGCTGTGCATAAAAGTACCCTCTCCCCCAACCCATCTAATCCATCCTCCCCTCACTTCCCTGCCAAATACATGTCAAAAGAGTCAGGTCTTACAGTTTCATCAGAAGGCAAGAAGAATCGGGCTAAGGCAAACCTCCACTGGGAGGGAATTCCAGAGTGATAGTGTAGACTCTGAGAATGCCCTCCTGTCCATGGAAACTCGCCATAACGCGGAACTTCCAGGAGGGCACCCCAGGATGACCACAGGGGCCACCCAGGGGGTGAGACAATCACTCAGATAGGCACCTCTACTGTTCAACATTTATATTAATGATGTTGTTACCCATATGAATGATCCCGCTCATCATCCTCCCAAACTAGGAGATTGTCATCTCGCCATTCTGCTCTATGCCAATGAGTCTATTTTGTTATCCCAAACTCCCTTGGGTCTTCAGTGTTTAATGCAGTGTATTTATGAATACTGTTGAATGGAATTGTTGGATATAAACTATAGTAAAGCCAAAGTGTTGGTGGTGGGGCTCCAGTGGGTTCGGTGTAGCTGGTTTATGAACAAGCACTCAATTGAGCAGGCGAACAGCTTTAAGTACTTAGGGGTTTTATTTCCCAATCTGCTTCTTGGGCTGCCCACTGTGAGGCATCAATTCAATTGGCAAATTCTACAGTTAATGGGATCTTAAGTTTCTATGCTATTAAGGGTGGCTGACTGTTTATCCCGGCCCTAAAATTATTTCGTGCCAAGATGTTATCCCAAATGCTCTATGGGTCTTCAATTTGGGGACCTTCCTTACTTAATAGTCTGGAAAAGGTCCAAAATAGATTTATTTGTTGCATTTTATTCGCTCCTAATAACGCACTGATTGAACTTTTGAGGGTCAAAACAGGGTTAGTCTCAGTATCTTCCCTGATTCAGGTGACAGCAATTAAATTCTGGCTTCAGGTCCATTTATCAGTCCCATGTTCTTTGACTTTTATGGCTTCCAGTGTTAAGTGGTTAAGTGTTAAGATCCCTGGGATACTGGAGTGTCAAACCTTCTTTCCTTTTTGTAGTTTTCTAGGAGAACTCTGCTGTCTCTCCCAATGGTAGGTCCTTTGACTCTTGTCAAATGGCGAGTTAAGGACCAGGAGGGACAGCATCTCTCTGCATCAGTTAGTACTCAAAAATCTCTTCACTGTACAAATTATTTCAGGTGGCACCCCAGGGGGCAGAATATTTAAGCTCATCTTTATGCTGGACTCAGAGGAGGGCTTTTACTTTAGCCACTTTTAATCTTCTTCCCTCTGAGGTTTCTGAGGGCAGGATTAAAGGGATACCTTATGATCTAAGGATCTGTAAGGCTTGTAGCCTAAAAGATTGAATCCCTCTCCCATATAATATGTAGCTGTCATTTGTATACGGGCCTTCATATTTTGTATCTAGTTCCCAATATGTCAAACACTAATATGCTCAACCAGATGGAACTTTTGTCCTATTTGCTGTCTGGTCAAAATTGGGACATTACTGTCCGTATGGTTAAATTTCTGGCAGCTGCAATCAAGGCCAGGCTTGCCATTGTGAATAATTGTTACCCTTAAATTGTACGTGAGCTTTGGGGCTTTGCAGGGATATTTTATAATGGCATCCTTTTTTGTAATAATGTTCTTTCTGCTCCTTATTGTATTGTATTTTATTGTATTGTGACGGTTAGTTTATTAAATAAACTAACTCACTCAGATAAGAAGAGCCTAGGCCATGAAGGGCTTTAAAGGTCAACACCAGCACCTTGAATTGGGCCTGGAAGACAATAGGCAGTCAGTGCAGTGCTTGGACCACAGGTGTTATGTGCTCCCTGTGGCCCTTCCTAGAAAGGAGGCAGACCGCCACATTCTGCACTAGCTGCAGCTTCCAAATCGTCACCATGGGCAGCCCCATGCAGAGTGCGTTGCAATACTCTAGCCTTGAGGGGATGAACGCATGGATGATAGTGGTGAGATCAGAGTCAGAGATATAAGGGCAAAGCTCTCTTCACCAGATGTAATTGGTGAAAAGCACCCTTGGCCACAGCCAACACCTGGGAATCCAGGTGTAGCTGTGAATCTTGAATGGTTCTGTTCTTTCCTGGCCAGGAGAACTGAACAGGTGGTTCTGGGTATGGAGGAATTGTTTGTCATCTCCCCAGGACCTCACATGTGGAGTCCCACAAGGTTCTATTCTGTCACCTCCCTTGTTCAGTGTGTATATGCAGCCTTTGGGCAAGGTCATGAGAGGGTTTGGTGTATGGTGTCATCCAACTTTACCTCTCATTTTCAGCTGACCCAGGCCTGGCAGTCTCCATGCTTACATGGTGCCTGGTGGTTGTGGGGGACTGGATGAGGGTGAGCCATCTGAAGCTGAATCCTGACAAGACAGGGGTGATGCTGGGGGAGGGAGGGTTGAGGGAATGGTGGCCCCTGTCATTGATGGGGTTTGCCCTCGATTGGTCCTCCAGGTCTGTAGTCTGAGGATGTTCCTCGACTCGCTACTCCACCTGGATATCCAGGTGGTGGCTGGGCCAAGGAGCACTTTCCGCCAACTACATCTGGTGCAATGACTTTGGATGTATGTCTCAGACTCTGACCTGGCCACCATCATCCATGCATTCATTACCTCAAGACTGGACTATTGCAACGCGCTGTACGTGGGGCTACCTTTAATTATGGTTTGGAGACTACAGCTGGTGCAGAATGTGGTGGTCCATCTCCTTACGGGGATGGGTCATCACGAACACATTACACCAGTGGTCTGTTTTCTGCACTGGTTGCTTATAGTCTTCTAGGCCCGACTCAAGGTGTTGGTTTTGACGTATAAATCCCTACATAGCCAGGGCCCTGCTTACCTGCAGGACCACCTCAGTCCCCAGGTCCCGGATAAGCCCCTGCAGTTGTCTTGGGGCACCTTTCTAGAGGTCCCCCAAGTCTCTCGGGTGGTGACCATGGGGAGGGCATTCTCGGTGGTCGCACCTAGGCTGTGGAACTCCCTCACAACGGAGGTTCGCATAGCCCCAGATCTTCCCTCTTTCTGAAGACAGTGCAAGACCTGGCTGTTCCACAAGGCTTTTGGTGAGGGAGATGGGTGAAGGTTAGGAGGATGGGAGGGGGGAGGGTTTTTTAACAGCACCTTTGCATGTTATTTTCATATTGTGGATTTTTATTTATTTGTATTTTATTGTTTTATACAAATAAAATACATATATTTTATTTGTATAAAATACATATATATAATATATATATATATTATTTGTCGTTGTTGTGAGCCGCTCCGAGCTGCCATTGGCAGGAGGGTTCAGGTTAAAAATGCAACATATAAATAAAATAAATAAATAAATCAAGAACACATGTACTAGTATTGTCTCCTCTTGATACCAGTCCATTGCTCGGAAGCATTATTGCTTCAGGATAATAAATGCTTGAGAAGCTATAAAAATTTCCAGGTGTTGGTCATGTGATTACTTCTCTCAGAGGCAAAGAGAAAATATTTTGTTCCATGCCCATCTCTGATTTGTATGCTCAGGGGCAAAGTCACTCAAATCCTGCCTGCAAGTAGAGGCATGTCATTTGAAAGCTGGGATAGATTTTTCTAATCATCTCTGTATTTTCTGTCATGTGAAAAGAGGAGAGGCAAAATGATGGAATGAAGAACGAGACTCTGCTTTGAAATGCATTTGCATTCAAAGGACCCTCTCCATAATGTGCTTATTTAATGTCAAGGAAATCAGAGATGAGGGTGGAATCACATTACCTGCTATTTGCAACCAGCCACACAGTCCCTAAAATACCCAGACACCCTTTGGTAATGCCAAACAGATGGCATTTCTGGGAATGATTTTGCAGGAACAAACCACACTGTACATTTCTACCACTGTACCATCAGTGGAGGAAGTGTTACTTTCAAAGAAGCCCTCCTGAGACTGGGGTAGGAAACATTCCAATGCCCTCCATGTTATGGATTTGCCTCCAGATTCTGACAAGCTTCACTCACACTAAGTGATGAGAAAACCAGATAAAATTACTTAGAGGTCTATTCTGCCAGCAATTCACATGTTACTCCCATTAACATCATTGGGGATTATTACAAAACATGATGTACCTGATTTACCAGTTTTCATCCCAATTTTCCAACTTCCAGCGCCAATTTGGAAAAAAACTGTAAGTGTACTGAGGTGCCATTTAACCTTGGTAACAGTAATAACTAGTATTTTCAGGTCATCGGGTACCTGACTCAGTTCCCAGGAACTCATTTGGCATCTGACAGATTTGTGGGTATTACCTGCAGTTAGCAAATGAGCTACCCCCTTCAGCTGTATATGCTATTTCCTCTCTCATTTATGGACGCATATGGCTATGGTAACATACGACCCACACATTTATTTTTGTATTCACTGTAGCTGTACTGTTTATAACACAAAACTGTGACTGTAGCCTGGATTCAGGCAAAGGTTGACTCAAAGGCCATTTTTGTGCAGACATGGCGGGGGGGATGGGTGTGCACCGGTGGTGGGTGGAAGTGGGTGTGCAGCCTTTTCCATGGGTGCACACCCACCCCCACCTGTCTGTACCCACGGAGCCTCCTCTGGTTTGCCAGATGGCTCTGTGGGTGGGTGATGGATGGAGGTGGGTGTTGCGCAAGGGTGAGCATGCACCCCCACACAGCGGCCATGCTGTTTTCATGGACACACACCCATCCCCACACCCATTGCAGCAGCATTTGCATGGATCCCCCCCCTGCACACCTGCCCTCCCACACGCCCAGCGGGGCGGGGGAAGGGGAGCAAAAACGGTCATAATTCTTTCAGTATTTAATCTATGTGAAATAATATTCTAAGTTATGGGGAAGTATGAGAAGTTTGGAAGCTTGTTGATAACTCCTATCCAAACTATTAAAATCACTCACTACTGAAAATATGAGGGGGGAAATCTAACAAGAGTTTTCTTATAACACTTTAACACTTCTGCATTTGTCACCATGCAAAGTCCCTTCGCCGCCACAACGGCGGCGACGGGGATTTGGCACGCTCCTCTCTGAAGGAGGAGAAGCTAGCGCCGCTGTAGGGGGAGTCCGTTAGAAGGCTCCCTCTATGTTTGTAGGGTTGCTAGGGCAACCCTCCCCAGTGGCGCGAGAAGTCCCGAGGGGCAGGGAAGCCCACCTCTGTTAGAAGGGACGGGGCTTCCTGTAGCCGCCGAAGGAGCGGCGTTTCAGTCGGGCTGAGAGATTGAAGAGTCAGCAGCAAAATTAATAGGTGCTGCTGACTGAGCGAAGAGGCGGCCATTAGCAATGGTCCGAGGCAGAAAAAAGACAGCGGCTAAGAAGAACGGAGCTCGGGGGAGACCCGGGCGGGCTGAGGGGGACACGGAGCTGGTGAATTCAGAAGGAGAGTCCCCTGGAGGGGACATTCCCCCCAGGGATGTGCTGCTCGCATGTTTGGAAGCGTGCGAGCGGGCAGTACAGGTGAGCCAACAGGCCACAGTGCAGGCAGCGGATGCTGCAATAAGGGGCAGGGAAAGCCAGGCCCTGGGGCAGATGGAAAGGAGGCAGGCAGAGTCGGGCCACATGGCAGAGGAAGCAAGTGGAAATGAGGGAGCGGTGACCACCTGGCGGGGGAGGGTCATTAACCTCCTGGGCAGATATAGAGAAGAGGGGGAGAGCCCCTCAACATCAATGGAGAGGGGTTTGGAGAGGGAGCAATCCAGGATGGCAGAAGGTGGGGTGCCTTCAAGTGAGCCGCCCCATAGGGCCGGGGATGCTGGGGAAGAACAGCACGAGGTGCAGACCTCGGCAAACTGGGGGGTAGGCCTACCCTATTCTCATCCATACATCCATGACAGGGAACCAGCCCCAGGACAAGGAAATGGGCAGGCATGGGAAGGCCCCAGGGAAGTGACTGTCCCCATGCGGGGAGGGGATAGCGGGGCACGCCAGACAGCGGGGCCTTCTTGGATGGCCTGTCCCACCGCACCAATGGTGCGGGCATTTCAAGGGATACCCGGTGACAGAGGGGTAAACTTTTCACCCCCAGGAATGTGGGGAAATAGGGGGGACCAGGATGAAGGGCAGCAGGGTCAGTCGGGGGGCCAAGGTCAGCCTTGGGGTGTAGGGCCCCCATGGGCCGGGATCCCCACACACGGGATCCCGGAGGCTACTTGCAGGGACGAACCGCCCCCTGAACGGCGGCGACGAGTGGACCCGACACCAGAAGAAAGGAGGGATGACCGTGAGCTCTGGCAGAGGATCCTGGCCTTGGAACAACGAATAGGTGGCACTAGCCACGGGACGAGTGGAACCGGGACACATATGGCTGGGGCTCCGAACAGCGGCACAACTAGGATCCAAGGGCCAAGGATGGCGAGCACTGGAACAGTTGCAGAGAGGGCAGGTAACCAGGGGCCCACTGGTGGGTCGGGTGGTCAGGCAGTGAGCCAGACAAGTCCAGCTGGAACAGCAAGAGAGGAACAAGGGGTAACCATAGCTGGGGGAGTGCATCAACAGAACATGCCCAGATGTATCCCGATCATGAACCAGGGTGAACGTATACCAACACAAGGGGTGACGGCATCAGTGGAGCAGGGTTGGCCCCAGGTGGCATGGATGAACGGAGCATGGGTGATGATCACACCTATCACCATGCCCGTCCAGCATCAAACGGCCGGGGTTCAGCCACAGGGGCAGGTAGATTGGTCGGGAGTTCTCCCTTTTACCCCCCCCCCGAGGCAGGGATCATGGGAGTAAGTGTATCCGCTCCCTCCCTTCCCTCACCAGGCGTGGGTATTGAGCGCCCCCTGCCTCCACCAGGTGGAGCCTGGACATAACCGCCCCTTTCGGGCAGCATTTACTCCAAGCCACGAAAGAAAAGATATGGTGGGGCGAATACGTTGATGTATTTGCCCTGTTATTCAGTGACCCGGTAGTGAACCACAGGGTGGAGGATGAACAAAAAGAACGAGAAAAGTTCAAACGCCCCAAGGCAGACAGGAATTTGGCGAATTGGACCGCGGCGTATGCAGTGTATATGGGTGTGATGATGCAAGCATACCCAGGCCGTGGATTAGAATTACACAAGTACGCCGACATAGTGCGTCGGGCGCACGGAACGGGCCCTCAAGGAGCGTGGCTTTGGTATGACGAAGCTTTTCATCACCGGGCTGCCTCTAACCCAGGGCTTCGCTGGGATGTATACGCAGCAGACCTGTGGCTCGAGAGCATGATAGATGCTACGAGCGCCCCTCGGTCTGAGAGCGGCCACACACTGGTAAAAGGGGGGGTTGCACCAGCCAATGAGCCCTACGGCAGCGAGTCCAAGAGGACGAGTGCTGGAGGGGCTGGCCCTTGTTGGGAATACAACAAGGTGGGACGGTGCAATAGGTCTTCTTGCTGTTTCCGTTACGTATGTTGGGGATGCTCAGGGAACCATGCAGGAAACAATTGTTTTCGTTCCCGTCAGAAAGGGGGCAGAGGACGATTCGGTCAGAATGGAAACACCGGCAGGGGTAAGCAAGGTTCCTTCCCTAGCACCACAGCTGGAAAGGGGACCGACGCCGGTCAGAATTGACCGACTGAGGCAGGCGTTAATTGGATACCCGGACCCCGCCGAGGTTTCTTATATAGTTAGGGGATTTGAGACAGGTTTTGTTATACCGGCAGGCCCAGTTGAAGTGAATCGGAATCCTCGAAATTTAAAATCAGTAGCGGGATTGGAGCACGTGGTCAAGGAAAAAATCCACAAAGAAGTTAACTTGGGAAGGGTGGCAGGCCCCTTTCCACACGCCCCTTTCACAAATTTGGTTGTGTCTCCACTAGGGATAGTGCCAAAAAAGGCCCCTGGGGAATTCAGATTAATCCATCACCTATCCCACCCAAGGGGACACTCTGTGAATGATGCCATTCCAAAGGAATTAACATCAATTAAATATTCCTCCTTTGATGAAGCAGTAGACAAGGCTCGGGCCATGGGACGGGGTGCATTATTAGCAAAGTGTGATGTCAAATCTGCATTCCGCTTGCTACCAGTGCACCCTGACAGCTATCATTTGTTGGGGTTTCAATTTGAAGGCCAATATTACTATGATCGGGCAATGCCGATGGGATGCTCGATATCATGCTCGGCGTTCGAGCGTTTCAGCTCTTTGGTGGAATGGATATTCCAAGACAGAATAAGGGATTGCCAAGTTACAAAATACCTGGATGACTTTTTGATAATTGGCCCGCCAAGATCAAAAAAGTGTGCCGCAGCTTTGACCCAGTTCCAGGAACTGGCTGCGAATTTAGGCATTCCCCTGGCCCCAGAAAAAACCGAAGGGCCAGTTACAAGATTAATATACTTGGGAATAGAGTTAGATACGGAGAGCATGATATCAAGGCTCCCAGAGGATAAATTGACCTCTCTTAGGCAGAAGATTGATGAAGTGATCGGGGCCCGTAAGGTGACAGTCAGGGTCTTACAGTCACTAATAGGGAGCTTGAATTTTGCCTGTCGGGTGATTGCCCCCGGGAGAGCCTTTTTGTCAAAATTATATGGCAAGCTTCGAGGTGAGTTAGCCCCCCACCTCCACATTAGAGTGACTAAGGAAATGAGACAGGACTTGGCAATTTGGAAGGAGTTCTTGGGAGGTTTCAACGGGGTGAGCTTCTGGAGAAAAAATTTATTACTACATGCTGATCTTCAGGTGCAGTCCGATTCAGCTGGGGGCATAGGATTCGGAGTGTATTGGAAGGGTCGCTGGTGTGCGGCCCGGTGGCCTGAGACATGGCAAACATCAGGACTTACCCGGGACCTCACCTTTTTGGAGTTATTCCCCATAGTAATAGCAGTACTGCTGTGGGCTCAGGAATTCTCCAATCAAGTTGTCAAGTTTTGGTGTGACAACATGGCAGTGGTACACGTTGTCAATTCATTGTCTTCCAAATCTCCTAGAGTCATGGCATTAATAAGAGCCATGGTTGCGGCATGTCTAAGGTGGAATATTCTGTTTAAAGCACAACACGTACCTGGAATTGACAATGGCGTAGCCGATGCCCTTTCTCGGTTCCAGATGGACCGATTTCGAGAATTGGCACCGGACGCCAGACCACAGCCGGACCCCCTTCCGCCGGGGGTGTGGAGCCTTGGGAACGAGAGGTGCAGCACATCGTTCAAAGATCTTTGGCTCCCAGAACACGAATAGCATACGGTAGGGCATTTAGTGAATTCCAGGTATTTCGGAATGAAATGGGATGGAAAACGGGTTTTCCTATAAGGGAGAGTGAGGCCCTTCAGTTTGCTATGCATTTGAGAAAGAAGGGTTTGGCATCTGGTACCATAGCAGGTAAAATGGCAGCAGTAACCTTTGCCAGTAAGCTCAGGGGGTTCCCGACACCGGACGGAGGATTTTATATGAAACGGATGTTAGAGAGCTGGGCTAGGGAAACGCCGGCTAACGGTCAGGATCGGGCCCCCATTACCACAGTTATCCTACACCAATTGAGTGGCATTTTACCTGGGGTGTGCAGAGATGGTTTCGAGTCCCAACTTTTCACAACTGTCTATGTGGTCACCTTTTATGGAGCATTTAGGGTCAGTGAAGTGGCAGCACTATCTAGGAGAGATAGATCTGATCGGGCCTTGAGAGTGGAGGACCTCAGGCTATTAGGAACATCACTGCATGTACGGCTACGGTATGCCAAGAACGATCAGAGAGGAAAAGGGCAAATGGTACGCCTCCACAGGTCCGGGGTAGAGGATATTTGCCCAGTGGCCCAGATGAACAGGTATATGAGTATACGCCCTGGCCTACCCGGTAGGTTGTTTGTACATCAGGATGGCTCCCCATTGACCACTTACCAGTTCTCTGCAGTTTTAAGGAAGGCCTTGGTGTTATTGGGTCTCCCCCCCAGGGATTTTGGGTCACACTCTTTCCGGATTGGGGCCGCAACCACGGCGGCTGCTGCCGGAATGGGGGAACAAGCAATTAAAGGAATGGGCAGATGGCGTTCTAACGCCTATGGGAAGTACATAAGACCATCTCCGTATTAAGCCTCGTTTTCTTTTATTAGGACAAAGGTTATCTCCTGCCAGCAGATGTGTGGTGTGGATCCTGGGCCACAGCATCGTGAGATGGGCGAGCGTGGCTGCGGCAGCATCCCCCGAGGGTGATCAATTGGGATTAGGAAGTCAAGCAGCAATTAATTGGTTTGGAAGAAGTGGGATGCGGTGGCATCAGTTGCTGCCTACGTTAAGGGAAAAGATCCAAAAACCAACTCCACACATATTGATTTTACATTTGGGGGAAAATGATATCCCGGCACGAAAGGGGCTGAATTTGGTGGTTGCAGTTAAAAGCGACCTGTTAGTTATTCAAAAATGGTATCCTCATACCCAGTTGGTATGGACCAATTTATTACCTCGATTAAAATGGGCCGGAGCTCAAAAACCGAGTAGGATAGATAAGGCACGAAGGAGTATGAACTGGGAGGTTAGCAAATGGATAACGGGAATTGAAGGGCAGGTATTGAACCACACTGCGATAGTGTATAAAAGCCCTGAGTTATACCGGAATGATGGCGTGCACTTATCAGCAAAGGGTAACGAGATTTACCTTTTGGGTTTGAAGGGACACTTGGTGTCATGGTTGGATTCGAGACGGTGGGTGTCGGGGTAGTTCGTTGCGACTACCCCTTAGTGGCAGGGGTCCAGTATGTGAAAGTAGGTAAATAGGTAAGGATAGGTAAGATGAAGTCATCTCCTTAAGAGATGGGGGCGTGATTCGCGGGTAATGTCGGGCGCAGCATGCCTGGGAACACGCACCGGGGAGTTTGCGGTAGGCGAGGGTGCAAGGATGGACACAGTCCTCGACCTCGATACCGCATTAACTCCTTACTTGACATAGGGTGGGGTGCCTCACTTCACCCGCCCCCGTTCGGCCACGACTAGGATCGTCGAGGGGGTTGTTGTTGAATTGTGTTTAATGGCAGCTGACACTGGAAGGCACATCCAGGTCAGCCCAATTTATAAAAAGTTGAAGTAGCTAGCATACTGGACCCAGATTGCTTTGGCAATTACCCACCGGCCTCTGAATTGTGATTGAATAAAGAGTGCGGCCTGTTATAAACCAGAACTAAGTCTCCGTGTCTGATTATGGAGGGTGCGTCGACAGGTGGCTTTCTCAGTTTCTTCTATATCTGCTACTAACGGTAATGTTGCCATTTTCTTCCTTAAGGTAATTCGACTCAAGTTTGTCATTTGTAAAGATTTGGGATCAGAGATAACTTCATAACAGTGAAGCTGAGAGGCAAAGCTGTCCATGATGCTACAAGGAGTTTTGTGAGCGAGGATTGCAGGACTGAGATCAATCACAAGGAATGGAATAGTAAATAATTAATACAATTATAGCCAATATGAAGCCATGCTCATCACAGAAAATGTGAAAGCCTTGCTTGACCTGCCACCTACATGTATGGAAATTAGAAGTATTTAGTAGAATCATACCTTACTATGGCCCAGTCAGTCTTGTCAGAGGGCTCCAGAGCTGCTGCCTAAGCTGCTAATGGTGGTGTTACAGTGCAGTAACGAGAAGTGATGAAGAGGGGCCTGCTAACACTGTTGAACCAGGAAGCACAGTTTAGGATACTGCATAATGAGGGCAATGTGTGTCCTGTGATATGGCCTCTCTCCTCCTCTTCTTTCCCCTCACTTCAGTGTAGTCATAACACTGGAACAGTACGTGGTCAGTTTATGCCAGGCTCATAGTGACCAGCCACCTCCAACGGGGAGGGAAGTTTCCTAAGAGCTTTGTGACTTGTGACTATAGTAAAGTGAGTCTTGCTGCACTTGTAGATGTTGACAGCCAGATGTTTGGACTCTAATTAGCTTTGGTTGTTCACCATTGCCCTAAAACTTAGTTTGTTTCCCTGTTTCATTTGGTTTCCCATTTCCCATTTGTCTTAAAGGAGAATGGAGCAATCTCATGGTCTTGTACAATGAAAAAAACCTGTCATGGGCTGTGTGCTTTGCCTTGACTAGCAGAAAAGCAAAGACAATAGCAAAACAAACATCAGAAGAACCTGAGTTCCTGATACACTCACCTGGATACAACTGTTTTGTTGGGGCGCTGAGTTGTGCATGTTTTGAAAATCTGTAAGCAACATCTGATCCTCTTGAATCCCTTCTGTTTGTGCAAAATCCTGCTGTTCTTGATATTCCTTCTGGTGAATTGTGAAATTCTAATGCTTTTAGCACATCAACTGGTTCAGCTGAAAAAGTAATGAATAACAACAAATGTATTAATCTCTCTGTAGAAATAAAATATGCAGGTTACAAAGAAAGAACAAAAACATTGCAAAATAATAAATGCTGGTGAGTGTCTAGTAGTTCCATCCATGTTTGTTTTATTGCATGCAACTCCTACAGTATATTATCCTAGTGAGAGAACCAGAATGGTTGCTAGAACCATTCTGCAACACATAATTCATTAACACATGGATTATGAACTCTAGAATTGATTTAAGAGCTCAGATATCAAACATAATAGTCTTTGATCCATAAGATTTGATCCATAGGCCATAAATAGTTACTGAGCATAGGTCTCAGTGAGATACGACTCCCCATTTCTAGATGCTGATATGAAATGTACTTATTTATTTACATTTTTATCCCAATTCCATTTGCTGCGATCCAAAACATCCTATGTGCAAAATCTGGCACAATGGCTGCAATCCCAAGTGGGGTCCTCATGAGTTCTGTATGGCACAATGTGCTTTCAATGGAAACATGTGTGATTTGCGTGCATACGCATGTGCAAGATACGCACTGGTTACATGGGGCATAGGATCGGCCACCCTGTTCTTGCAATGGGCATGCATGTGCATACTATGTGGCACATGCAAAGCATTGGATCAACCCCACTGAGTCTCAGAGCAGGCTACAATATATAGATAATAGGGATGTGCAAACGCGGTTCGGATGTTCAGAGTTTGGGCCGAACTCGGCCTGTTTGGACGTCCAAACCGAACGTTTGACCGGCCAAACAGTTTGGAAAAGTTCGGATGAGTTCAGGGGCGGGAAAATGTGTCTGGAAGGGGGAGGCAGCTGAGGAACAGACTTCCTGGCACCAGGGGTGGAGACCAGGGGTGGTTTCAGGGCCAAATTATACCAATATCNGCTCCGAGCTGCCATTGGCAGGAGGGTTCAGGTTAAAAATGCAACATATAAATAAAATAAATAAATAAATCAAGAACACATGTACTAGTATTGTCTCCTCTTGATACCAGTCCATTGCTCGGAAGCATTATTGCTTCAGGATAATAAATGCTTGAGAAGCTATAAAAATTTCCAGGTGTTGGTCATGTGATTACTTCTCTCAGAGGCAAAGAGAAAATATTTTGTTCCATGCCCATCTCTGATTTGTATGCTCAGGGGCAAATTCACTCAAATCCTGCCTGCAAGTAGAGGCATGTCATTTGAAAGCTGGGATAGATTTTTCTAATCATCTCTGTATTTTCTGTCATGTGAAAAGAGGAGAGGCAAAATGATGGAATGAAGAACGAGACTCTGCTTTGAAATGCATTTGCATTCAAAGGACCCTCTCCATAATGTGCTTATTTAATGTCAAGGAAATCAGAGATGAGGGTGGAATCACATTACCTGCTATTTGCAACCAGCCACAAAGTCCCTAAAATACCCAGACACCCTTTGGTAATGCCAAACAGATGGCATTTCTGGGAATGATTTTGCAGGAACAAACCACACTGTACATTTCTACCACTGTACCATCAGTGGAGGAAGTGTTACTTTCAAAGAAGCCCTCCTGAGACTGGGGTAGGAAACATTCCAATGCCCTCCATGTTATGGATTTGCCTCCAGATTCTGACAAGCTTCACTCACACTAAGTGATGAGAAAACCAGATAAAATTACTTAGAGGTCTATTCTGCCAGCAATTCACATGTTACTCCCATTAACATCATTGGGGATTATTACAAAACATGATGTACCTGATTTACCAGTTTTTATCCCAATTTTCCAACTTCCAGCGCCAATTTGGAAAAAAACTGTAAGTGTACTGAGGTGCCATTTATCCTTGGTAACAGTAATAACTAGTATTTTCAGGTCATCGGGTACCTGACTCAGTTCCCAGGAACTCATTTGGCATCTGACAGATTTGTGGGTATTACCTGCAGTTAGCAAATGAACTACCCCCTTCAGCTGTATATGCTATTTCCTCTCTCATTTATGGACGCATATGGCTATGGTAACATACGACCCACACATTTATTTTTGTATTCACTGTAGCTGTACTGTTTATAACACAAAACTGTGACTGTAGCCTGGATTCAGGCAAAGGTTGACTCAAAGGCCATTTTTGTGCAGACATGGCGGGGGGGATGGGTGTGCACCGGTGGTGGGTGGAAGTGGGTGTGCAGCCTTTTCCATGGGTGCACACCCACCCCCACCTGTCTGTACCCACGGAGCCTCCTCTGGTTTGCCAGATGGCTCTGTGGGTGGGTGATGGATGGAGGTGGGTGTTGCGCAAGGGTGAGCATGCACCCCCACACAGCGGCCATGCTGTTTTCATGGACACACACCCATCCCCACACCCATTGCAGCAGCAT
>QEPC01006354.1:691037-701165 GCA_003113815.1 Sphenodon punctatus
AACGCCAACTCAAACTGAACATGGTGAAAACTAAACTCCTTATCTTCCCTCCCAATCCTTCCTCTCCTTCTTCCCTGTCAATTGCCATTGACAATTGCAATTGCCTCCATCCTCCCTGTCCCCCAAGCCCATAGCTTGGGCTTCATCTTCAACTCGCACCTTACCTTCAAACCCTACATTGACTCCATCACCAAATCCTGCCTCTTCTTCCTCCACAACATTGCTAAGATCCATCCTTTTTCGTCTGTCTCCTCTGCCAAAACTCTCATACATGCCCTAGTCATTTCACGCCTTGACTATTGTAACCTCCTCCTCGCTGGCCTTCCCTAGTCTCACCTTTCCTCCCTCATCTCTGTTCAAAACTCTGCTGCAAGGATCATCCACCTAGTCTGTCACTTTGACCATGTGCAGCCGCTCCTCTCCTGTCTCCACTGGCTCCCCCTTCCTGAGCGTATTCTGCACAAGCTCCTCGTCTTCACCTACAAAGCCCTTCACAACCTCGCTCCCCCAACCTCTCTGCCCTGATCTCCCTCCGAACCACTGTTTGAGCACTCTACTCCTCTTCCATCCCCTCCCTCACCATCCCACGCCTCCCCTGCTCCCTCAACCATCTTTGTCCCTTCTCCCTCGCTGCCCTGCATGCCTGGAACTCCCTCCCTGCCCTCGTCCGCCTTGCCCCCACCCTTCACACCTTCAAGTCCCTCCTCAAAACCCACCTCTTCTGTTCCACCCTTCCTAACTCCTGCTAATCATCCCCACCCAGGTTTATCCCCCACCTGTTAACTGCAAACTCCCAATGTACCGTAACCGTGCCAAGAACGTATATCTGAGTTCTCATATCTTCATGAATGATGCATCCCTTGTCTCCCCTTCTTTTCCCCCTTCCCTGTCTCCCCTTCCACTGTCTTTAGATTGTAAGCTCTCGGGCAGGGACTGTGTCTATCTTATTTCCATAAAGCACCAGGTACATCACTGGCGCTATATAAAAGCTTATAATAAATAATAATAATAATTAATTAATAATAATTTGGTGAATTTGGTTGTGTGCTACAGTGATGGATCTGTAAGCAAATGACTGTGGGGGGAGGGGGCCTGGCTTGGCTTGGCATGGCCTGGCATGGCGTGGCCTATCCTGTCCATAGAGCCAATGCTGAAGGATAGGGGTTACGTTTACCGTTACCATGCATGCTTTAAAAAAAATTTTAAAAATTGGTGCCACATTACTTCTAGTTCTGCCTGCTGCTTGGTTAACACTTGGTACCATTAGGCCAGAGGGATCTCGCTATCTGGCTCCACTTCCATTTGCCTGGCGCAAGTTACCAGTGTCACAGTACCAATGCCATGCCAAGAGGGTGCCCCTGGGGTGAGATGTGAATGTCAGGTTACTTAATTTTGTAACTACTGGGCTTGCTGGCTTTTGGTGGGATTTATTTCTCCATGCAGTTGCACACTGTTTTGTGGACTTGTGTGTGTTGTCTAGGCTGTGGCATGGCACAGCAGAGTCTAATTGTAAAGTGTAACTTCTACTGTTCTGCCAGCTACTTGGCATCATGAGGCCAGACTAGAATCTCTGCCTGGCTCCACTTTCCCTTGCCTGGTTCAAGTTAACAGTGCCACAGTACCAATGCCATGCCAAAACGGTGCCCCAGAACATGTGTGAATGTCTGGTTTCTTAATTTTGTGGCACCAAATAAGTTCAAAGTTTCCGAAGTTTTCTGAGGTCCAGAATTTCAAGTCCGAATTCTGCAACTTTGGAAACAGTGCTGAAGGGCTGCCGAGTATTCAGACCGATTGCTCGAACTTTGGGATTTGGTCCAAGTACCTGGAAGTACTATTCAGTACAGCCCTACTGTAAATGCATTTTCTGCATCAACAGAAACTGGTCGCAAAAATAAAAACAAAACAGACAAAAATTGTTCTGCCTCTAATTTTCAAACTTTATAACTCAGCCATTTCTCAACAGATCTGTCTGAACTTTGGACAGTATCTTCCCCCTCACCCAAGCAATCTTCCATATACAATTTCATAAAGACAGGCTAAATCATCTCAATTTTATAACAAGTAGAATCTTCATGATTTTAACAGTGTGTCAACTGCCTTTATTACAGAGTCACTCCTGCAGTTCTATAATCCTAACTAAGCAACAACCAGTGCTATAAGGGCCAAGTACCACCCTCCCCAATCCCACCTCACTTTATGTGTATTCTTATAGGATTTTAACTGGCTCTGCCAAACTCATAGGATATCACCCCTATAACCACACTGTGTAAAGACAGAGTTTAAAATTAAATCAGATACTTTTTAATGTTAATGAGCAATCCATTCTCTTTACAAAGGTATCTGGAGATATATTTTCCTCTATGTGAAAAATTTGTTCTTTATTTACTTTTCTTTTTGAAGTCAAAGTCAACTAAGGTCTGAAATTCAGTCTGTAAATATTCAAACTTCCTTTGGTGAATATTTGTGACACCCGCATAGTGGCTTTCTTGAGGGGTGGCTTTCTCTTCTTACCCTCAAATTTAGGGGCAAAACCACATCCTCTGAATTCCTCTGTTCCTCCCAACTGTTCTGTTTTTTCTAAAATAGTGGCTGTATTATTTCAGCAGCAGTGACTCCCCTCGGCCCCAGCCAGCACCTACAGAGGGAGTCATGAAGAGTCAGTTGGGTGGGGCAAAGAGGGCACCAAGGCTTGGGGGGGGGTCAGTAGATGTGGATTTCCTAAATCTGGGTATCCCCCAATGAGTTAGATTTGTTATCCCCCTGTTTTGTGAAAAAGCAAACAAAAAAAATTAAAAGTGAAATCCACCTAAGTTGTTGAAATGTGTGTTACTATTTTGTCTCATTTTTGTCTCATCTCTGGTCAGTGTTTCTTAGATTGTAGCTGAACTGGTAAGGAAATTACCAGCAACTGTGTCTTTAGCTCTTATTTTGTTTCATCTTAGCATTTCATAAATCTCTGTAGTTTCCATCAGTAACACATGTGAGCAAACTTGGGACTCAAATAGTTCATCTTCTTCAAGCTCATTGCATTGCCAACAAGAAGACAGATAATCAAAAGCAGTCAAATCTGTGGTTAAGTCTTACATTGCTTAGTGCCAAGAGCAGACTTTCTAAAGAGAGAAATTCCAAGGTTTCCTTAATCAGCATTGAATTTATATGGTTTCTTCCATCTGGAAAATGTATTTTTTGAAAAAATAACAATAAAATGAGCTTCTGCAAAATATATTTAAAATAATTCAACCTCTCATCTTTCCTTCCATCAGATCACATCATTGTCAAACATAAACACAATGTAGAATGTTTTCATTTCCAGCTAATACATTTTGAAAGAATTCCAAGGCATATACCTGCTACAACTCAACAGTATTTGTCCTACAGTTTCTAGAAAACTGTAGGACACTTTAGGCATTTAAAAATGGCCTAAAGCTGCAAAGTTTCGACAACAAATTATCAGAATCACTTACAAAAAATTCTAAGACCATTTTTACATGGACACCCCCACCCACTGCTGGGTGTTCAGGTGAGTTTTTAATAGGTGGGGGCATCCGTGTAAAAGTTCCAGTGGTGGTGGTGCTGGTGGTGGAGATGCATGTCCTCCCGTGTAAACAGTATGGACGGAGGGTGTTTGTGCATGCTTTCAACAGCCATCTACACCCATCACCCACCCATCTACACCACCCACCATGTGAGCACACCCATCCCCGCACCCACCCCATCCATGTAAAAATGGCCTAAGTTTAGTTCTTGACATCGTTTGTGTTTGTTATATTATTTTCAGTTAATCTGATGTACGTTCATTGAACTTTCAGTTACCTCTGTGACAAACATGCAACAAACTTCCAAAGCCACTAAAGAAGTTGGCCAGACTGTTTCTCCAATCACTGACAGCAGTTCTTGCAGTACAAACAGTTAGAAACAGTTAAATACTGCAGAATCAGTGCTCATAAATATTTACTCGTATTCCACATGACTGCCTAGTTCATCAATTTCTCGACCTTTTTCTATTTACTATTTATTCATCAACACTTGTATTTGAGCAGAAACAGGTGGTGAGTTTATTATTCACATTTTTAGGTAGCCTTTTGAGTATCCAAATAATATCCATGACCCAAATGGGTATTCATGCATATCTGTTTTTGAAGGGGAGTGGGGACATATTTTGGTTTTCCAGTTTTAGGTTTGGTTATTTTGGTATTGGTTATTCCAGTATTTCAGCTGTGTCATTTTTAGCAATTGTGCATATACAATAGTGCAAATATTGCTGAAATGGCATAACTGAAATATCAAAATGGCCAAACAACCAAAATAACCACACCAGAAAAATGGAAAACCCCAAAAACAATGAAATGGAGAAAAAAACCCAAAATGGATACCTGAAACGATATCTTGAGCATGCACAGTTATTTATTACCTGAATTGCCATTCTTGGCTGAGGTAGGGTATATTTGACTGGTTTCTCTATTTTGGGGGTCCTTGTTTCATTTCTAATTTCCTTGAGCATTTTGCTCTTTTTCACTTAGCATTTGGATAGAGGCTGTTTGTACTGATACCTGAATTTGACTATTGGTTGGCCTGCTTAAAAAGATGAACAGAAACAATGGGTATTTTCAGACGTTACGAGATCACAGTGAACCACGGTGAATACCCACCTGTGGTCAATGTGTCTCGAACGTCTGTTTGGCGGCCGCCAGATGTTCGCTACGGTCAATCCGCACATGGGGTCAATTTGAACCACACTTCCCGGGCTAGCCGGGGGAATGTCCCGGGAAGCGTGGTCAAAGAGATCCCCAGCGTGGACAAAAAAAAAATAACGTCTGGCCAGGCGCCACAGCCCGGGATCCCGGTGGGATCCCAGGCCGTGGCGAATTCGGCCCAACGCAGCAGCCGCATTGGCCCCACCGCCCGCCCGTATCCCCAGAGGGCGGGCGTCGGGGAGTGTGGAGGGGGCGGGGCCGTGCAGCCACACATTGCGCCACGCGGCCCCGCCCCCTCCCAGATTCCCCACCAGGATCCCCCCGACATGTCTGTTGCGGCGTGACAGGGTGACCCCGGCGGGGAATGAATGGGTTGATTTCGGTACGGGGCCAACGGGCCCCGTAACATCTGAAATCACCCAATTTTATAAGGTTTAGATAATCTTCCACATACATTGTAAATAGAATTAAGACTGCAGACATCTAACATGATGAAATGTCTTTGCTCAAATTATGACTCAAATAACTGGAGTAGCAAGTAAATAAATAAATAAATAAATAAATATGGGTAAATTTACTAGATACTTTACTCAAAATGAAAAATGTAAACATGTCCAGTCATGGTAGGGCTGTTCTCTTACATACCAGTAAACCGTGAGTATGAAATTAACCTATTTTTATGTGACATATTTTGAGTTTAATCATTTTACTTGCATAATAAAAAATAAAAAGACAGTTGATTACTGACCCTATAAACTAGGGGTGGGGAAACGTTTCCCTCCCATGAACTACTTTGAAAATTATCATGGATCTGTCCCATATCCTCATGTGCATGCTCTCGCCTCTGCTCTCGTATCCTGAGCTCAGTCTTTCAGTGCTTGGGGGTAGGAACTGCATTAGGGGCCAGATCCAGGGACTAGAAAGGGACCACAAAAAATTATCTTCAAGCCATGTTTGGCCTCCCAAACTAAACTTCCCCACCCCTGCTGTAAGCAAAGGTGATCCAAAATGAGAATAGGAAGTTCCAATGTAAATAATTCACCCAAAAAATGTATAGACCTTGACTTGCCTCTTAAATTGATCTCCTCTTACATATATTGGATAGGATATCATTTAACTCTACCCACATGATGAAACATGAGGCACAAAGTACAAAGTTTGCATGTGTGCACTTTTGAATGACCTTATATTTGCAATACACTTTTTTGCACAGCTAGACATTAGTCAATCATAGGCCCTTTCAGGGCTCATTGTTAGAGGGGGGAAAAGGAGATGAGAAAATGTAAAATGTTGCTGGTCATGCTCCATGACTAAGGAAAGTGCCTCAGTTTCCAGTAATCAAACCAGACTCAGGGAGCACTGGGCTTGCAGATTTAAATAATCTGCTATTATGAAAGTTGTGCGGGCGGCGTTCAGACATGCCACCACCATTGAAAACTGCCACTCGCTCATTCCTTTGAAGCCACATTGATAACAGAGAACATAAACCGTTGACTGCTGAAAGCTTCAAAGTATAGCATGCTTTAATTCTCTTTTGGCATGCTTCTTCTGAAAAGCCACTTCTGGTCCCTGTCAGAGGCAATATACTGGACTAGATGACTGTTGGTGGGGCCAGCATGGTAGTTCCAGTTATGATTGGGACAGTTATAGGAGTTCAGTATGGTGCAGCACACCACTTGCAATGGTCAGCTTAAACTGAACCTGCAGCAATTGGAAGCTTTTAAGGTGTAAATAACCAGTCTCACCATGGTAATTTGTCAGTGGTGGTTCTTGTGCCTGATCTTAATGGGTGTTTTCAGACAAGCGCCTCCCATGCATTACCTATTGGTTACCCATGGCAACCAGTGGATTATATGTGGGTAATGTGTGGAGAGCTACCCAATGTGGTAAGCCACAACATTTTCAGTGAAAAACTCTCGACTATTGGATTAACTTTCTCCACTGGTGAGTGTCATTATGCAAGTTTTTGCTTCCAGAATTTGCTTTAAATGGGTGGCTATTGGTAATTTAATGGGCCTATGCATTTGTCTTGTGGCCGCCTCAGAGGGATGTTGTGAGGATGAAAGAGGTAATGATTGTGAGCTTCTTGGCACATTCAAAGACATAAGTGATAAACTTTATTATTATCTGTAAATACTAAAATACTTTATATGTCAGTAGACATGATTTTAGCCCCCTTTTTACAGATGTAGAAAATGAGACATAATAAGGTTAATCTGCCACATTTTTTTAAAGAAAATGAGAGCAGTGCTGTTTAGCATATCTATAAATCAGGCTACTTTTAATTAGGCGTCTAGATGGATTTTTAGAATAATAATGCAAAGCATCCATGCTTGAGAATTTTGCCCAAGTTTGTGCTGGCTGTTCTAATCACCATACTTTTATTGCATCTACCTTTCACAAGAACTTAAATAACAATATTATTAATAACCATTTATATAGCATCTTCCATGTTCAAACTACTTTACAGTTCTCATCAAGTTTTCCCTCACAACAGCTCTGTAAGGTAGGTCAGTATTATTTCTATTTTACAAAGGAAAACTGAGGCTGAGAGAGTGACTTTTTAAGGCCATCTAGCAAATGTATGGCCATTGGCCAAGATGGGATTTGAACCCTAGTCTCCCAAGTCCATAGCCAAGAGCTTATCTACTAGGACAGGGGTGGACAAAGTTTCCTAATCCCGAGAACCTCATCGATTTACCACAATGGAGCCAAAGAGCCATGGGGTGTTTTCAGATGGATGTGAGGCTGGCCACCCACAGAGCTGCTCCAGGGATGCAACCCTGCATCTGCCTGCATCCAGTCCCACTTGGGTCAGGTTTAAATAGACTCAACGGGTTCTCTGGCCTGTGGTCTGCCCATGCAGCACACACACGCACACGTCATAGAGTTGTGGACTAGAGCATCTGCAATGCTATCTTGTTGCCGAGGGCAATGGCCAGCTTGGGGTAGAGCAGCAGCATGGGTCCATGCATCATACAGACCACTGCCCCATCTCAGGCCACTGCCCCAGGTCTGGCTGGCCTATGCCGCTGCCAGCAGTCTGGGATGTTCTGGAATACCTCCAGTGGGGGGCTGACCCGGACTAGGCACAGCCTGCTTTGCCTCTGCTCTGCCTGCACAACTGCCAGGCTGCCTTTAGATGGACAGGCCACCCCGTGGTGAGGCAGAAGGAAGGCAGGGCTGCTGTCTATCTGAAAACATCCACAGTTTGCCCACTTCTTTACTAGGGTATTCTGGCTCCACAGTACTACTAGCGATGTTGCCAGAAGGGAAAAGGCATTATTATAACTTGCTTCAGAATTTGAGGGGTACAAGAACAGATTATTCTGATGCATACAGTAATAATTTATGTTTTTGAAAACCAACTGTTGGTCCAACTCTGCACCTACTTAAGTCAATGGTATTTCTTTTGGCACAGTTAGGCCAATGGTGATCCCTTTGCACAACATTCTTATGTGACACCTGAAAGACCAAAAAAGCATTCTGTGCAACTCTCTAACTCAGAGGAAGAGAATCTCTGGCTGGGGGAGCCAAATGCAGCCTGTGGGTAGATGTCTTTTTATTTCTTCCCTTTCCAGTTCTTGGATCTGGCCCTTGGATCCAGGTCCTACCCCCAAGCACTGAAAGACTGAGTTAATGATAAGGAAGCAGAGATGGGGGCTTGTACAGATTAGGGGACAGATCCATGGCACAGATAAGGACCCTCCTCTTCCTGAACAGTGTGCTAAAGCACCCCTCCCCACAGGTTCTATGCAATCATTTGAACTTGTACTAATTTTCAAAGTGGCCCCTGGGATGGAAACAGGGGCAGGTTGGGAATTTAGAACAGCCCTGGAAATTTTTTTGAAAGTGGTCCATGTTGTAGGCAGGGCCAACAGGAGGTGGGGACAGCTTGAATTTTGACATACGGAGTATGCAATGAATAGAAAATGCACACTGAATATGGACCACCTTGCCCTCAAAACAAGGGTTTATTCAACTGCAAACAAAGACACCCTCAAACCACAACCAATTGTGCAGCATTTGTGATAAATCCTGAGCCTCCAAAACCACTCCTTCTAGGCTCAGACTTTCACCACCAAGTCTGCACAGTCTAAACAAAAGTATATAGCCACAGTTGCAGCATTTTATAAGTCACAGTTCTTTCCTTCAACCCCTCTCACCCAAGATCATGCCTCCAGATGCTTCTCTCAACCCCCTCCCCCAAGATCATTACCCCCTCCAGCCCCTTCAGCCACTTACCCCCCAAAGATCATGCCAGACACACATAGATAGTCACATCTCTCTCACACTTTTCAACAAAGGACTGAATAGCGCCTCTTGAGCCCCGCGTTGAGAGAAAAGCCACACGGAGTGTTTACATGCTCCCTGCACTGCCGGAAGTGATGTGTTCCCTGTTGTTGGCAGTGGCGGTGGTTGGAGATGCGGTGCTTTGAAGAGGCACATTCTGAAAGCCTGAAAAGTGAGGCTTTCAGAACGTGCCTCTTCAGGGTGTTACATTTTACTATACATGTTGCAGGGCTGCAGGTGTTCTCTATGGGTGCCCTGCAACATGTATAATAAAATGTAACACGCATTTTATCAGTGTTAGAGTGTCTGTGTGAAAAGGGCCAGACGCACACACACACACACCCCAGACAGACCAAGCATGAGCCATGCTTGATCTGTCGGGTGGGTGGGTGAGAGAGGGGAGGGGTGAGTCTGTATGTTTGTGAGAGAGTGTCTATGTGTGAGGGAGATATGAATATCTATGTGTGTCTGTATGTGTGAGAGAGGGGTGTGTGTGGCCATGATCTTGGGGGCGGAGCTTGGAGGGGGGAGCTGAAACCACGAAGCCTCCACCCTCCAATCCGCCCCTGTCTGGGAGCCTCTTTCCAAACCCATTGGGAACTTGTACAGCAGTGGTGGTGGTGGAAGCAGACCAGGGAATTGGAGGGACAGTTAAAGGGGGTGGGAAGTGGACCAGAGGGTTGGGGGGACAATTTGGGGTCACAGGATGACAGGGAAGCATGGATCAGTTTGGGACCACAGGGGGAGGGTCATAAGGAAACAGGAGGGGATGAGTATAGGGCTGCAGGAGAGGGTCACAGGTAAAGAGGGAGGGATCAATTTGGGGCCACAGGGGAGGGTCACAGGTAAAGAGGAAGGGATCAGTTTGGGGCCACAGGCGAGGGTCACAGGGAAGGAGGGGGCTGGGGTGATCAGTTTGGGGCCACATGGGAGGGTCACAGAGAGGAGGGGAAATCAGTTTGAAGGCATGGGAGGGGGTCACAGGGAAGGAGAATGGGGATCTGGTTGGGGAAGGGTCACAGGTAAGGAGGCGGGATCTGTTTGGGTTTGTGGGTGGGGGAAGGTTACAGGGAAGGAGGGGGATCTGTTTGGAGGCATGGGGGGAGGGTCACAGGTAAGAAGGAGGGGGGATCTGTTTGGG
>QEPC01006354.1:702211-713003 GCA_003113815.1 Sphenodon punctatus
CCCCCTCCTGGCCCGCAGCAGCAAGGCAAGGCTGGCTGGGACCTCGGCAGGCCCTGACTGCAGGGCCTACCTCTGCTCTTCTGCCTTGCTGGTGGTGGTGTGGAGGAGTTGAATCTGCCCCGCTCACCCTTCTTACCACAGGACCCAGCCATGCTGCTTGCACTCTTCCCACCAACACAGGAACTTACGCATGTGAAGTTCCTGTAAGGGGAGGAGAACTGAGGGGAAGGGACAGCCGCTGGGGAGACCAGTCAGGTGGCGAACTGGCCTGGCCCCGGCCCCTGACTGGATAAAAAACAAAAACAAAATCCAGCTCGGCTGATCCCATGATATCACTGGGGACATCGGCCAGGAGATTTGCCAATCCGCCTCTGGATGGAAAAGATTACCCACCCCAATCTAACTCCTTGTAGGCCCTTATCAACAACCAGTTATGTTTCTTCCAAGACTAAAACCCAGTAGTACTTGATGCAGGTAACAAATCCATTGAAATTACATATTAACTGCACTATCAGGCTGTAATCAGGGTTAGCTTGAAGGTTACAATTTTAACTGAATTATTTATGCAAGCATTAGGTAGTACATTTGTAGGTTTTCATTACTGACCTAAAATTTTAGGTTAATGTTTAATTTACATTTTTGCCTAAACACTGGGTAAAACCACACATGAAGGCCGTACATCCACATCCTGGGCTGGCCCAGGGTGTAGCAGCCTGGTCAGGCAGAATGCATATGTGCCAGAGCACAGAACAGACATGCTCCCAGCCAGGTCAACAGCAGCACAGTCTGGGGGTGGAGGGAATGGAGAACGTGCAACTGTCCAGGCCCACTCCCACACCACACCACCCCCTACCATGACAGGCAGCCATGATGACCACCATGGCAGCCAGCCATGGCAGAGGTGTCTGGCCAAGAGCCAGATGTGCAAGCTCCAGGACAGCTTGCTTTGCCCTGGTCCGGCGGGCCCTAGCCTGGATTGTTAGCTCAACTTCTTACAAAGGTGAGAGCCTGGGCTAGTCACCAACATGACCCGGGATACCCCAATCAACATCTGGCAACCAGGAACCACATGAGACAACAGACCATGGGGCAAAGCAGACCTAAGCGGGCCACTTTCACGTCTGGTTTTACCTACTATGACTTCTTCATAATTGATAATAAAGCCTTTTATATTAAATATGTTTGTCATTTTGGACTAACATGAACTGTTTAGCATCATTAATCAAATTAAAACTGGACATCAATTAAGCATGCATTGCTTACACTAATTTTACATCCGCATAAGAGCATCAGGTCAGATCTTCAGTTGGTATAAATGAAATCAAGTGTAGCCTGCTGGATATTAATAAGATGTTGGACTTAGGATACCAGGGTTCAAATCCTATCTTATCTGTGGATATAAATTCATTGTGTGGCTTTGAGCAAGCCCTGACCTCTCAGCCTCTGTTTCTCATCTTTAAAATGGGATTAATAATGACCTGCCTCACCAGGTTGTTCTGAGAATGAACTAGATAAGAATTATACAGCACCTTGAACACTGAAAATTCTATATAAATAATTATATACAAATCAGTATTACTCCACTGAAATCATTACTGCCAATTTGCAGTGGTCCAAGATCTGAATCAATACTAGTTTTAATAGAGTTTCTTTTATACACTACAGAACAGACAGGCAAGATATTAATCAGACTCACAATGTCTATTTGTGTTACTGCCTCTTTTGCTTTCTGAGCTAAATGTTCCTTTGTAGAAGTACCACTTCTTGGAGACAATACTTCCAAATGTGACATTATGAGACCAGTAGACCAGAAATTAAATTTCTGGTATGTAATTTCTCCGTTACCATCTCTATGCAGAGAGTAACCTAAGACTGGTGATCAGCAAAGCAAAGGACATGATTTCCCTTGTGCTGGTAAGAAATGTGCCTAGTAATTAAAGATGATAGAGAGATTGAGATTTCTTTAGTCACACAAAGGGGGTATTTCATCAGAAACTCCATGAGCTCTCAAAACTATCCTTGTAGATTGCAATCTTGAAGATGGTATATTTGTACTAAATTATATTAACAGAAAATGTTTCCAAGAACAGAAAGACCTAGAGCTGGGGCCTCAGGTGGTAAAATTAAGCATAGCTCCACTGAGTTCAATAAAGTTATGGAAAGTTTTATCCAGTTTACATCTGGCCATAAATTCCCAGATCTTAAAAGATTGATTCTGCTCTCCTTAAAGTCTATCACATAACTCACCTTGACTATACGACAAGCAAATCCATCTAATATCACAATGATATTAGTTGTAGTTTTGCCTGAATGGTAACAGGGCCTGTGCCTTATTTATTAATAATTTTATTTATTATCAAAATTAATATGCCACCCCCTCCTGCTATAAGCATCTCGGGGTGACTAACAACATTTATAAATACATAATAAACTCAAATTATTAGCCTGATTAGTTACAAAACTGTAGCTTGCCTTTTAGAATGTCAGACTATTTTAAATATAGATTTTAAATATTTCAAATATTTTGGGGCCAAATACTGACCACATATAAGTCAAAGGAAGTTTTATGTAACACATAGACTACAATAAGGCTTGTCACATGCGTAAGGTGACCAGGTTGCTGGTCCATCTCATACAGACACTGGCCACAATTCCATGCTCTGCGAATCCCCGTGCACAAGCTGTGTGCTCATACATGCACGCATTTTGCACGTGGCACAATGTGCCGGCAATCTGGATGTGTATGGGGCCCACATGGCTGCATGCAGCTCTGCGCAGGATATGCAGAACATGGGATCGGGGCCACTGTCACTATTGTTCCACAGCAGCTTTCACTGACTTCAATGACAGCAGAACCAGAGCCTATATTTTTAGCAAGAAAATTTAATTTAATATACATCAAGCAAGGGGAGTCTTTTCCCTCCTGTGGGCCATTTTGAGAATCTGTACAAGCTATGTGGGCCAAATAGAAGTTGCAGTTGGGATTATTTAAATGATTTACTCAGAATGGAGGAAGGTCCAGATCATGGATCTATGCCATCCCCTAGCTTGAGTGAGGATCTTCATCTCTACTCCCTTCCCTTGAGCTCACTCTTTCAATGCAGTGCTTGAGGGTATGCACTGGATCCATGGGACAGATCCAGGAACTGGAAAAGGTGCCCAATAAAATATGAGTCATTGAGGCAGATTTGGCCAGTGGGTTGCAGGTTCCCCAATTTTGTTATGCATTCTTGGCCTGAACCTGATGAAAAACCCTTGTTGCACCCATTTGGTTCTGTCTCACATGCTGAGTGCATTAACCTCTTTTTCCTGAGTGCACCCTCACTTCCAACTTCTATGCAGTCCTCAGAGCTTGAACTGATTTTCAAAGTGGCCCCTGAGAGAAAAAAGGTTCCCTATCCCTGCTATACACAGTTGGTAAACCTGGGGATTAAAATCAATACTTTAATTAGAATTACTGGAAATAGGCATCAGTGCTAGTCGAGATTAATTGAAAAGCCAATCATTTCACTACTGCTGAACTCATCCCAAAAAAGAAAGTCTTGATCACTTTGAGTGGAGTCACAAAGCTGGCTAGAGCAGGCTACCACACCTTGGGCAGCCTTAACCCACCCTGGGCAACTGGACCATGCAATGCAGTGAATTGCATGGTCAGCTGCCACCAGATGTTCCCCCCGCCATGTGGTGGGTTGAGCAGCTGGCTGCTACACGTGTCCCGAGAAAAATGCTGTGGACACATTGCAAACGGGGTAAGACTGCCCAAGGCATGGCAGCCCATGTACTGAGCCCCTTTCTGCCCCACCACAGGGTGAGCTTCACGGCGGGGCTTTGCGTGGTGGGCGCTGTCACCCAGTGCATACCATCATATCACAGCCAGGGGAGAGAAGCAGGGCCAGGCACCTGCTCATGTGGCTGGCACCTCAGCCCACCCCTGCCATGGAGGGAGCTCCAACAGAAGCCCAGCTTCTGCATAGGGAGCGGGGGGTGGGGGGCAACCATTTACCCAGCTCCCCATGCTGGCCCCACAGTGTGGTGGCAGTGCTTGCCCGTCCCAGGGCCATGCAGGGATTGGGCCCACCACAGCTCGTATGGCTGCACTCTTTGAAAGGCTTCACTTTCTTAAAAACTAACTTCCATTTGCATCTATTATCAACAAATAGTCAACCCAACAATAAATTAACAAATGGTTAAGAGGCTGTTTCATGAAAGGAAGCAGACAACTCTAGTAAAAAAATTGAAATAACTGCTTAATCTAGCTGGTAGATGAAAACCCTACTCTTCTACACTGTTCCCTCTTCTCTTCTCCACCAAAAATAAATAAATCTACAAGAGGCATAAACGCTCCAATGTGTCATAGAGTGTTTTTAGACAAGCACCTCCCCACCCATTACCCACCCACCATGCATGTTGCAGGGCCACATTGGTGCCCTATGCAAGTATGCAGCCCTGCAACAGGCACAATGAGTGGGTGATTGGTGGGTAATGGGCAGGGAGGTACTTGTCTAAAAACACCCTTAGATATAACTGTTCTTCAGCAATAATGTCATGGCTCTTTTGTCATGTTGCAACCAGAGCCCAATTGGAATAGACCAAATAACTTCTGGGAAGGAAGGTTACTATGTTTAATGTCATCTCTTTGACTGAGACTTCAGATAACAATATTTAACAGTTTTTTTGTTTTTCGTTTACTGGAAAGATTTCTTTTCTCTATTTTGAATCACATTCAAAAGGTATCTGCTCAGCTAATAGACAGGCAAAATTCTCTACTGTAACATAATTCTGTAGGATTCCTATGTGTGTAAAATAGATGTATGTTTATACGGGATCTTTTTTTGTAAATGTATTTTAAAATATACACAAAGTTAAAGCTGGGTAATATGAAGTCTCCTTTTTTTCTGCAAAGCTGGTAGAAAAAGTAAAAGTATAGCTACTTTCAGCCTAATCCTGCCTCTCAGGAGTCTTTGTCAAGTCTCCTTTTAATTCTCATGTGAAGAATCACAGAACCTGGGAAACACACCGATCCTTTTTCATTACAGTTGGCCACCTGAGATGAAAATAATAATTTTGTCTTAGAAATATTGTAGAAATTCTACATAAAACAACAGAGCTGAGCTATTCCTCCTGCTCCCTGGTGTAGAGTCATAAGCATGCAAAGAGAAGATAGGACCATTTCACCTGCTGATCCTTGGGACTCAAATAAACTTTGCAGTTTGGGCCACCAACACTTGTGTTAAATCTCATCAGTTCTCCCTATAATTTGTTAAGATATTCCAATGTATCCATCTTGGAAATGTATCATCTCTTTACCATCATAGTTTTTTTGTAAGTTTACACCAGTATTTACAAGTACTTGATACTAGTTAAAATGAATGAGATGCAAGCATCTAATTTTACAAGAGCAGTAACAATCTATATATGAATTGACAGCAAGAGACGATGCTTTTATTGTCAGTCTGTTCTGGGCAAAGATTTACAAGTTTCTATTAACAATGAGCTCTTTTTCTTTGGTTAACAATACTCAGACATTAAATAACTTTCTTTTGGGAAAGAGATCAGGAATAGCTACACTTACAATATGATCCGGTAGGTATCCATAACCCAACTGTGTAGCCATATAGTCCTAATTCTAGAGAAACTTTCCTTTAACCCCTGTTCTTGGTCATAACTCTGCATTTGTTAGGCTTCCAGAACTCTTCCTACCTTCTGAGGGAGAGAGTTTAGATGGTACAATACATTTTAATGACTTTTGAGGATTAGTGCATTACTTGTGATATATGCGAGAAAATTCTCTGTGTGGCCTAATAATCCTGATTTTAAAGGAAGACGATAAATAGCATTCTGATGAGTAGGAGAGAAGAGGGGGTTGCCTGCAAAGTTTTTCCATCTCTCACTCATGAAATTTACATCAGCATCACAATAGTGCATTGAGGCAAGGCCCTTACAAAAATTTATAGTGGGGAGGCCAAACCATTTTGACTAAATGAGTTTATTCATTCCAAGTGCATTGCTTGCAGATTCAGTATGAAAAGGTGAGGAGAGGAATCAAAGACAGTCTTTTAAAAGACAGATTGTGCTTACTTGTACCAGGTTATAAAGAGAGAGCTTTTTCTGACAAGAGCTACTGTGAGGTGAACACTGAAGTGACAGAATGTGTTCAAGCATCCAATTACTTCTCAGTTCTATGATTCTTTCTACCTTAAGGTGAGAAGTCTCACAAGTCTAAACAGGAGTTCCTCACCCATATCCCTACTATGAAAGACACCTATAGTTGGGTTGTTGTTTTTTTAGTTTTTTTCATCAATTATGAAACATTATAATTTGAAATCGAATCTGGAATGCTGTTGCCATCTTTCTAAATTGGGGGATTTGATGTAATACTTTGAGGTATGATTTTCTTTATAAAATAGCATAAAATTCTCAATAAAGTAATATTGTGACACTAAACTTAATACAGTGATTTGAGGAAATAACTTGAATTACATTCTGAAATACTGCTTTATTTTCATGTGATCACAGTGACAATGATTTGTGTAATATTTTTTTCTGCATACATTGTTTTGTCTTGCTTGCTTAAGTGAGTCATTCACTGGAGCTAGCCCATTTCTTTTAAGATTTTTTTTTTAATCTTTGAAGTCTTTCTAGTAACAGTAGAGTACATAAAAGAATCCTTATAAATAACCGCTGAGTACTCCTTTTGGGAAATTAAGGTCAGACCTAACTCCCACTGCCATGCACAGAAAGGCTCCTGTTCACTTAAGTAAGCGAAGTCGTTCATCTATAGTGTTCATCTATAAGTAGCTTGTGAGTCAGTGGCATAACCTATGTCAGAAAAGCTATACTATGTTGTTTGTCAGGGAATTTTCAGCAGAAGCCCTAAACAATAGAAAGACAAGATTGCTGTCTGCAGTTTCACCTTGCTCCCTAGGAAAGGAGAAAGATTTCTAAAAGTAACTGCACAAAGGGTATATTTTAATAAATTTTTCAGATTAATCTGTGCTCGTATCTTGATGAAAATATTATAGTTCCCTAAGAGGCAGGTGCTTCCTGGATTCAGGTATTCATAAAATGGAAATGAGGTGTTCAAAACAGTCCCTCCTCCGTCCCCCTCCCCCAAACCCCTGCATTCACTTCATAAAGGAGTTTAATAGATGAAGACAAAGTAGTTCTGATATCTTTTATTGGACCAGCTTGTTGGTAAGGGTCCAATAAAAGTTGGTCCAATTGATTTCATCTGAAGGACTTTGTCTCCGTCTACATTTGGGACAAGCACAGCAACCAAACTCTCTCTAAAGGAATTTAAGAAGACAAAGAACTAGTCACAGTACTAAGAAAATCTACTATGCTTTCATCTTCAGTATCCCTCCTTAGTCTGCATGTAAGGAGTCCTGTCCTCCTGCGGATGCCTGGGGGTAATTCATCCTCAGTGTAAATCCCCTCAGTGGAGTTGCAGCGAGGGTTTTGTCCGATTCCCAATTTGCAAACGAGACCAGCAGGGGGCAGAACTGCTGATTGATCTGATACCATGTAAGTGGTGACCAGGTACAAAAGGTTGAGTGCAAACTTTGATCACCTTGCTGCACTTGACTACTGTGGATTCTGAGACGTCCAACAACTACAAAAAAACAAACTAGTAGCAAATCCTCCAAGCCCACCCCAAAATTGCTTTCTGCGAACGCTGGCATATGTCAGAAACCCAAAGCAGCAGTTGCCAGAAAGATTGCTGTGTGTGCCTCCACTCTCAGCTAAGCTCGCAGTGGAAGGCACTGGAGAATGCACAGCCCAGAGAACTTTCTAAGATCATAAGGGCTGAGCGAGTCCCTGCTGGTTTTCTCCTAAAAGCTGCTGCTTGGGAAATAACTGTTGTTCCAGCTAAGTCTCCCAGGCATCTGTGCAGCAGCTCAGTTCCTCTAGCTGAGCGCTGGGCTTATGCCCTGTGTGCCCCTCCCCTTTCCACCCACCCCCTCACGTAGGAGATCAGGGCAGCCCCCTCCCCACGCTCTCCTCCCAGCCCTCTGCGCTCCCCTCAAAAAAATCCCTCCCACCCCCATAGCAAGGATCGCGGCGGCTCCTCTCTCCTTTGCAAGCTCTCAGGAATCACACCCTGCTAACCGTGTTCACAGACACCTAACGGACCACTCGTTCCTCCTTAAGGATGCAGTGGAGGTAGGGGAGGGCAGGCGAGGTGCTCTGTGGAGCTCCTGTCACTGGCCGTGCTGTGCCACGTAAGAGCCTTCCCCTGTACAACCCCCGATTGCCTGGTCAATTTCACCTCGAGCTTGAAGCCATGCGCGTCCCACCTGCAAGACTCTTCCCCCGGGGGAAGTCGCTCTTGTGGCTCCCTTTTTTCAGATCTGGAATAATTCCTTCATTCTCGGAAACCTTCCCTCTCCACTAAAGATTTTTAACAAGAAAACTCACGACAATGGATTTCTCTAAAGTCCACCCCCCCAAGAGTTCACAGAGTTTCTTTTTCATTTTACTTTAGCCAAGACTGTGAACTTTGTCAACTTAATGGCTTTGTGAGCTCAATAGACCTGAAAATCGCAGAAACGCTTTTTTAGGGGGGTTGAAATGGGATTTAGTGCTGGAGACAAAGAAAAGAAAACGAGCTTTGTTCACCAACCCACTGGCTCCTTCCCCTACCGGCAGCCTTCCACCTCCACCCCCGTAGCCCACTCCCCCCATTTTAAAACGTTAAGGGATTTGAAATCATCAGCACCTTGGAAAAGCTCCCTTGAGCCTGAGTTGGCAAGGGGGAATCCCTCTTCTCCCTTCTCTTCCAGACGCCCCCACCCCCACCCTACAGCCTTCATAATGAGATCTGACAGGTCTCCCTTTCTTGGTAACAGCATGGTCTTGAATGATTTCCCCCCCTTATCCCCGCTTCTCGTGTAGGGGATCGCCCAGCTCCCTTCTCCTTCTTACCTCCTCTGACCTCTGCAGCCTGGAGTAGGAAAGTAAAAGTGAGGAATGTGGTTACAGTAGAGTCCCAGAGCCACCTTTTCGTTTTCCACCTTGTGGACCATCTCTGCATCTCCATGCTGGGTGCCCACAAGTGTGAACTAAACCCCGGGCGCCTTCACTTTACACCGGCTCAGTCCCTTCCACAATATTCCCAGAGACGATTTCTCTTATAGGGCCATCAGTGAAACACCCAAGCTGGTGGGAGGGGATGCTTCTCTCTCTCTCTCTCTCTGCACAGCTCCGTGCAGGACCCTCCGATCCGTCCTCCCCGGTGCCCTGCCTTCAGACTGACGGGAGATGAGGGGCTTTAATCAAAATGAAAAGAGCTCTGCATCCCCCTAAAGGCTTCATCCCGCAAGAGGGGCTGGGCGAGAGGCACTAACAGCCACCGCCCCCCCGCCCGGAAGCCCAAACTGACAAGCCAGCTGCTGCTCAGAAGCCAATCGCACGCCTCCTCCAGCAGCCACAGACCGCCCGCCCCTGGCAAAACACCCAGGCCGGCCCCTCGCCTCAGCTGCCCTCCACCCCCAGAAGAAGGGGAGATCGATCCCTCACTCGAGAGCACTCTGGGAATGAAAGGAATTGCAGGGCAGGGGGGAGCCTCGTCGGGATCCAATGCCCTATCCTCCCCGAGCGCCTGCGATCAGATCATCACCACAGTCAGTGAGACAGCTACGGCTGGTGGACTTTTTAGGCTGGTGGGACAGTAGTCTAACGGCTGGGCCATAGTGGCGTGGAAAGGGGGTGGGGAAAGGGCACAGCTTACCTGAAGACGTGTGTGGGGGGCGAGGTGCACCCTGCCTGTCTGTGTGTGTGTGGGGGGGCTCTCTGAGGGAGGGTGCCTGGCTATGCGTCTGTCCCCAAGTTAACACAGCCCCCAACAGGCTACCACACATCAGCCCCCAGAGCTGTCTAACCCTAGGACAAACCACAGCCCACAAACCTACCCCATAGCACACCTTCCAATCACCAGAACAGCCTCCAGCCCCCCCCCCCCAACACACATACAACCCGCAGGACTTACCCCACCCCAGCACAGCCACCAAGGCTCCCTACCAGCATAGCCCTCAAAGCTTTCCCTTACCCTAAGTACCGCCCCCAAGGATCCCCTCCAGCACAGCCCCAGGATTCCAGTACACCCCAGCACACCCTCCAAGGCTCCCACCCAACTTAGCTTCCATCCCCCCAGGCTTCCCCCACTGGTTTTTTTTCCAAATGAATGGCCACCCAGGAGCCATCCGACTGCCTGTCTGAAGGTGGAGTGGCCAGATGCGTGCTCCGGTGAGCTAAGGAGCACTCACTCATGGTTACGCATAGAGCACTGTCAGGAAATCTGAAGTGCTGCATGTGAAGCAAGCCAAATGGATACATGGCAATGGGTGGCCACAGAGTCCCTTGCCCGTATGAATGGCGGCAGGCAGCCATGCTAGCAGACAGGTCAGCCCGTTCTTAGGCACTGTGAGTGAGAGGAGCAGCTTTTGCAAGTTGTCACAAGAGCTGGCTGGGAGCACTGGGGAGCCCAGGTTCCCAAGTGCTCATGCCCAGGACATATCACTTCCAAAGACCAGACCAGCAAGCTTCCCCCTCCCCCACAGTCCATGGCAGGGGGAGTGCATGGCGACTGCCTCTGTGGCCATGGTAGCCACCCTGAGAGCCACCCTTTAGAATTGCTCTCCACACACTCCACTTGCGTGGGTGCTCCATGGCAGAGCCACACTGCGACCATGGACCTTCCACCCCCATATCACCTTGCTCTTTTAAAAACACCCACTAAAACACAGCCTCCAAGCCTCCCTCCCCGGCACATCCAGGCCCCAGGGGGCTACCC
>QEPC01006354.1:722163-739420 GCA_003113815.1 Sphenodon punctatus
CTGTTTTTCTAGAGACTGAATGAAGCACATAACCTTTTACAACCATAATTATACTTAATTCAGAAGCAGACAAATTATGTAGCCCATTACTGTAACATGTCTCTTTATAAACATGACCCCTACAGGGTGCTAGAACACTCCACATATAAGTGAGACACCCAGATCAGAGCAGGAATTAGTTTCTCAGTTTCTGTCCAGGTTTTGCAAGAAACCCTCCCCATCTTTAATTAAATGTCTTTCTTTGGGCATTTGACATGACAAGCACATTGTTTCAGCATACAGATTTGTCTTTAATTGCTTTTCATCATGCCCTCTGAATCATTTGTTTGCATTTTATGCCATGCAATAATACTCTTCCTTAGACTGTGAAATCGTCCAGTCAGATTTGTGTGACTATCTGGGGACAGTTCAGATGGGATCAGGATTCTTAAGAGCAAGCAGGAATGGGGAGCCTCTGATCTGTGAGCCAAATTTGTCACCATCCCCTTTCTATTCTGTCCAGCTTTGGCAACTCCATGACACTTACTAATGTGCCTCACGGCTGGGGGTGTACTGTAGGAACAGTGTGCATTTCATTTTCGTTATTATGATAACAAAAAAGAAAATTTCAATTTTTGTTTTCATTATTGAAATAACAAAAATGAAAAATAATAACAAAAACTAAAATGAATATTTTAAAAAAATAATGGGAAAACACAGAAAAATGTATTTATGGCTATAACATTTTTGTTGCTCATTCAATTCTGATGACACTTGGGAATATTGTACCCTCAATGAAGGGCACTAAGTGTACCAAATTCTGAAAATATTGGATAAAGGGAACTGATTTTAGAAGCAATTGAATGTTGTGATTTTAAGAAAAGCTCCATACACATTCCTGGCTACACATTTTTTATATTCCATCCAATTAGCATGAAAAATGGGCATAAGATAACGCTTCACTAGTGTACCAATCCTACCAAATTTCAGAAAGGTTAGATAAAAGGTCCTGACGTTATAAGCTATTAACTTGAAAATATGTTTCTGGCTGTAACATTTTTATATTCCATCCTGTTTACAAGACATTTGGAAGACATTTATCATACACCTTCCCTGTCATCTCTGTCAATTTATAGGAAAAGTTAACAAAGGTACCCAATTTTATAAGCAATTGAAGTTGTCCCCTTGAAGACTATTATTCAGATAAATAGCATCACATGCAGTGCCAGTCAGAAGCAGGCACCTGGCATGGGAGGGGAAGGGAGGCTGTAGGAAGGAGTATGGGAAAGACTGACAGACACATTCACTGGCCAATTACTGCATGCTTCCAGATTTACAGGACCAATTGGTAGTGGCTTCGAGGTGGGCATAGGGGGCGGCCCTCAGGAGGGCATAGAAGGGGCATAACTGGGACTTTGGAGATAGCATCCCAGCAATCCCAAGACATTGGGTGTTTTTACACACACATTTCTCCTGGATGTTTGCAGTTACATCCTGAACTTTCTGTGTGCCTAAATCACTCACCCAGAGCTTAAACAACCGGACGTTTGAACATCTGCGTAGAACTTCTCCCAGAACTTTTGTGTGTAAAAGGTTCTCGTGGTAAACGGCTTTGCTCCAGGCAGCTGTGGTCACTTGGTTTCCATTTCATCCTGTCACATCTACAGCTATGGCTACTTCAGGCTGCCTCAGGGCACTGTGTGTGTGAAAAATGAATCTGGAACTTACTTGTGGACTTGTAAACCCAGAAGATTGAAAAATTCAGAACTTTAACATGTATGTAAAAATGCCCATTGTTTACACATCCAGGCTGGCCAATTATAATCACAATCACATCCTGCAGCACTGTGACAGAGGACATAAGAGAACCTCTATTGGCCCTTTCCTAAACAGATGCTTCCAATTTCCCAGTAACAAGTGGGGGACAAAAGTTGGGATGGTCAGAACCAGTATGAGGATATTTAATTGACATTTCTGCTGGCCAGTTGGTATCACAAACTGATCTTACACCACAGTGACATGTAAGAGAATCTTTGGCATAGGATCATTCTCTGTTTAGCAGAGATGATCCTGAAAGCGTGAGATACAGCCCTGCCAAATTTCGTGTATGCTGGTTGGACTACAAAGATGTTACAGTCAGACATACGTTTATAAGTTAATTGCTTATACCACCAGAACCCTTTAGCCAATCCTTCTGAAAGTTGGCATAGATAGTAAACATGGGGAGGGGTATAAACATGCCATGTTTCATCCACATTAGATGGGAGGCAAAGATGTTACAGAAAGGAATCTATATGCAGATTTTTTTTCAAAATAGCATAATTCAACTGCTTATAAACTCAGATTCCTTTATCCAATCTTTCTGAAATTTGGTATACTTAATGCCTTCCATTAGAGGTACAATCCTCCAAGTTTCATCCAAATATAATTAAAAACATAACAGTTACAGCTGAAAATGTGTTTTCCATTGAAACCAATGGAAAACGAAAACAAAAGCAAAACCGAAAATGAACATTTGATATTTATAAAAACTAAATAACAAAAACGAAAAATGAAAATAAAAAATGACATGGGTCCCTGGTGTACACCTCTAGGGTACTGGCTTGGGGTACTGAAGTGGTGAACTGGGAGGTCTCCACTTATTCCCTACCTGTGTTGTAAGTTCCTGCCTCAGCCTTTCCCCTCTTAGGAAGAGTTCAGAGCTAGTGCTTGTTTGGCAGGCAGACATCTGGGACTGCTGCTTCTTGCTGAACAGCTGGTTGGTGAGGAGCACAAAATCACACACTATGGATGTTAATGACGTTGGCCCTGTTTGTCACCTGCTGCAGCCTGCCTTGGCCAGTGCCTGCCCCAGGTGTCTGTTTACAGGCTGCCAGATGTGGACCCGGTACAGACCCCGTGGAGTAGGCAGCTGGCCCAGAAATGTGGGCCTGAAAGGAACCATGCCCACAGTCTGGGCCCAAGGGCTGCCCAGTTGGGCCATAAAGGGTCAAACCAGATAGGTGCATCTGTTTCCTTTCTACCACAATCTAGCTCGGTGTGAGGGATTTCCACGGCTGCCTGTTACCATGGCTACCCATTATGGTGGGGTGCAGGCTGCTGGCTGCAGTGCGAGGGTAGGACAAGCTGTATGTCACTCCCCTCCCGCCTCTCTGACTGGGTTAGGCCAGGGGAACGTTAATTCTGTTCCCCAATCTGTTCCAGCCATGGGCAGCCCCCGTCCATAGGACATGCAGCCAGCATGCATGTTTGTTTTCACCGTGTGTGTGTGTATGACTGTCTAGCTAATTTTAAATCACCAATGTGGCCCCGGGACTAAAATGGCCCCCCACTCCTAGAGAAAAGGTTTCCTGTGTTGGAGTTTGAGGTTGTTCTAGATGGCCTTTGAATTTTCCCTTAACTGTTTCAGAGGGTGCAAATCGAGACCATGTTTGACATACGTCTCATAGCAGAGTTCAAAGTCAAGTGTTGAAAGAGGAAAGACTGATCCAGAACTTATAAACCCTGATCCTGCATTACCTTGCACAACATGAAATGAAATGTAGAGAAACTGTTTGGAGGGTGTAGCTAATGTATGCAGAGACACTGGAGGCAGAGTCTGTTGGGTCTACAATTGTGGGAATCTCTTTATGGCATACCCATTGCCTCCATGTACCTTTTGTACCCTACTTTTGTGTGCAGATTAGGAAATGACAGCAGTACATGGGTAGAAGATAGTGTGGGTCATCAAGGAAGTTAGGCAGAAGTTGGCCTCTCACCCTGACAATACTGGACTAGAAAGAGTAATATATTATTATTTTTTATGTCTGATTGAACATTACATTCAGGCACAATCTCCCTCCATTGCAAACCCATATGTTATACATATGCTGTTATTTCAAGTTTACTCATGAGCCTCATATGNCATACACATTCCTGGCTACACATTTTTTATATTCCATCCAATTAGCATGAAAAATGGGCATAAGATAACGCTTCACTAGTGTACCAATCCTACCAAATTTCAGAAAGGTTAGATAAAAGGTCCTGACGTTATAAGCTATTAACTTGAAAATATGTTTCTGGCTGTAACATTTTTATATTCCATCCTGTTTACAAGACATTTGGAAGACATTTATCATACACCTTCCCTGTCATCTCTGTCAATTTATAGGAAAAGTTAACAAAGGTACCCAATTTTATAAGCAATTGAAGTTGTCCCCTTGAAGACTATTATTCAGATAAATAGCATCACATGCAGTGCCAGTCAGAAGCAGGCACCTGGCATGGGAGGGGAAGGGAGGCTGTAGGAAGGAGTATGGGAAAGACTGACAGACACATTCACTGGCCAATTACTGCATGCTTCCAGATTTACAGGACCAATTGGTAGTGGCTTCGAGGTGGGCATAGGGGGCGGCCCTCAGGAGGGCATAGAAGGGGCATAACTGGGACTTTGGAGATAGCATCCCAGCAATCCCAAGACATTGGGTGTTTTTACACACACATTTCTCCTGGATGTTTGCAGTTACATCCTGAACTTTCTGTGTGCCTAAATCACTCACCCAGAGCTTAAACAACCGGACGTTTGAACATCTGCGTAGAACTTCTCCCAGAACTTTTGTGTGTAAAAGGTTCTCGTGGTAAACGGCTTTGCTCCAGGCAGCTGTGGTCACTTGGTTTCCATTTCATCCTGTCACATCTACAGCTATGGCTACTTCAGGCTGCCTCAGGGCACTGTGTGTGTGAAAAATGAATCTGGAACTTACTTGTGGACTTGTAAACCCAGAAGATTGAAAAATTCAGAACTTTAACATGTATGTAAAAATGCCCATTGTTTACACATCCAGGCTGGCCAATTATAATCACAATCACATCCTGCAGCACTGTGACAGAGGACATAAGAGAACCTCTATTGGCCCTTTCCTAAACAGATGCTTCCAATTTCCCAGTAACAAGTGGGGGACAAAAGTTGGGATGGTCAGAACCAGTATGAGGATATTTAATTGACATTTCTGCTGGCCAGTTGGTATCACAAACTGATCTTACACCACAGTGACATGTAAGAGAATCTTTGGCATAGGATCATTCTCTGTTTAGCAGAGATGATCCTGAAAGCGTGAGATACAGCCCTGCCAAATTTCGTGTATGCTGGTTGGACTACAAAGATGTTACAGTCAGACATACGTTTATAAGTTAATTGCTTATACCACCAGAACCCTTTAGCCAATCCTTCTGAAAGTTGGCATAGATAGTAAACATGGGGAGGGGTATAAACATGCCATGTTTCATCCACATTAGATGGGAGGCAAAGATGTTACAGAAAGGAATCTATATGCAGATTTTTTTTCAAAATAGCATAATTCAACTGCTTATAAACTCAGATTCCTTTATCCAATCTTTCTGAAATTTGGTATACTTAATGCCTTCCATTAGAGGTACAATCCTCCAAGTTTCATCCAAATATAATTAAAAACATAACAGTTACAGCTGAAAATGTGTTTTCCATTGAAACCAATGGAAAACGAAAACAAAAGCAAAACCGAAAATGAACATTTGATATTTATAAAAACTAAATAACAAAAACGAAAAATGAAAATAAAAAATGACATGGGTCCCTGGTGTACACCTCTAGGGTACTGGCTTGGGGTACTGAAGTGGTGAACTGGGAGGTCTCCACTTATTCCCTACCTGTGTTGTAAGTTCCTGCCTCAGCCTTTCCCCTCCTAGGAAGAGTTCAGAGCTAGTGCTTGTTTGGCAGGCAGACATCTGGGACTGCTGCTTCTTGCTGAACAGCTGGTTGGTGAGGAGCACCAAATCACACACTATGGATGTTAATGACGTTGGCCCTGTTTGTCACCTGCTGCAGCCTGCCTTGGCCAGTGCCTGCCCCAGGTGTCTGTTTACAGGCTGCCAGATGTGGACCCGGTACAGACCCCGTGGAGTAGGCAGCTGGCCCAGAAATGTGGGCCTGAAAGGAACCATGCCCACAGTCTGGGCCCAAGGGCTGCCCAGTTGGGCCATAAAGGGTCAAACCAGATAGGTGCATCTGTTTCCTTTCTACCACAATCTAGCTCGGTGTGAGGGATTTCCACGGCTGCCTGTTACCATGGCTACCCATTATGGTGGGGTGCAGGCTGCTGGCTGCAGTGCGAGGGTAGGACAAGCTGTATGTCACTCCCCTCCCGCCTCTCTGACTGGGTTAGGCCAGGGGAACATTAATTCTGTTCCCCAATCTGTTCCAGCCATGGGCAGCCCCCGTCCATAGGACATGCAGCCAGCATGCATGTTTGTTTTCACCGTGTGTGTGTGTATGACTGTCTAGCTAATTTTAAATCACCAATGTGGCCCCGGGACTAAAATGGCCCCCCACTCCTAGAGAAAAGGTTTCCTGTGTTGGAGTTTGAGGTTGTTCTAGATGGCCTTTGAATTTTCCCTTAACTGTTTCAGAGGGTGCAAATCGAGACCATGTTTGACATACGTCTCATAGCAGAGTTCAAAGTCAAGTGTTGAAAGAGGAAAGACTGATCCAGAACTTATAAACCCTGATCCTGCATTACCTTGCACAACATGAAATGAAATGTAGAGAAACTGTTTGGAGGGTGTAGCTAATGTATGCAGAGACACTGGAGGCAGAGTCTGTTGGGTCTACAATTGTGGGAATCTCTTTATGGCATACCCATTGCCTCCATGTACCTTTTGTACCCTACTTTTGTGTGCAGATTAGGAAATGACAGCAGTACATGGGTAGAAGATAGTGTGGGTCATCAAGGAAGTTAGGCAGAAGTTGGCCTCTCACCCTGACAATACTGGACTAGAAAGAGTAATATATTATTATTTTTTATGTCTGATTGAACATTACATTCAGGCACAATCTCCCTCCATTGCAAACCCATATGTTATACATATGCTGTTATTTCAAGTTTACTCATGAGCCTCATATGTTGGTGACCCCTTCCTGAATTGCCCTGAGGGATCTATGGGTAAGGTCTCCCTGCATCTGAATTCCATAGGCCCATAATCTACACCAGTCCTTCTCACATTCTTTTTGTTATTTGAAGTTAGGGCCCTGTGTGATTGCAGGATCTACACGTACCTGGATCTGTATCTGGATCCCTGACTTGTGCATTTAGTAGCTATGGGAAAGAAGAAGAATTTTTTATTAATAGGAGCAGTAGCTTTAGTTACTCAACTGAGACTGCTGGATGCATTCGGGATGTGAAGTAATGTTGCCAGTTGGCTCAGGTGAGTAATTTGCACTCCTATGCACGTCGCAGTTTCAGGCCGCTTTTATACGAGAGGTCGGATGCAGCTCGTTCTTCAAAGTGCTTCCTGAAAAGTCCCATGGGTTGCGTTTAGATGCATCGGATGTAGCCAGCCACTGTGACGAAATGCAGTATGGGGCACTAGACAGCGAAGCCACCTGCCTTACTGGGTTACGTCTAAAGATCGCTGCCACCACAGGGAACCAGGAAACTAGAGGGATTCACACCTTCCCGGATATGTGAACCCCTAGCACAGCTCTGGCCCTTCACCCACAGCTCCCCTGGTACCCCTCTTGTTGAGGTCAGTCACCCTAGAGTCGCTCTCCTTAGGTATAGCTGCTGAAAACTCTGTGTCTTGCCAGGACTCCCCTGGGTGTGTTGGAGGAGGATGTCAAATCCTTCTAACCCTTAAAGGCGCCAGAGGCTTTTCTCTCCCGCCGCTGGTCCTTACACTCAGGCATAGACACATCCGTTTTGTAGAACAACAGAGGTGCTTTATTTGACAAAAGCAGAAAAACTGGTTTGGCAACAAGGCTAAGGGAAAAGGTTTAGGATAAAGATAGAAGCAAACTTAAAATAGAGTCTCAGATATTGGGGATCGGATGTCCCCTTGTTTGGGTAGCCGCCTCCTAGGACTGGGGGTAGAAAAGCCATTGCTGGTACTCACAGACTCCTTTTCATCACCTGTGCATGTAGAAACAAGTGAAGCACATGTCTTAGCTAGTTCCCTGCCAGCAACATGTTGCAGTTTTGAAAGAGAAAGTTAGAGAGAGAGAGGAAGGGGTGTGTCCTGTCTTTTTAAGCTCGACCCTTCCTCCCTTTTGGGAATCACCCCTAGGTGGGGTTTGTCCAATCCAGGTGAACTGCCTGAGCCCTCTGACCTCTGATGTCACCTAGGGAAGACATGATGGTGTTCATCTTGAGATACTGATCCCAGACTTTAGTTTGTGGAGCATGCCCAGAAGACTCGTCCTGTGACCTTGCGTTTATCCAGGCCCTGGGGGGGTTTGATAGGGCATAACCGGGTGTTTGTCTAGGGGAATCTGGTATGGAAACAGGGGCATTTTGTCACATCCACCATAGGAATCGCAGCTCTTGTGGTTTTTTTAAAGGCACATTTTGGAATCCTCGATAACAGGGTTTCCAAAATGCATCATCAAAAAGACTGTGTGAGCAATGATTCCTATGGTGACTGGCTACTTCTGGTGCATCTAAATGCACCCACTGGGATTTTCAGGTAGCACATTGAAGAACATGCTACACCCAGCCACTCATATAAAAGCTGCCTCAGTTTCTGCATATGTATAATTAGAGATATAGGGTGCAATCATGCAGCCATCACAAACTGTGCCAATGCGAGGTGCATTGCAAGTACACCAGCACTCAGGTGCACATGCGTGCCATGTGTGCAACAAATTGCGCTGGGTAACGGCGTGCCCCTTCTGATGTGACCCCCTGAGCTCACACACCACACAGCCTGGGGGATGGAGCAGGAGCTGCGCCTGTTTCATCCATTGGGCTGCAGTAGGGGGTGAGTTGTATCAGAAGGGGCGCACCATTGTCCCTTGCTGTGCACACGGGTGCATGCGCATCTGAACTCCTGCCGTCCAGCTCACTACTGGGCCTGCCTCTGGCATAAGCCAGCTGTAGGATTGCACCTATTGTAGATACATAACAAATACATTGGAACTTTCATTTAAATGCTTAAGTCACTCTACTGTTGGCCTCATGTTTCGTACAATAACATGCCTTGGCTTCCTGTGAAAGGATTCAGTAGTGCTGTCAAAACCCATACTTACTTGGAATGCAGAAGCAGTGACAAACTGTGCTCTGAATATTTCCCAATCCTCTGCATGTTTTCATCACAAAGGTTTATTGTGGCTGTTATTGAATCACTGGATGATAAAAACCAAATGCTACGCATCAACTGATAATGTAATTGTTCTTTTAAAATGGCATGCTTCTAGTATTTAAGGCAGAGGGGGAAATCCTCTTTTTAGATGAAAGTGGTAAAGTTTGTGATGTGTAGTGGCATTAAAATTAAAGCATACAAACTCTTCCAGTTTATTTTGGTTCCTTTTATTTGTTTAAACCTTGAAATAGTTCTACTGGATAACTACACCATAGTGTAAAGCATCTTCCAATACTGGAGTCGGAATGAGGCATTTCAATACAGTCCTGAGAGACTATAGGAACTATGGGTGTTTTTATAGAAGACGGGGTGAGGGGTGTCTGCGTCTTTGCGTGAGGTGGGTGCGGGAGTGCTGTGCTTGGGTTGGGTGCCTTGCATGAGTGGCCCGACGCACAGCCACCCTGTTCTTGCACTGGCCATCCTGTTCGTTCACGGGGAACTCCGTCTTTTCATGGAGTGTCCCGTCTGTGGACTGGGTAGGCTGTGCATGGCTCATGAGAGAGTACACTTCCATGCAACAGCTTCTGACAAGACCTCCCGTACATGGACGGTGCCTCTCCATGTGTTGTGTAAAATGTCTCCATGTGTTGTGTAAAAACATCCTATAAGTTATTCATGAAACTCTGAAGAGGCACTTGACTCTTCACAGGGCTGGGCACAATAGGACAGGGGCTCCCAAGCTGTGCTTGGCAGATCACTGGAGGACTGTCAAGCTATGATAAATAGTTAATAGAACCATAGATGTCTGAATATCCATTTCGGTTATGGATACCATGTGGGTATTTGAAGGTCTGTCTTAAAATGTGAATAATATCTGAGAATACAAAACCCATTATTAGTTTTGTTATTAGTTTCAGCACTAATTTCACACACAGAGAATAGAAAAATATAACAGCAAGTAGTAAAGATACACAAGTTCCTCCTTTACATTTTTAACTTCACTGTTGTATTTCAATAAATTATTTATATAGCTAGAACTGAGCCTGGTAGAAAACCAAAGAACCAAACATCCTTAAATTGGGGAACTCCAAATTCAAACTGTAATAGATGTTAGAGGTATCCACCAGGGACCCATGTACTTATTATTTTTCATTTTTAGTTTTTGTTATTTAAATATTTCATTTTCATTTTTGTAAATATTGAAATTTTTGTTTTTGCTTTCATTTTCTATTTCCATTAGTTTCAATGGAAAATATATTTTCAGCTGTACCTTTTTTGTTTTTCATTATATTTGAATGAAACATGGAAAACTTGTATCTCCAATAGAAGGCATTATGTGTCCTGAATTTGAGAAAGGTTGGATAAAGGAATCCAATTTTATAAGCAGTTGAATTATGTTATTTAAAAAAAACCTTGCATACATATTCTTGGCTATAACTTCTTTGTCCCCAATATAATGTGGAGGAAACATGGCAGGTTTATATCCCCCCTCACATTTCAGAAGTATTGGATAAAGGGTTCTGAAATTTGTACATGAAATTTGGCAGTACTATATCACACACCTTCAGGATCATCTCTGCCAGATATCAGAAAGATGTGATAAAGGGTCCCAATTTAGAAGCCTGCACAAAATATGCATAGAATGAGCCTATGTCAGGGATTCTCTTACATTTCACTGTGGAATAAGATCTGTTTGTAATGCCAGTTGGCCAGCATAAATGTCAACCAAATATCCTCATTATGTGCTGTGACCATCCCAGCTTCTTTTCCCCACTTGTTACTGGGAGGTTGGATGCATCTGTTTAGGAAAGAGCTAATCAAGATTCTCTTATGTCCTCTGTCACAGTGCTGCAGGATGTGATTGCGATGATAATTGCCCATCCTGGATGTGTAAACAATGTCTCCTAATTTCTGGGATGCTATCCCCAATGTCCCAGTTATGTCCTTTCTATGCCCGCCTCAGGGACATAAGTTGGAAGCATGCAGTGATTGGTCAGTGAATGTGTCTGTCAGTCTGTTTGGTTGCTCCCCATCCTCCCTCATCCTGCCATGCCAGGTGCCTGCCTCTGACTGGCACTGCATGTGCTGCTATTTATCTGAATAATGGTCTTCTAGGGGACAATTTCAATTGCTTATGTAATTGAGTCCCTTTATCAAATTGCTCTGTAGTTTGGCAGAGATGACAGGGAAGGTGTGGGATACATTCCTGGCAAATGTCTTGTAACCAGGATGGAATATTAAAATGTTACTGCCAGAAATGCATTTTCAAGTTAATGTCTTATACCATCAGTACCCTTTATCCAGTCTTTCTGAAACTGGGCAGGCTTGGAAATCTGAGGGACATAATCTTCTCAGGTTTCATTCAAATTGAATGGAAGATAAAGATGTTGTAGCCAGGAATGTGTATACTGCTTTTCTTAAAATCACAACATTAAATTGCTTATAAAATTGGTTCACTTTATCCAATCTTTTACAAATTTGGTACACATAGTGCCCTCTGTTGGGGGTATAATCTCCCCATGTTTCATCAGACTTGAATATGAAAAAAAAATGTATAGCTGTAAATACTTTTTAAAGTGTTTTCCCATAATTTAAAAAACTAAAAATTGTTTTGGTTTTGTTATTATTATATTTCTTTTTTTGTTATTACAATAACAAAAATGAAATTTTTCATTTTCATTTTCATTATCATAATAACAAAAACAAATTGCACACCCCTAATGGACACATTGCAGAATGCTACCCTTGAGACTGCAATCCTGAAACCACTTATTCCAATAGAGTCCATTGACCCCAGTGGGACTACACCAAAATAAGTGGTTTGGGGACTGTAGCCTAATTATTCATAGGGTGTGTTCCCTTTGATGGCCAGAAGCTTACCTGCTCCTTGATCTGGCAGCCTTAAGCTACAGCCACTACTACGTCTCATGGGTGTTTATCCTGGTGTTCTGCATCCTATAGTGGAGACACTTTATGGCTCCTGTTTCTAGAAAAAGCTCATTTACCCAGGTTTGCACAGGAGACTAACATTTGTCACAAGCAAATGAGCAACAGAAGAAGCAGAAGATTCTTTTCAGCTATATTTTCCTCTCCAAATCATGCTAGAAAATATGCCAAGGTTTATTAAATTGGTGGTGCTACATTAGAGAACTAGCATGTGCTTTACAACTTAATTCACTTCTGGTTATCCATAACAACTTAAAAAATACATCACAGAAATGCACAGAACAAATGCTTTCAACCTACATTATGTTCAGAATTTTCCAATTACTTTTTTTCAGGAAGTCAATCTGTTTTTAATTGGAGTCAATACCAACAGAGCTATCGTCTTTGTTGGAAAGATTTGAAGTTAATGCATGTTGTCTACAAGGCAACGGCACCTTTCCAAGTCCTGCTGTCTGCCAGGCAGACTGCCCAAACTATAAAATAATTAGTTTCACTTGTAGCAGTTTGAACTGAAGTAAAGAATAATAAGGTCTACTTTAATGATGGCAAGACAAAAAGAGTGAAAACAGCAAGATGAATAGGAAATCTTTTAACAATAAATAAATTACATGACCACATCCATCTGTTAGCCCGGACTCCTGGTCCCCCCCAGAACTGATTTACCCCCCCTTGTGATAGCCAACTGACTTTGACCCTGTGGTTGGTAAAGCCCACAGGGGTAACCAAGGGCAAGGAGGTTTGGGGAAAAGCCCCACATTGGATGCAAGAGGAGTGGGGGGGCATGGAAAATAAGGATCAGGCCCAATCACCCTAACTCCTAGCAAACCACTCATGGAAAAATACCAGCCTAAGGTTGAGAAAAAGACTGTAAGGGAATGCCCACTGAATAAAAAATGGAGTCGTCAAAGAGAGGGACTCACCCTGTTGTGACAAAGGACTGGTAGCCATGACTCAGAGCAGCAACATCCTATCTCTGCATTCCTCAAGAGAAATCAGACACACACTCATTGTACCCTAAAATCCTGTCATTAAGCCCTTCCTTCCGTCCCTTCACTTTTTGTTTACCCTTATCTCCTGTGTGAAAGGTATCTGGTGCATCTGGTATAGCCCTTTTTGTCATGGAAGCAAAAGTTTTGGTTCTTCCCCTCATTAGCCCATTGTACACCCCAAACGACCCTTCGTAGCCTCCCAAACTCCTTTGTCCAGCACCCTTTAACTGCCCCTGGTTTTCCCATCACCCTCTGAGAAATCTTGGGACCCAGATATGTGCAGGTCACTCTGTGCGTGTCTGAGTTGAGAGATCTCCCAGACATTGGTCTGCCCCCTTCTTCTTCCTCCATCCCCCAAACTTTGCTGGATCCATGCGCCGCCTGTCCTGTCTCAACAGGCAAGGCAAGGTAACCACAGGTCCAGACTTTCCCAGTCAACTGGGGAAGCCCCCCCTCTCTATCTCTCTCTCTCACCCCCCTCTCTCTCTCTCTCTCCCTCATTCGCGTTCTCTCGCTCCCCATCGCTGAGACGACACCGGACCCCCCCTCCTTCTCCTACCATACTCCCCGCAAGCCGCTTGTGTTTTCCCCTTTTAAATCCCACCAGTCAGACCGGGGCTGTGTTTCTCTGTTTTGTATAGTAATAAACTTGTTGTTATTGAACACCTCTCTCTCTCTCTCTCTCTTTCTATTTGCGAAGGGTACATAAACTGCCTCTTTCACATACTGTCCTCAGCTTGATCCTTTTCAACACGTGGAGACCCCAGTTTAAGTCATTAAGGTAATTCCCCCCGAAGTTTAAGGAACGATGGATATTGGGTACCCACCCCTCAATAGTCTCGAGTGGGACGGGGTCTCCTGTTAACACATCTTATTTTACTTGCATGAGCAGTTCTTTACAATAGGACTAGAATGAGAATCAAAATGATTCTCGCAAGAATCTCGCGCAGAACCAGCTGCCCTTTTCCAAAATTATGCCAACATGGGCCACATCATATGCACATATGCAGAATTACCACAGACACCATTTTATGCATGTACAAAGCATTTTTTTAAATGTTTAGTATCTCACAAGAACAATGTAGAGAACAGCCAATTCTCAGCAGCTCGATCCCAATTCTCGTCTTGACTTTTGAGATATGCGAGATTGAGTTTCAGCCCTACTTTACTGTTCTTATGCAGTTCATTCTCACAACAACCCTATGAGGTAGGTCATTATTATTCCTATTTTCCAGATTGAGAACTGAGGCTGAGATACAGTGGCTTTCCCAATGTGATCTAGTGATTTCTTGGCTAAGAAGGGAATTGAACCTTGGTCTCATCGATCCAATGCCAACACCTAATCCTCTAGACTACACTGGCTTTCAAAGAATATTGCTTTTATACCAATCAGTCAATCCTTTATTTCTTGACCTTGGGTATCGCGATCACAAAAAAACCAAAATAAACAGAGTAAAAATAGACAAAGTCTAATATTTATTTATTTGTTTATTTATTTATTACATTTATACCCCGCCCCTCCTGAAACAGCTCGGGGTGGCTTAAAATCTCAAAAGAAAAGAAAAAAATTATATCAATCTATCTGTCTATCTATCTATCTATCTATCTATCTATACAAACATAAAATATTTAAAACATGCATAAAATACAACAATTAAAACAGGACCAGGGATCATGATAAATAATACAATAAATAAGGGTGAAGGGGAATAAAATCCCTCCCTAATTCACCCTCCCCAAAGGCCTGGGCGAACAGTCAGGTTTTACAAATTCACCAGAATGTTAAAAGGCTGGGGGCCAGGCAAGCTTCTTCCGGGAGGGAATTCAAAAGGTGCGGCCCAGCCACTGAGAATGCCCTCTCCACTGTGGCCCCCCGCTTTACACCTCCAAGAAGGCACCCCTAGCAGACTGAAGGAGCTGCTCTGGGGCACGGAGGGTGAGGTGGTCCCTGAGGTACAAGGGGCCCAGATTGTGAAGGGCTTTATAGATTAATACCAGAACCTTAAACCTGTAATAGACTTACATATAAACAATTGCCAATATAATATCATCATAACTATATCAAATCAAAATTAAAGTGTCGGGAGCCTAACCTGCAAACCATTTGCACTTCATTTAATTCTTAATAATTAACAGATCTTCATCTAAGGTTTAAACTCCAAAAAGGACTGTCTTGATCTAAATGCAAGAGTCAAAAATTGGGCAACATTGCTTGTAACTTCCGGGGAAGCATCTGAGAGAAAAAACTGAATAAACAGGTGATTAGTCCTTGCTTTTATACCTGATGTACCAGTATAAGTTTTAACTATATTTCTTAACTGAATCGAAGGAAATAAGATATATGAAAAGTTGGATTTATAATTTCTTAACATTTAGGATGTAACAGGAATCCGCACGTGTTTCTGTTCTCCCTATTGCTATAGGACAGATAAGGTGTGGAAATACCCTTAAAATTAAAGAAGCAAGTGTAAGCTCACTATACCAAGGACCTATTATATTATTTTAAGCTACTTTCTTTTGATTTAAAAGGTACAGTGACTTCCTGATCCTATTGAAGTATGAATGCAATTTGCTTCAAAGCAATCAGGGTTTCACATAAGAACTCTATCATAGGATCCTAATCAACAATGCTTCCATATTCTCTAATCTGCAGGAATAGCTTGTGAGCAGTGATAGCAAAGTAATATGGCCAGATTGTGATTTGAAGCCCCTGTTCAAGATAAGTAGTTCCCTACTTCTTGAGAGTCACATTGATTTTAAGAATAAGGTACTTGGCATCATGCACTTAAGAGTAACATAATCTAGATCTTAGGAATTTGTAGAAGACCCAATTCCTGAGGCTTTTCTTTTTCATGTATCAGTGAGCATCCACAACGGCCCCTTTTTCAGTCATTTATTCCCCTAGTTATTTTACTGACTCATTTAGATGTGTGTTTACAGTATTTAAGGAAAATCCAAGATATCCATGTCAGGAGTGCATGCCTCATGAACCTGACATAGAACACACATCCCATGCATGCATGGTGTACACCATGTGTGTAATACATCTACCACGCTTGCACAGTGCATGAACATTAAATACGCACAGCATGCATACATGTTATGGGTGCATGGTATGTGTGGTGTGTGCATGCTAGGGCTGAACTGAGAATCAATTTCTCATGAAAATCTCATGAGAATCAAGAATTATTACTGAGATCTCAGGACACTTTCAACAGTGGTTCAAGACCTTAATTGATAATTTTTCTCAGTCTACCATTTACTGTGATTTGCCATTTACCGTATACTGATCTACTATGTACCACTTATTGTGTAGCACATTTGTCCCAGTGATGCGCATGTGCGAAATGGTCACCACAGCTGTTCTACGCATGAGCAGCCTTCTTCCAAGATGGTGCTGACAGTGGTGCTTCCATTTGCAGCCCTTTTGCACATGCGCGTTACCAGGATGAATATGGTACATGGTAAACAGTAGGGGTGGGAAAAATGTTAAAAAAAAATGGATATCAGTTTTACCGGTTACCGGTTTCAAAAAAATTGGTTTTATCGATAAAGCCGGCTTATCGGTACCATTTTTTTTATAGATGATTTCAATGGGGAAATGTCCCCATCAAAATCAATGAAACCCCCCCCAAACCTCTCCCCCTCCCAGGCTGAACGGGTGGAAGGGGGGACACCCCCCACCCACCCTGCCAGCCTGGATTTTTTTTATTTAAATCAGACCGAACCCGGGCTTCGGGCCGCCGCCGGCTGTCCAGCGGCAGCCAGGGCTATGGAGGCAGCTGAGCTCTCCTCCGGGAGCCCACATATGGCTGACCGGTAACATAACACACACACACACACACACACAGTTTGCCTTTTACCTGTGCCCCCTCTGGGTGGCAGCGGCAGCGGCAACAGCGTGGCACGGGTCTGGCTGCAGTGCTGGCTTCAGCACTTCACTAGGCCTTCCGGGGAAACCCAGAAGTTCCCTGGAAGTTCCCCGGAAGGCCTAATTCCCCAGGGTGTGTGTGTGTTAGGTTACCGGTCTTGCCAGAAACTGCCAGCCAGCCACGTGAGGGCTCCCGGAGGAGAGCTCAGCTGCCTCCATAGCTCTGGCTGTCACTGGGCAGCTAACAGTGGCCTGGAACCCGGGTCCGTTTTTTAAAAAAAATTAAATCCAGGGTGGGTGGGAGGTGTCCCCCCTTCCACCTGTGCAGTCTGGGAGGGGGAGGGAAAGTGGTTTTTAACTTTTTGGTGTTTTTTTTTTT
>QEPC01006354.1:792804-815128 GCA_003113815.1 Sphenodon punctatus
ATCCTGCCCCTCCTGCCCATAGGGCAGCCCGGAGTGGTGAACAGCAACAATTAATAAAACAATAAAACAGATTTAAACAGTTAAAAATACAATAATGCAGGGGGAAAACAAGATCCTCCCCCCCCTGCCAAAAGTCTGGTGGAACAGCCAGGTCTTACATAAACAGCAAAATAGCAGGAGAGTGGGATCCAACTGAGCCTCCTCCAGGAGCGAATTCCACAGCACAGAGGTGACCACCGAGAAATATCTAACATTGGTGGCCACCCACCTCACCCGGGGAACCTTCCAAAAGGCTCCCAAGGATGATCTCAAGGGTCGCACGGACACATGGGGAGTGAGGTGGTCCCGCAGGTAAGTAAGGCCCAGGCTGTGAAGGGCTTTAAAGGTTAAAACCAGCCCCTTGATCCTGGCCCAGTGCTTTATAGGCAGCCAGTGCAGAGTCTGGAGTGCCGGTGTCATGTGCTCCCTGCGACCCGCCCCCATAAGGAGATGGGCTGCAGCATTCTGCACCAGCTGCAGCCTCTGGACCAGCTACTCGGGCAGCCCCACATAGAGCGCATTGCAGTAATCCAGCCTCGAGGTGATGAAGACATGAATGACAGTGGCGAGGTCGAAGTCTGAGAAATATGGCCAAAGCTGATGGACAAGATGTAACTGTCGAAACGCACTCCTGAAAACACAACAGGATGGGGCATCCATAGCCCCAAGATGATCCTCTGCAATAACTGTGGTACCGAAGTCATGGCATATGTGAGCTAACTTATCTACTAGGTACTCAATAAACCGGTCACAGCAGTCACTGGATTCCTCCAGGTCCAGGTGGAGGCAGGCAGGACTGACCAAGCCTTTCACCACCTGGAAAAGCTCCGCTGGATGTCACTTTGCAGATGGAATAAGGGCAGCAAAGAACTGCTTCTTTGCTTCCTGCACCGCCACAGCATACGCCTTTAAACTGCTCTTATGCTGCAATCAATCATACTGGTCGCGAGTCTGGTTCCATAACTCTCCGCGGGCGGACCAATCTAATACATCCCACACCACATTGGGGGCTGACATGTGCCAGGATGCATGCCTTAAGAAGGTAATAGTCAGAGCATAACAAAGGCTCTACCCCCCTAACTTCTACTACCTGACCCCCTGCCTCAAGGGGGTCAGGTAGGTCAGGAAAACCAAATCCAATGTATGTCCCTCCTCATGTGTGGGGCCTCAGATGATTTGGGACAGGCCCATGATTGTGATGGAGGCCATGAACTCATAAATAAATAAATTATGTATGATGGCCCTCTCCACCTAACAACAGTCAGTGGACAGAACTTTTCCAAGTGGTCTCAGGCAATGCAGAGCCTGGAGCACCGGTGTAATGTGCTCACGGTGGCCCAACCCCATGAGGAGATGGACCACCGCATTATGCACTAGCTGTAGTCTCCGAACTGCCACCATGGGTAGCCCCATGTAGAGCGTGTTACAATAGTCCAATCTCGAGGTAATAAAAGCATGGATGATAGTGGCCAGGTTGCTGTCTGAAACCTATAGCCAAAGCCGATGTACCAGATGTAATTGGCGAAATGCACTCCTCGCCACCTTCCCCAACTGGAGATCCATGCAGAGCTGCAGGTCAAGGAGCACGCCCAGACTGGAAATCCCATCAATGACATGAGCCTCCACATCCACTGCATTAGCCACCATCATCACCTCTGTCTTATTGGGATTCAGCTTCATTTGGCTCACCCTCATCCAGTCCCCTACAGCTGCCAAACACCGGGTAAGCAACGACACTGCCTGATCTGGGTCAGAAGAAAAAGAGAGGCAGAGTTGGGTGTCATCAGCATATTGATGACACCGCACTCCATACTGCCTCACGACCTCACTGAGTTCCCTGCATATGATATTTTAAAAAATGTTTTAATTTTTTAAAATTGTATTATTGTTTTATATTGCTGTTCACTGCCCCGAGCTGCCCTGTGGGCAGGATGGGTGGGATAAAATAAAATAAAATAAAATAAATAACTATAAACATTGAACAGGAGAGGGGACAGAATGGAACCTTGCAGGACACCACACATGCGGTCTCGAGGAGATGAAGAATAATCCCTAAGCCCTACATGTTGAGTTCTACCAGCCAGGAAAGAGTGGAACCATTCAAGAATGGTTTTGCCTACCCCAGCTCGGTCCCACAAGAGAGTCACCAACATCTCATGGTCAACGGTAGCAAAAGCAGCCAACAAATCTAACAGAATTAGCAGGGAGGAATGACCCTGATCTAATTCACGGTGGAGGTTGTCAACCAAATCTACAAGTGCAGTCTCACTGCCATAACCTAGATGAAAGCTGGACTGCGAGGGTTCCAGATAACCGATGTAGTCTAGATGCCCCTGGAGCTGCTGAGCCACTACCCTCTCAATAACCTTCCCTAGAAAGGGAAGGTTAGAGACTGACTGATAACTGGTGAGGGAGTTAATGTCAAGTGATAGTTTTTTGAGCATAGGTTGCACCACCACCTCTTTGAGGCAGCCCAGCACTCTGCCCTCCTGAAGGGAGGTATTGATTACTAGGGTGTGTAATTAATTTTCGTTATTATAATAACAAAACTGAAAATTTTGCTTTTCTTTTTTGTTATTGTAAAAATGAAAACGAAAAATAATAATAATGAAAATAAAAACTAAAGCAAAATTTTGTTTTCAAAATAATGGTAAAAAGCTGAAAAACATATTTCTGGCTATATCTTTTTTGCTTCTTATTTGATTATAATGAAACCTGGGGAGATTGTACCCCAAATGGAGGACATAAGTAGTACCAAATTCCAAAAGGGTTGGATAAATGAAACAAATTTTAGAAGCAATTGAATTTTGTGATTTTAAGAAAAGCTGCATGCACATTCCTGGCTACAACATGATCTAACATCCAATTTCCAAAATCCTGGGACTATTATGTCACTCCACAAGTTTACCAATTTTCAGAAAGATTGGATAAAGTGTCCTGAAGTTATAAGCCATTAACTTGAAAATACATTTCTGCCTGTAACATTTTTATATTCCATCCTGTTTACAAGACATTTGAAAAGAATGTAATTTCTGCCAAATTACAGGACAATTTGATACAGGGACCCAATTTTATAAGCTATTGAAGTTGTCCCCTTGAAGACCATTATTCAGATAAATAGCAGCACATGCAGTGCCAGTCAGAGGGTTTCCCCGGAAGGCCTAGTGAAGTGCTGAAGCCCGCGCAAAAGCCTGCCCCGCGCTGCGCTGTTGCTGCCGCTGCCACCCGCAACACAAGTAGAAGGAGATCTGGGGGGGGTGTTAAGCCAGAGTGCCAGTGCCTGCATCATCAGGAGGGCTCCCGGAGGAGATCTGCCTCCTTCAGCAATAGCATTGGCAGGCTGCCGCCGGGCAGCTAATGGTGCGGCAGCAGCCCGGAGTCCGCAGGTCCGGCGGTCTGGTTTAAAAAAGAAAATCCAGGCTGGGCACTGGCAGGGTGGGTGGGGGGTGTCCCCCCTTCTACCCATGCAGCCTGGGAAGGGAAGAGAAAGTGGGGTTTGTGGTTTTTTTTTACATTGCGGCCATTGATTTCAATGGCAGTATTGGGGATATTGGATAGATCCGAGAATTCCCTGTACTGGTTCCGGCACCGGAATTTTTTTACATTGCGGCCATTGATTTCAATGGCCACAATGTAAAAAAAATACGGTGCCGGAACTGGTACAGGGAATTCTCGGATCTATCCGATATCCCCGATACTGCCAAATACTGGCAGTTTTGGATATCGGGAGATCTGAACTTCCCACCCCTAATATTGATGACATCTCACTCCATACTCCCTAACAACCTCTCCCAGAGGCTGCATATACACACTGAACAAGAGAGGGGATAATTTTGTAAAAATTTTATTTAAAATATTTATTAGCCACCCCCTCATGCCAACAGCATCTCGGGGTGGTGTACAACAAATAAAACAACAATAACGTTTTTAAAATTATCAAAAAATTAAAACATTTTAAAACAGCCCCCAACCACCAGTTTTTAACATATCTTTAAAAACCAAAACAGCCCTCCCATCTACCCTACCCTCCCACCTTCCCCTCCAAAGGCCTGGGCAAACAGCCAGGTCTTGCAGGCTCGGAGGAACGTCATCAGACCCGGGGCTAGGCAGGCTTCCTCTGGGAGGGAATTCCAAAACTGCGGCCTGGCCACCGAGAACGCTCTTTCCATTGTGCCCCCCCCCCCGCTTAACACGGGGGACCTCCAGGAAGGCACCCCTGGCAGACTGAAGGGATCTCTCTGAAGCGTGGAGGGTGAGGTGGTCCCCAAGATATGAGGGGCCCAGACTGTATAGGGCTTTATAGATCAAAACTAACACCTTGAATCTGGCTCAGTTTGCTATAGGCAGCCAGTGCAGAGTGTGGAGCACAAGTGTTATGTGCTCCCACTACCCCGTCCTCATAAGGAGATGGGCCGCTGCATTTTGCACTAGCTGCAGTCTCCAGACCAGAAACAGGGGAAGCCCCATGTAGAGTGCATTGTAGTATTCCAGCATCGAGGTGATAAAGGCATGAATGAGAGTGACCAGGTCGGGCCCGGAAATGTATGGCCAGAGCCTCCGTACCAGATACAGCTGGCAAAAAGCGACTTTAGCCACCGCCTCCACCTGCTAGTCAAGACGGAGGTCCAAATACAACACCACCCCCAGACTCTGAACCTGCTGGGCTACAAGCAGGTGGACCCCTCCTACCAGAGGAGCCAGCACCTCCCTCACTCTTCCCACCACCATTACCTCTGTCTTATCAGGATTGAGATTAGAGATGGGGTAGTAGCTGGCAAGTGCGTTCACATCCAAAGATGGCTTCTTCAACAGGGGACGCACCACAGCCTCCTCAAGACTGGGTGACAGTCTCTCCTGCCAGAGGGACGCGTTGACCACCCTTGCCAGCACCATCCTCAACATCTCCCTGGAGGCTTTCACCAACCAGGATGGGCACGGATCTAATTCGGAAGTAGTGGCCCTGACTGACCACAGGACATCACTTCCTGAAACTCCTCCCCAAAAGATCGACCAGATGGTGCCTCCATAACCTCGTGCTCCTCACCTACTGCTTCCAACCCGGTGTCAAAGATGGAACCCTGCAGCACTCCACACATGAGGCCCCAGGGGGGGGAAATGAAAACTCCCCCAGCACCACACACTGGGTTCTCCTGGCCAGGAAACAGCGGTACCATTCAAGAACAATTCCGCCAATCCCTGCCCAGTCCTGCAACGGAGTCACCAGTAACTCATGATCAGAGGTATCAAATGCAGCCAAGAGATCTAACAGGATCAGCAGGATCAAACGACCCCGGTCCAGCTCACAGGAGAGGTCATTGGCCAAGGTCACAAGCCTAGTCTCCATGCCATAACCAAGACGAAAGCCTGACTGCGAGGAATTGAGAAAGTTAACCTGGTCCAAATGCCTCTGAAGCTGCTGAGCCACCACCCATTCAATAGCCTTCCCTAAAAAGAGAAGGTTAGACACTGGTTGATAACTGGCAACGGCATCAATGTCCAAAGATAGTTTCTTGAGCAGGGGCCGCACCACTGCCTCCTTGAAACAGCCTGGCACCCCGCTTTCCCCAAGGGAGGCATTGACTATCCCTGCCAACAACGACCCCAATGTCTCCTGGCTAGCCTTAACCATCCAGGATGGGCAAGGATCTAGTTCACAATAGGTGGCTCAAACAGTCCCAAAAGCATCCCCTGCATCTGAGGGTGACACCGCCCGAAACTCATCCCACAAAACAGGACGAGAAGGGGCTTCTACTGCCTCTGACATATTCCCTGCTGAAAAAGTCGCGTCAAAACTGTGGTGAATTTGAGCGATTTTATCCACAAAAAAGTCCACAAACAAATCACAGCGAGCATTCAATGGTTCCATGTCCAGGCAGAGGGAGGCTGGACTGACCATCTCCCTCACCACTCAGAACAGCTCAGCTGGGTGGGACTTAGCAGATGCAATGGGGGCAGCAAAGAAAACCTTCTTTGCTGTCCACACCACAACAGCATAGGTACGTAACCAGACTCTATGCCGCAACCGGTCAAATTCAGTACGCGAATGATGCCACTGTTGCTCTACCGCCACCCTTCCTGTTTCATCCATAGCAGCTCACCGGTATTCCACGGGGAGCTGCGTTGTCAGCAATTCTGGAAAAGACACCTGGGAGCCACACAGTCGATGGCCTCCGTTAGCACAGTATTCCACCTGGAAACGAGGTCATCGAGCGAGCGGCCATCGAGGTCAGAGGAAACATCCCCTAGAGCTGTCTGGAACCTTTCAGGTTCCATAACCCTACAGGGGTGAACTAATCTAATTGGTTCCACACCTTCCCGGTGGCTGACATGTGCCAGGATATCTGCCCGGAGGAGATAATGATCTTTCCACGACAAGGGCACTGTTGATACCTCCCCCACCAACGAATCCCCCATCTCAAGGCTTGTGCAAAATATCATGTCCAGGGTATGTCCTCCAACATGTGCGGGACCCACTACTCTCTGAGACAGGCCCATGTTTGCGATGGCGGCCATGAACTCACGTTCCACCCCTCTAAGACTGATGTTGACATGGATATTGAAGTCCCTCAGAACTACCGTCCTGGGGGACTGCAAGATCACCTCCGCCATGAGCTCGGTCAGTGCATGCAGGGAGGCTGCCGTACAGGTGGGTGCATGATATATCAGCAGTATCCCCTCTGTCTCCAGGCAAATCCAACACCAGATGGAGACCCTCCACACCCATGATAGGTTGCACAGGAAATCTCCTCACAGACCAGGTATCCTTAAAATTAATGGCTATACCACCACCCCGTCCCTCCAGTCATGGCTGATTCTGCAAAGAGTACCCAACTGGAACAAGATTAGCCAATACAGGTCCTGATTCATTGTCCAGCCAGTTTTCCATGGCACATGCGAGGTCGGCCGCCTGGTCCAGGATCAACTCCCGGACCACAGTTGACTTGTTAGCTACTGACCTCACATTTACCAGCATCAAGCCAAGACCAGGGGCCCTCTGAACCCCAATCACCTCACCACCTGCCTGGGGGCCATTGAGCGGGACAGAAACACACCATCTATCCCATCTCACAGGTCGAACCCACCTCCCAGAAGAACCATAATTCTCCTGGCCTAGAATGACCCCTATGGCTGCAGACACACACCCTGATCCGCTCCACCGACCCCCCCGAGGCCATTCAGTCAGCCCTCTGAGGGAGATCCCCACCCCCCAATATACCCCCTACCCTCCTCTGCCACCAGATGATAATCCCCACCTTCCCAAGGGCTGCACCCCTCCTGCACATCAAGGGGGCCAGCCCTTCCCACCCTAACCCAGTCCCCTTGCCCCTCTCCCACATAAAAATAGTCCATAACCCCACCACCCCTATCCCTAGGCTGAAAGTCCTGGCTGACCCTGCCTCAACACTACCTGAAAGGAGGGGGTCCTGTTCCTTCTGCCCCTGGGGTCTCCAGGGGCGCAGCTTGGCAGCAGTGTGGACGGAGGCAACATCCATGGTGAGAACACCCTCTTATGTTGTTAACTGGGAGGTGGATCAAAGCAGAACCACAGGTGTAGGAGGGGTCCAGGCAGCAAACAGCACACTGCCGCCACCCTCCTTCCAGGCCAGGCCAGGCCAGCCCAGCCCAGCCACACCCACTGGGCAGAAGCACCCTCTTATGTGGTTACCTGGGAGGTGGAGGAAAGCAGAACCACAGGTGTAGGAGGGGTCCAGGCAGCAAACAGCACACAGCCGCCACCCCCCTTCCAGGCCAGCCCAGCCCACTGGGCCCATGCCCACTGGGCAGCAGCACCCTCTTATGTGGCTGTGCCACATGAAGGGAGATGTGTGGAAGTGCATTGGTTGCAGAAGTGCACGCCCACCCACTGCCACTTTTAGACTTTGAATGTGTCCTGTCTCAAAACAGCCTCAGACAAAGGTTGCAGTAGAGACTACAGCCCAGCAGATGTTGCCTGACAAACTCCACTTATGGTGCAAAAGAAAGCCTCACCTTGCAAGACTTTCTGGCATACATTTTGGGCACAGTGGTAGGGCCATTCAGCTCACTCCCAATCCATGACTTGAGGGGTTTTCCTCTAGGGGTTGTCCCAAAAAAGGCCCCTGGTGAGTTTTGCCTTATTCACCATACATCCTACCCCAAGCAGAGTTTGGTCAATAACACAATTTCCCCTGAGCAGTGTATGGTGCACTACACCTCTTTTGACTCTGTGGTTGAAATGGTGTGAGTGTGCAACTATGGGGTGCTCTTAGCAAACAGTGACATAAAGTCTGCATTCTGAGTGCTCTCAGTCCACTCAGACAACTTTGTGCTGCTGGGATTTTGAGTTCCAAGACCTATCTTACATTAATAAAATTATTACCATGGGATGTTTAATCTCAAGCATGGCTTTTGAGAAGTTCTGCTGGATACTCGATTGGGCAGTTCAACAGAGGATGGGAATCTGGCAAGTCATGCATTATCTAGATGTCTTCCTGTTTGTAGGGAGGGTGGGCACTTCTGACTGCTTCATGCTGCTGGGCACCTTTCAGTATCTGGCCGACAAGTTGCGTGTCCCACTTCTACAAGAAAAGATGGAGGGTCCAGTTATGTCCTTGACCTGTCTGAGGATCGAGTTTAATACTTGGTTACCACCAGAGAAGCTAGTTGCCCTTAGGGAGGGGATCCATACTAGCATGGAGGCCTGAAAAGTCACAGTCAGGCAACTGCAGTCACTGTTCAGGTCTCTTATTTTTGCCTGCAGAGTTATGGCACTTACCTGTATGCCCAGCTTTCCAAAGATTTGTCTCCCATACATCACGTGAGGATCATTAAAGACATGAGGGAGGACCTGGGAATTTGGGATAAGTTCCCAGCAAAGTATATTGGTGTAGCTTTTGGTGGGATAGGCTGCTTCTGTGGGAGGATCTGCAGGTATAATCTGATGCAGGCGGCCTTGGTTTGGGGGTGTACTTCTGTGACCGTTGATGTTGCCGACTGTGGCCCCCAGTGAGGAAGGGTGTGAAATTACCAGAGATCTTACTTTCCTATATTTTTTTATGATAGTGGTGGCAGCAGTTCGCTTGTGGGCAACTGACTTTTCCCATAAGAGGATCTTGTTTCGGTGTGACAATAATATGGGAGTTGTTACAATGGACCACTGTTCTTACATGCTGACAGTGCACTTCTCACATGCTATCATTTTATAGCAGTATTCCATAAGTGTCTGTGCCACCTCCAGCTCCCCCCACACAAAAAATTGGGTCTCACTCTTTTAGGATTGGGGCAGCGAGTACAGCGTTGGCCCTAAGTGTTAATGACAAGAATATTTAGGATTTGGGACATTGGAGGTCAGGTGCCTTTAAAACACATGTGCCAAGTAAGATGAGGTGGCCCCTGTTGCTGACTAGTTGGGGTAGCAGCTTGTAATGTGTCTTGTTTTTCCATGCTACTTCAGAATCATGTGGATGTCATCGGAGGAGGCAGGTCTGGATTGTGGGTTAGAGCCTGGTTCATTGGGCTGGGAAAGCAGCAAGACCTTAGCAACCAGGATGAAATAACATGGATGGGACAGAAAGGCATGATCTAGGAACAACTCATGCCTATACTACACATAGCTGCGGGGCTCCCATGCAACTGACATGTTGGTCATACATCTAAAAGCGGTGGAATTGATTAAGGGTCTTAAGTGGGATTTTATTTGTGGAACGCCTTTGCTATGTTCCCTGGCAACCTGGTCTTCTGGATCAGGATGCTCCAAAGGAGGGAATGGTGTGGAGTGGGATGCCCCAGGAAGATGGACAAAGCCTGCAAGAATGCAAATTGGGAGACTGAAAGATGGTTGGTATCAAAAGGCAGAGGTTGTGTCATTCATGATAAGATTCATCAAGTTCAGCACAAGCTTTATGGGGATGATGGCGTTCACCTACCTGACTTGGCTGTAACGCAGTACCTGAGTAAGTTGAGGGAGAATCTCAAGGATGACCTGAGTTTCCCACTAGGGGTGAGGTTAACCAGCCAAGCAAAACTGGTGTTTTCTGTGGGAATGGTTGAATGGAAAGTTGGATGTTTGTATGAAGGATACAGCTAAATCAATAGAATAATCTAATCTAAATCAGAAAATGCAAACCTATTGCGTTTCAGGTTTTAAAAACCCTTCTTCAGGGGTCTATTCAATTAAAATCTACAAAGAGTTAGAAAACAAATATGAAACTCCATTTATAACATTATATATAATATAAACAAAGGGACATTGTTTTATGTGCAAGAATAAATTTTAAAAATACCATTGGAGTAATATTTACCCATCTTTCAAATCATGTAATATTATATTCTGAGATCTGCTCATATCTCCAGTGTCATAAAGAAAAGTATAATCAGCAATGGTGAAATTGAAAGGGGGAGGAGGGAAGGAATAAGGCAAAAAGCCTTTTTTGTAAAAACATATTAATCTTATATACATATAAGTTGTACTTGCAATTTGTCAACTTTGTGAATGTATTTCTAGGGATCCCTAGGGATACATTCACAGAGTTGACACGTTGCAAGTGCATGTGTTTACAAGTTATATAAATTATAATTTATTTACAAAATCAGCTTCTGAAGGTTCTATACAGAATGTCCTAAAAGGACCATCATAATATGTAATATTATTATATAATTATATATTAGATCTATCAAATTAAAAAATTAACAAAATCAGCCTCTCAGGGTCCTTTTAGACCATTTTGTATAGGACCTTCAGATGCTGATTATGTACAAAAAACAAATACATTTATTTATTTATTTATTTATTTTTTATGTATGTATGTATGTATGTAAGTATGTATGTATTTCTGCCCCACCCATCTCATGTTAAGTGACTCAGGGCAGCTTGCAAAATAAAATAAAAAATAACAAAAAATATAAACACATTAAAACATTAAAATAGATATTAAAACAGTACAAAAACTTACATTATGTGAAAAAAAATCCAAGTGCAAAAGAAGTCACCCAGCCAATCCTACAAGCCCCTCCCACCCTCCCCCTCTCACCAGCCAAATGTCTGGAGGAAGGGCCAGGTCTTACAATTTTGTCAGAAGACATGAATATTTGGGCTGAGGCACACTTCCACTAGGAGAGAATTCCACAATGACGGTGCAGTCACCAAGAATGCCCTCCTGTCCATCTGAATTCGTCGACAGCACAGGACTTCCAGGAGAGCACCTCCAGATGACCGCAGTGGTCAACCAGCTGTCCGGGGAGGGAGGTGATCTTTCAAATAAGTAGGACCTAGACTAGGAAGGGCCTTAAAGGTCAACACCAGCACCTTGAAGCAGGCCCAGAAGACAATAGGCAGCCAGTGTAGCACTTGGAGCACTTTTTATGTGCTCCATATGGCACGTTCCCATGAGGTGACAGGCCGTTGCATTCTGCACTAGCTTCAGTTTCCAAACTGCCACCATGGGCAGCCCCACATAGCGTGCATTGCAATAGTCTAGCCTTGAGGTGACGAACGCATGGATCATAGTGGAGAGATCAGAGTCCGAGACATATGGTCAGAGCCTCTTCACCAGATGTAGTTGGAGAAAGGTGCCCCTAGCCATAGCCAACACCTGGAGATCCAGATGCAGCTGGGAATCCAGCAGCACCCCCAGGCTCTGTACAGATGGAACCAAGGGAGGACCAACACCTCAAACAATGAGGGAAACCTCCTCACTCAGATTACCAGTCCCACCAGCTAACATGACGTCTGTCTTATTGGGATTGAGCTTCAATCAGCTCAACCTCATCCAATTCCCCACAGTGACCAAGCACTGAGATAGCAAGGAGACAGCAGGGTCTGAGTCAGATGAAATTAACAAATACATGCTGATAACTAATACATGGTGACATCCACATATTGATGACAGCGGACTTCCCCAGTTGTGCACGACCTCCCCAAACAGCTTCATATACATGTTAAACAGGAGAGGGGACAAGATGGAACCCTGTGGGACCCCACACAGGAGACCACCAGGTGATGAAGTACAATCCCCCAGCATCACTTGCTGAGATCTATCCATGAGGTACAAACAGAAACATCATAAAACAGTCCCGTCCACCCCTGCAAGGTCCCACAGATGAGTCACCAACAACTCATGGTTAACAGTGTTGAAGGCCACCAATAGATCTAATAGGACCAACAGGGTCATACAACCCTTGTCCAGTTCCACGAGGAGTTCATCAACCAAGACCACAAGCGCTGTCTCCGTGCCATAGTCCGGACAAAAACCAGACTGCACGGAATCAAGAAAACCAATGCCATCCAAATGCGCCTGGAGCTTGTGAACCACTACCCATTCAATATCCTTTCCTAAAAAGGGGAGGTTAGAGACAAGTTGGTAGCTAGCTGGAGCATCCATGTCAAGTGTTTGTTTTTTGAGGAGGGGACAGACCACAGCATCCTTAAAGCAGCTCAGCATGCTCTCCTCCTGTAGGGAGGTATTGATAACTCTGGCCAGCACCAGCCCCACTGTCTCCCTGGTAGTTCTTACCAACCAGGATGGACAAGGATCTAATTCACAAGTCATGACTCGTACAGACACCAGCACCTCAGGCATCGGCAGGCATCACAAATTGAAACTCATCCCACCAAATGTGACCAGACAGGGCATTCCTAACCTCTGGCTCTGCTACTGCCTCTAAAATGGCGGAGTCAAAGTCATGTTCTATGCAAGCAATTTTGTCCATAACGTACTTCAATAACATTTAAGGACTTTTAAAAGGCTCTATGCCGCAACTGATTCTCTTGGGTGCGAGTGTGGCACCACCAGTGCTCTAACCTCCTCCCTTCACACTTCAGACATCCCATGTCCTCCGTGNTTAAAAATACCATTGGAGTAATATTTACCCATCTTTCAAATCATGTAATATTATATTCTGAGATCTGCTCATATCTCCAGTGTCATAAAGAAAAGTATAATCAGCAATGGTGAAATTGAAAGGGGGAGGAGGGAAGGAATAAGGCAAAAAGCCTTTTTTGTAAAAACATATTAATCTTATATACATATAAGTTGTACTTGCAATTTGTCAACTTTGTGAATGTATTTCTAGGGATCCCTAGGGATACATTCACAGAGTTGACACGTTGCAAGTGCATGTGTTTACAAGTTATATAAATTATAATTTATTTACAAAATCAGCTTCTGAAGGTTCTATACAGAATGTCCTAAAAGGACCATCATAATATGTAATATTATTATATAATTATATATTAGCTCTATCAAATTAAAAAATTAACAAAATCAGCCTCTCAGGGTCCTTTTAGACCATTTTGTATAGGACCTTCAGATGCTGATTATGTACAAAAAACAAATACATTTATTTATTTATTTATTTATTTATTATGTATGTATGTATGTATGTAAGTATGTATGTATTTCTGCCCCACCCATCTCATGTTAAGTGACTCAGGGCAGCTTGCAAAATAAAATAAAAAATAACAAAAAATATAAACACATTAAAACATTAAAATAGATATTAAAACAGTACAAAAACTTACATTATGTGAAAAAAAATCCAAGTGCAAAAGAAGTCACCCAGCCAATCCTACAAGCCCCTCCCACCCTCCCCCTCTCACCAGCCAAATGTCTGGAGGAAGGGCCAGGTCTTACAATTTTGTCAGAAGACATGAATATTTGGGCTGAGGCACACTTCCACTAGGAGAGAATTCCACAATGACGGTGCAGTCACCAAGAATGCCCTCCTGTCCATCTGAATTCGTCGACAGCACAGGACTTCCAGGAGAGCACCTCCAGATGACTGCAGTGGTCAACCAGCTGTCCGGGGAGGGAGGTGATCTTTCAAATAAGTAGGACCTAGACTAGGAAGGGCCTTAAAGGTCAACACCAGCACCTTGAAGCAGGCCCAGAAGACAATAGGCAGCCAGTGTAGCACTTGGAGCACTTTTTATGTGCTCCATATGGCACGTTCCCATGAGGTGACAGGCCGTTGCATTCTGCACTAGCTTCAGTTTCCAAACTGCCACCATGGGCAGCCCCACATAGCGTGCATTGCAATAGTCTAGCCTTGAGGTGACGAACGCATGGATCATAGTGGAGAGATCAGAGTCCGAGACATATGGTCAGAGCCTCTTCACCAGATGTAGTTGGAGAAAGGTGCCCCTAGCCATAGCCAACACCTGGAGATCCAGATGCAGCTGGGAATCCAGCAGCACCCCCAGGCTCTGTACAGATGGAACCAAGGGAGGACCAACACCTCAAACAATGAGGGAAACCTCCTCACTCAGATTACCAGTCCCACCAGCTAACATGACGTCTGTCTTATTGGGATTGAGCTTCAATCAGCTCAACCTCATCCAATTCCCCACAGTGACCAAGCACTGAGATAGCAAGGAGACAGCAGGGTCTGAGTCAGATGAAAATAACAAATACATGCTGATAACTAATACATGGTGACATCCACATATTGATGACAGCGGACTTCCCCAGTTGTGCACGACCTCCCCAAACAGCTTCATATACATGTTAAACAGGAGAGGGGACAAGATGGAACCCTGTGGGACCCCACACAGGAGACCACCAGGTGATGAAGTACAATCCCCCAGCATCACTTGCTGAGATCTATCCATGAGGTACAAACAGAAACATCATAAAACAGTCCCGTCCACCCCTGCAAGGTCCCACAGATGAGTCACCAACAACTCATGGTTAACAGTGTTGAAGGCCACCAATAGATCTAATAGGACCAACAGGGTCATACAACCCTTGTCCAGTTCCACGAGGAGTTCATCAACCAAGACCACAAGCGCTGTCTCCGTGCCATAGTCCGGACAAAAACCAGACTGCACGGAATCAAGAAAACCAATGCCATCCAAATGCGCCTGGAGCTTGTGAACCACTACCCATTCAATATCCTTTCCTAAAAAGGGGAGGTTAGAGACAAGTTGGTAGCTAGCTGGAGCATCCATGTCAAGTGTTTGTTTTTTGAGGAGGGGACAGACCACAGCATCCTTAAAGCAGCTCAGCATGCTCTCCTCCTGTAGGGAGGTATTGATAACTCTGGCCAGCACCAGCCCCACTGTCTCCCTGGTAGTTCTTACCAACCAGGATGGACAAGGATCTAATTCACAAGTCATGACTCGTACAGACACCAGCACCTCAGGCATCGGCAGGCATCACAAATTGAAACTCATCCCACCAAATGTGACCAGACAGGGCATTCCTAACCTCTGGCTCTGCTACTGCCTCTAAAATGGCGGAGTCAAAGTCATGTTCTATGCAAGCAATTTTGTCCATAACGTACTTCAAAAACATGTCAAAACAGGTCAATGATGAATCTGGTTCCAGGTGGAGATAGGGTGGACTGACCAGACCTCTCACCACCCAGAAAATCTCCATTGGACATGACTGAGTGCAGTAAAGAACCATTGCTTTGATGCCCTCACAGTCACAGCATAGGACTTTTAAAAGGCTCTATGCCGCAACTGATTCTCTTGGGTGCGAGTGTGGCACCACCAGTGCTCTAACCTCCTCCCTTCACACTTCAGACATCCCATGTCCTCCGTGAACCATGGGGACCTGCGGAGCTGATGTGCTGGAACCGGATGCCTAGGAGTCACCCAATCAATGGCTTCGGTCAGCCAACTGTTCCACAAGGTCGCGAGGTCATCAATGGAGCACCCATCGAGGTCAACAGGTATTTCTCCAAGAGCATTCTGAAACCCTTCAGGTTCCATAAGTCTCCTGGTGTGGACCATCCAAATTGGTCCCTCACCCCTCACCCCTATGGTCAGGAAGACAAGCTGGGATGTAGACTCACAGGAGATAATGATCCAACTATGGCAAGGGTGAACTCTCAACACCCCCAATTATAGGAAACCCTCCTCATGGTCAGTGTAAAAAAACAAATCCAGAGTGTGTCCCTGCTCATGTGTCAGGCCCCTCACTATCTGGGACAGACCCATAGTTGCCATGTCAACCATGAAATCCTGCTCCATCCCTTGTAATCCCACCTCAGCATGGATATTGAAGACCCCCCAGGACAATAAGCCTGGTGGACCTAAAGACCAGATACAAAACTGAGGTGCTGAATTGTAATTGTGATTAAAAGGGATGGGTTGTAAAGATGAGGGGTTGTTGTTACTGGGCCCTTAAACCCAGCTGTATTGAATTATTGTATTACACTGTACTGGGGTATTATAGCAGGGCGTGGTGTTTTTCTTTTTCAATTATTACTGGGTCCCCTGCATGGGATTCAAACTGAGCTGTATGTGTTGTGTTTTGTTTTCATTTTTTGTGAGCCACCTCGAGTCGCCTGTGGCGAGGGAGTGCAGGGTACAAACAAAAAATGAAATGAAAACGAGAGCTGCTAGAGCAGAGTGTGATGCTGCTGTGCAGTGGGGTGCATGGTACACCAGTAGAATCCCTAAACTGTCCCTGACTGGACCCCCTGATCTGTTACTGGCCAAATCAATCACAAGGTGGAGGCACTCCATCCCAGACTCGGTCTGCACTGAAAATCTCTGTAAAACCAACCCATATCTAAAAATAATAGCTACCCCCCCCACCCCTAAACCCTCTGGTCTAGACTGGTGCTGGATAAAGTACCCGGCCAGAACGAGATCCACCAATATTGGCCTGGAAAAATAATCTAGTCAGTTCTCTGTCACACACACGAGGTCAGCTGACAACTCCAAGATAGCATCATGAAGTACAGATGATTTATTGCAGATCGACCTTGCATTAGACAGAACCAGTGACAGATCTGGGTCTTCAGAGACCTTGATCACCCAGTTATCTGAACCCAGGGGGGTTGAGCAAGGGATCAGCACTAACCACCAATCCCTCCACTCAGAATGACGTTTCCCCCCTCTAGGGTCATAATTCCCCTGCCCCACCATGACCCCTATTGCCAATGCCTTCCCCCCAGTGGACGCCACCAACCTAACTTCTGCCTCACGATAGGCTGTCCACCAGGGTGGCATGAGAACCCCACCCCCTCCCCACCCCCCCTAACCCCCTAAAAGCCTTCCCATGCCCCCCCCAGGATAATTTATATTAAATTATAAGCACATGCGCTTATGACTTGTCAACTTTGTCAACTTTGTAAATGTATCCCAGTCTCTCCTTTATAGTTCCCCTTTCCTTGTTTCCTCTCCCTCAGTAATCCTAGACTGTAAGCCCTTTGCGGCAGGAACCTTTCTCTGATTCATGATTGTTCAGTGGCCGGTACAGTGCTTGCACTAAATAAACAAACAAATAAATAGTTCTCAGGAAAGCAACTTAATTTTGCTCATCCTTTCAAAAGATTTACTCCTGGACTACAAGTGTTCTTGCCAAATTACAGTTGTCTACTACTGACAAACTTAGAAGCAGACCCCATGAGAACACTTATGCAATCATAGGCCCTTTTTAAATGGGCTTCAACTCCAGGAAGGGATGGGTGTGTGCGCCAGTGCGGGGGTGGCGCATGGGTGCACACGTACATGGATGCACACCCATTTCCACCCACCTCCATGCACAGAGCAACCACTGTTTTGCCCAATTGCTCCATGTGTGGGTGATGGGTGGAGGTGAGTGGAGATGAATGGGTCGCAGGAGCACGCCCCCCACTCGCCACAGTGTTTATCTGGGCAGCACCCACACATGCACACGCAGTGGACCTGCACGTGCTTTCATGGGTTGGTCTCATATAAAAATGGGCCATAGATTTATTGCACCTCTAACTGTCACATCAGACACTATCATCAGAATCAAAGGTAGACTTCTGACCACAGATATTCTAGTGAATAAGCAAATATTTGTGAAAATCTTTATTTTACTTAATAAAATTTATCCCCCACCCTTCCACAAAAGCTCAGGATAACTTACAAACTCATATCTGTCAACTCTGTAAATGAAGGGAATAGAAACAGATATGAAAAAGCGGAACAAAGCTATTCATTCAAAAGTAATAGTTTTTCATATAAATAAGCAGTCAAATACAGCTTTAGTTCAACTATATCATAACAGGAATGGAGTGAGGTAAAGTGGTTTGGGCTTTTGATTTTGATACTGTAATAAACTCTGCCTTTCCCCTTAAATAATTGCTCTATTTTAGGACTGTGGGGGAAATAATATAAAATAAAATAAAAAGCCATAGAAGAATCAGAATTACAAGAAAACTTCGTTCTATAGAAAGAACACCATGAACCAAAACTCCCATGTGTACAAAACAACTCTTTGTGCTGGAGTCAGTGAAGCGCTTTGAGGATTAGGTTGTAAATCAGTCCGTCCCCTCCCCCCTCCTGCCCCATGGCAGGCAGGATGGGGGGGGAATCCGCCCATCCCTCCACCCATCACCCACACACCAAGCAACGGGCTCCAATGCCAGTTGCTCCATGCATGGATATGGGTGGAGATGTGCACCCGTGGAAACAGCAGGCAGCAGGCAGAAACAGCAGGCAGCAAAATAGCCCAGTTGAAAACCAAAAGTTAAAGCTCAGCTTCAGTTGGCACAGTAACACCTGGCTCAGTTTACCAANGTGAACTCTCAACACCCCCAATTATCGGAAACCCTCCTCATGGTCAGTGTAAAAAAACAAATCCAGAGTGTGTCCCTGCTCATGTGTCAGGCCCCTCACTATCTGGGACAGACCCATAGTGTCAACCATGAAATCCTGCTCCATCCCTTGTAATCCCACCTCAGCATGGATATTGAAGACCCCCCAGGACAATAAGCCTGGTGGACCTAAAGACCAGATACAAAACTGAGGTGCTGAATTGTAATTGTGATTAAAAGGGATGGGTTGTAAAGATGAGGGGTTGTTGTTACTGGGCCCTTAAACCCAGCTGTATTGAATTATTGTATTACACTGTACTGGGGTATTATAGCAGGGCGTGGTGTTTTTCTTTTTCAATTATTACTGGGTCCCCTGCATGGGATTCAAACTGAGCTGTATGTGTTGTGTTTTGTTTTCATTTTTTGTGAGCCACCTCGAGTCGCCTGTGGCGAGGGAGTGCAGGGTACAAACAAAAAATGAAATGAAAACGAGAGCTGCTAGAGCAGAGTGGGATGCTGCTGTGCAGTGGGGTGCATGGTACACCAGTAGAATCCCTAAACTGTCCCTGACTGGACCCCCTGATCTGTTACTGGCCAAATCAATCACAAGGTGGAGGCACTCCATCCCAGACTCGGTCTGCACTGAAAATCTCTGTAAAACCAACCCATATCTAAAAATAATAGCTACCCCCCCCACCCCTAAACCCTCTGGTCTAGACTGGTGCTGGATAAAGTACCCGGCCAGAACGAGATCCACCAATATTGGCCTGGAAAAATAATCTAGTCAGTTCTCTGTCACACACACGAGGTCAGCTGACAACTCCAAGATAGCATCATGAAGTACAGATGATTTATTGCAGATCGACCTTGCATTAGACAGAACCAGTGACAGATCTGGGTCTTCAGAGACCTTGATCACCCAGTTATCTGAACCCAGGGGGGTTGAGCAAGGGATCACCACTAACCACCAATCCCTCCACTCAGAATGACGTTTCCCCCTCTAGGGTCATAATTCCCCTGCCCCACCATGACCCCTATTGCCAATGCCTTCCCCCCAGTGGACGCCACCAACCTAACTTCTGCCTCCCGATAGGCTGTCCACCAGGGTGGCATGAGAACCCCCCCCTCCCCACCCCCCCTAACCCCCTAAAAGCCTTCCCATGCCCCCCCCAGGATAATTTATATTAAATTATAAGCACATGCGCTTATGACTTGTCAACTTTGTCAACTTTGTAAATGTATCCCAGTCTCTCCTTTATAGTTCCCCTTTCCTTGTTTCCTCTCCCTCAGTAATCCTAGACTGTAAGCCCTTTGCGGCAGGAACCTTTCTCTGATTCATGATTGTTCAGTGACCGGTACAGTGCTTGCACTAAATAAACAAACAAATAAATAGTTCTCAGGAAAGCAACTTAATTTTGCTCATCCTTTCAAAAGATTTACTCCTGGACTACAAGTGTTCTTGCCAAATTACAGTTGTCTACTACTGACAAACTTAGAAGCAGACCCCATGAGAACACTTATGCAATCATAGGCCCTTTTTAAATGGGCTTCAACTCCAGGAAGGGATGGGTGTGTGCGCTAGTGCGGGGGTGGCGCATGGGTGCACACGTACATGGATGCACACCCATTTCCACCCACCTCCATGCACAGAGCAACCACTGTTTTGCCCAATTGCTCCATGTGTGGGTGATGGGTGGAGGTGAGTGGAGATGAATGGGTCGCAGGAACACGCCCCCCACTCGCCACAGTGTTTATCTGGGCAGCACCCACACATGCACACGCAGTGGACCTGCACGTGCTTGCATGGGTTGGTCTCATATAAAAATGGGCCATAGATTTATTGCACCTCTAACTGTCACATCAGACACTATCATCAGAATCAAAGGTAGACTTCTGACCACAGATATTCTAGTGAATAAGCAAATATTTGTGAAAATCTTTATTTTACTTATTAAAATTTATCCCCCACCCTTCCACAAAAGCTCAGGATAACTTACAAACTCATATCTGTCAACTCTGTAAATGAAGGGAATAGAAACAGATATGAAAAAGTGGAACAAAGCTATTCATTCAAAAGTAATAGTTTTTCATATAAATAAGCAGTCAAATACAGCTTTAGTTCAACTATATCATAACAGGAATGGAGTGAGGTAAAGTGGTTTGGGCTTTTGATTTTGATACTGTAATAAACTCTGCCTTTCCCCTTAAATAATTGCTCTATTTTAGGACTGTGGGGGAAATAATATAAAATAAAATAAAAAGCCATAGAAGAATCAGAATTACAAGAAAACTTCGTTCTGTAGAAAGAACACCATGAACCAAATCTCCCATGTGTACAAAACAACTCTTTGTGCTGGAGTCAGTGAAGCGCTTTGAGGATTAGGTTGTAAATCAGTCCGTCCCCTCCCCCCTCCTGCCCCATGGCAGGCAGGATGGGGGGGGAATCCGCCCATCCCTCCACCCATCACCCACACACCAAGCAACGGGCTCCAATGCCAGTTGCTCCATGCATGGATATGGGTGGAGATGTGCACCAGTGGAAACAGCAGGCAGCAGGCAGAAACAGCAGGCAGCAAAATAGCCCAGTTGAAAACCAAAAGTTAAAGCTCAGCTTCAGTTGGCACAGTAACACCTGGCTCAGTTTACCAAATCTATGTACAGCAAACACTACAGTGGAAAAATTAGAACTCCAAGCAGCTTGGAGTTTTGGTTCTGTTACTGTTACACATCTGAAAATACGCTACACAAAATCCTGTTTTGATTTCATTGGAGCGAGAATTGTTTATCTGAGTTATTCTAAATTAGAAGTCCTTATCTGGCCTTGGATCCCTACAACTAGAGAGTCATTCTCTCTCTCTCACACACACACACTCACACACACACACACACACTTTCATACACACTTTCTCACACGCACTTTCTCTTTCTCATACACACACACATGCTCATACATACTCTCTCTCACACACACACATTGGGTATAAATAGACAGACGACAACTTGGGGGTGCCCTGTCACCCCAGGATTGGCTGGTCCGTTTAAAGTCGCCCACCAGATTTTCAAAGTGGAGCAGGCTGGGCCAATCTCTCACTCTCGCTCTCTCGCACACATTCTTTCTCTACCCAATACTGTATATCATGTATCTATTTATGCCAGTTGCCAAACACGTAGCATGCTTAAAACATATACAAAAGTTAAAACCAAATCACCATTAAACTATGGATTTATATAAATATATACAAATGTATGAAATATATAAACTATTACATTTTGTTTTAAAAAGGAAGAAAAACACTAAAGTTCCATTTGTACAGCAAAAGAAACAGGAAATCAGAGCCTACTTTGTTTCATTTGGTTATCCCTAATTTGTTGTAATCTCAGTACAAAACGATCAAAACTATTCCTATCAAATGTAGAATTGGTAGTGAACCACTACTCAACAACAATACTGTTTTTAATTTCAACATCCAGTGCATCAGTTTATCCACTAGTAGATTTAAGTAGCTCATCCTTGAATATCCAATATGTGTTAAAATTGCTAAGAAAATTACTGATTTCTTTTTTTGCCATACACATATTTTGAGTAGCTTATTCTCCTTTGTAGCATAGGGATTTGGATAATTTTTACAGTATGCTGAAACTGCCTTTTAACAGCATCTGGCAGTAATAGAGTGGATTCAGTAAGTTGGCAGTACAAATGTGAAAGTTTTTATATAATTCAGGCCACATCTCATTATTAGGCAATTGGGCTAATTCAAATAAAATGGCAATGGAAAGAAAATGAGAA
>QEPC01006357.1:4177-18038 GCA_003113815.1 Sphenodon punctatus
CCCCCCCCAGGGATCGGGTCATACTTACCGGCGGCTGCGGGGACGCCGCGGCCGCTGGTGCTGGGGGGTGGGCTCTGAGTCTTTTTTTAAACAAAAATCCAGGCTGGGCAGGGTGGGTGGGGGGTGTCCCCCCTTCCACCCGCGCAGCCTGGGAGGGGGAGGGGGGAGGAATTAATTGTATACTATTTATTTCATTGATTTCAATGGGGACACAGTGCCCCATTGAACTCAATGAAATAAAACCGGTACCGGTATACTGGATTTAAACCGGGAATCCGGTTCTTTGAGAACCGGTAACCGGTAAATCCGGTAGCTGGTAATGGGCCCGGGGTCCCACCTCTAGTGTCTACATTGTATTGGATTTGTCTCAGGATAGATTGGGGATTCTGCTGGTGTACCAACCACCCTGCTGCACAGCTGACTCCCTGACTGCTCTAGTCAAGCTGGTCTTGGAGGTGGCGTTGGGATCACTCAGACAAAATTATTCGCATTCACAATGACTTAGGGGCTACCACTTTATCTTCAGAATCAGAGTTTGGGGTTATGGAAGTTCAGTCATGTCCTGTTTATTTGGATCGGTTTCAATCAGTGTCACCCACCAATGCAGGGGAGGTGCTAAGGATGATGAGGGAAACCAGTTGTGAATTAGATCCTTGCCTGTTCTGGTTTGTAAAAGCCAGCTGTGAAACACTGAGGTCTTTGCTGACTGGCGTTTTCATGCCTCCCTTTGGGAGGGTAGGATGTCAGATGCCCTTAAAATGGCAGTTGTCTGATCTCTGCTTAAGAAATCATCTTTGGACATTGACTCCCTAGCCAGCTATTGGCCTGTCTCTAACCTTCCATTTTCCAATCAGAATTCTCATTCTATGTTGTTCCCCTTGCTTTAATCAATCTGCAACTGGATTGCAGAATAGTAAAAGAATCTGAGTGCCAACCAGTGGATGAGTGACAAGGAGTACAAGGAAAAATGGAGTGCAAGAAATCTGGTATTGTGTCTGTATTACCGCTCAGTGTTTGTAATGAATGGCAAAGAGGTAAATAGCAAACTGGTAAGGGGAATCCTGGTAAGCTGAAAGTCAGTAAATCAAGAAAGGAAATGCCAGTTGAGACACTGAGTACCGAAAGGTTATTGATTTCACTATGATGGTATCAGGAACTGGGATTTCAATGAGATTTTCCATTTTGGCAAAATCTTGTTTCAGCCTTCATTTCAATAAGCAATAAAAATGAAAGTTATAAACAAAATCCAGTATAGGCCACATGGCAAAAATAGATCCTTAAGAAGGAGTAAAATACAGACAAATGGTGCCATCCTGGCTCCCTTGAAGTCAATAGGGGTTTAGTCATGGACTGTAATGGAGTCAAGACTGCATCGGTGCTGGAAGAATAAAATCAGGGAGTTTGGGCAGCATGAAGACAGGACCAAAGATACTTCTGTGGATGAGGTTAGGTAGAGATTGGCAGCAACATGAACTTGAATTGGGGAGAACAGGTAAGGATGGACACAATTATACATCACTTTAAAGGTAGTGACAAGAAGCTCAAATTTTATGCTCTATCAGACAGGAAGTTGAGGAGCGATTGAAGTTGCATGATCAAAGCAAGAAATATTATTTTTGCAGCAGCTTTTTTGCAAGTGCAAAGGGACAATGCTAGCATTTAGGAGAACAAAACGAAGAATCTTGCAGTCTTACAAGAGCATGGACAAATGGTTTGGTGGTAGCTGCGAAGAGAGGTTTTAGAGGTGAAGTATAAAGATATTTTGAACAAATGATAGGATTTATATATTGCCTGACTATGGGGGACAGGAGAGAGAGAGACAGGATGCCCAAATTATGGGCTTGAGTGACAAGGAAGGTGGTAGCACTGTCAATAGCAGTGGGAAAGGAACAAAGAGGAGGAGAATTAGGTGGAATGATAAGTTCTGTTTTGGCAATATTTCACTGAAGAATACTACAAGACCTCCATAAGGAGAGATATTAGAGAGATTAGATAAGTTGCTGAATTGGTAGAAGGATAGTAACTAAATTCTGAGTCACTGGCATTCAAATGATAACTAAATCCAGGTGAGCTAATGAGTTTACCTAAAGGCAAAGTAGTGAAGGAAGAAAAGAGCAAGAAGAGAGCCATTGGGAACTCTCACAGATAAAGGAAGTGAGGGAAATGCTCCATCATGAGAAACACTAAAAGAACAAGCAAAAAGATAGAGCTGAAACAAATGAGTCAATTTTCCATTCACACACATCATCTGCATATTTGTTTAGTCCTTCAGATATTTACATTTTCCACCAAAACAAACTTCTTATATTAGTTATTTCAGATCTTACGTTTCAGATACTTTGGTTATTTCTCTCACTTTAGTAATAATAGTTATTATGGTACATGTATTCATTTCAGATCTAAACAAGAGGAACATGTGAGGACAGTGCCACAAAAATCCAATAAAAACAGGTTGGTGTGAACCAAGTGCTCAACTAACTGTACAAAAGTAGCAGGAATGTTAAGAAAAATGTGTGTCTTCTAATTTCAGTTAAATTTTGTGCATGGCCCTGATTGTGTTACCAGTTCACACTCAATCCATGAATGGTAAATTTCATTTGTAGATGTGTGTAAGATAGCTTGGGCACCAAGCTGACATGATAGATGCAGAAATGATGTGTACAAATTTATGAGATCAGAATCCATTGTCCATGCAAAACTGATAGGATACCTCCAAAATTAAAATCAATTGAAGTTTTGCCATGATTGACCTCAAAGGGTGGAAAACTGGAGCGGGGATGTTTCCTGCAGATTGCTGGAAGCGCCACGAACACTCGGGACCTAGGGTCCCCGCGGGAGAGGAAGACGATGAGCTATAATGGTGGATCAAGGCTCTGGAGCGAACGATTCAGGGCATGGCAGAACATGGAGCAACTCGTGCACCAGCCCCTGTGGTGTCTGCAGCTTGGGGAAACCAAGGTATGGCAGGGATACCCAACCCAATTGGGACTGGAACTGCGGGGCTTGTGGTGCTGGCGTAGTCAGGCTTGGAGGAATACCTTAGCGGTTGGGGCCTGGGGCCCATGGGGTGTATCAATTGCAGACCCCTTCCTAGGCATTCGCCTCTGGCCACCAGGGGGTAGGGGATGGTTCTCAAGGTGGTGCAGTAGTGGAATCTCCCACCCAATTGCTGTGGTGGAACGGCGCATGGGTGCCGGTAGCCCACCCCAGGGTGGCTGCTTCCAGTGGTCTACTTCCAATGCCCCCAGTGCTTCCTCTGCAGTCAGGCCAGGCACTCCAGGTGTGGGCAGCCCCAGGCCCCCCCTATGGTCACGGCCTCCCATGTTAGTCTCACTCAGGTGTCCCCAGCGCTCCCTCTGTAGGTGGGCTAAGCACCCCAGCTGTGGGTGGCCTCAGGCCCCACAGCAGCAACTGAACCCCCTCCGATGGGAGACATGGGAAGGTACCTTCTGCCAGGAGTAGGATATGTGCCAATGTCATCCCCCATTGGGGCACACTTGCTACCGACCATGCGGGAAAAAATTTGGAAGGGCGAATTGGTGGACTTATTCACCCTGTTCTTTAGGGACTCATTGGTAAACCCATTGGCCCCAGAGGACAAGAAGGAGAAGGAGCACTTTAAGCATCCTAAGGCCAATAGGAATTGGTCCAATTGGACAGCGGCCTTTGCCATCTACCACAGGCTGGTGATCCAGGTCTTCCTTGCCAGGTCTGCAGAGCTCCTTAAGTACATAGATATTGTCCACCGGGCCCCCAGGGGCTTGGCTCCGTTACAATGAGAAGTTCCGGCATCGAGCAGCATTCACCCCAGGCACAAGGTGGGATACCCATGCACCTGACCTATGGTGGGACTGCATGGTGGATGGAGCCAATACACCTAGATCTGACAGCGGCCACCTCTTGGCTAGAGGTGGCATTGCCCCGCCAATGATCTTTTTTGTGGCTAAGCAAGGCAGGCAGTGGGGATCCTGGTGGGACAGTGCTGGGAGTTCATGTGGGCAGGAAAGTGCTCCCGTCCTGCATGCAGATTCCCACTTTCCTGCCCCAGCTGTGCTGGTCACCACAATGGCGCAGCATGTCCCAAAGCTTGGCCTGGACCTAAAGGGAGCCCCCCCCAGACCACCAAGCCTAGGGGGACAGGGTGGTACGGGGAAGTCAGCCCCGGCAAAGGGCCCCAACACCAATTAGGGTGGAGTGGCTGGCAGCAGCCCTCATTGCCCACCCGGACCAGGCTGAGGTAGCCTATGTAGTCAAAGGTTTCCAGGTGGGGTTCCGTATGCCAGTGGGGGAGGTGCAGCCTCATAAAGTCGCACCGAACTTGAAATCAGTGCTGGGAATGGAGTCCGTGGTAAGGGAAAAAAATCAGCAAGGAGTGTGCAGAGGGTAGGATAGCTGGCCCAGTCTCTTCTCCCCCTTTCCCTAACCTGGTAGTATCCCCACTAGGGGTGATCCCAAAGAAGGCCCCAGGTGAGTTCAGGTTGATACACCAACTCTCTTACCCAAAAGGGGGGTCAGTGAATAACGCCATTCCCAAAGATCTAGTAACAGTCAGGTATGCATCATTTGACTTGGCAGTTGCCTTTGTGAAGAGCCAGGGCCCAGGAGCCCTTCTGGCAAAGTGCGATGTCAAGTCTGCCTTCCGCCTTCTCCTGGTTCACCCGGATAGCTTCCACCTCCTTGGTTTTCATTTCCAGGACCAGTTCTATTTTGATAAGGCCATGCCCACGGGCTGCTCTATTTCATGTTTGGCTTTCGAACNATTTCGTGTTTGGCTTTCGAACACTTCAGTTCATTGGTCGAATGGGTGGTTTGGTAGTGCGTTGATGGGCGGGGGAATCACCAAATATTTGGAATATTTCTTGTTCATCGGGGGCACAGGTACCAGTGAGTGCAAGAGGTTGATGGAGACCTTTCAGGTGGTGGTGGACAGTTTGAGTATCCTTCTAGCCCCGGAGAAATCAGTGAGGCCATCTATGGTGCCGCATTATTTAGGTATAGAACTGGATACGGTAGCGGTGGTGTCCCAGCTCCTGAAGGACAAGCTGGAGAATCTTAGGTCAAAGATTGGGGGGTGCTTGGAAGCTTGTAAGGTTACTGTGCAGCAGTTCTAGTCTCTGATAGGTAGCTTGAATTTCACCTGCAGGGTGGTGGCTCCAGGCCAGGCCTTCTTGTCATGCTTGTATGCTAAGCTGGCAGGTGCCCTCCAGCCTCACCATCACATACAGGTCATGCAGGACATGAGGGAGGATTTGGCAGGTGCCCTCCAGCCTCACCATCACATACAGGTCATGCAGGACATGAGGGAGGATTTGTAGACATGGGCTTCGTTTCTTGCTGGATTCAACAGAGTTAGCTTATGGAGCTCCTGGTGGAAGCAGAGCTCCATTTTCACTCCAATGTGGCTGGGGGACTGGGGTTTGGAGTAGTTATCAGGGACAGATGGTGCGGGGCCCCGGGGCCCCTGGCATGGGTAGAGGATGGGGTTACTAGAGACCTGACCTTCCTTGAACTATATCCCATTGTCTTGGCAGTATATTTGTGGCCAGAGGAGTTTGCGAACCATGCAGTCCTTTCTGGTGCGACAACCAGGCAGTGGTGCACATCATCAATGCCCAGTCATTGTGGGTCATGGTACTGGTTTGGACATTTTTACTCACCTGTTTGCTCTATAATATATTGTTCCAGGCTAAGCACATGCTAGCTGTGAATAACGGTGTGGCCGATGCCCTCTCTCCATTCCAGATGGAGCAGTTTTGCTCGCTCCCACCTGGAGGCAGACCGGACCCAGAGCCCTTACCCCAGTGGGCGTGGACTCTTGGATGTTAGAGTTGTTCGTTCCCATCCAGGGATCCCTGGCACCACAGACCAGGGCTGCATATGGAAGGGCGTTCGCTGAATTCCAGGGCTATTGATTTTACCGAAGCTGGGACCTGGGGTTTCCCATCCTGGAGTCCCAGATACTTCAGTTCCTGCTTGACCTGAAGCATTGTGGGGCGGCAGTGGGCACTATTGGGATTAGATTGGTGGCATTAGCCTGTATGAGTCAGCTCATCGACACCCACCACCGGATAGGGGATTTTTCGCTAAATGACTGGTGGAGGCATGGGCTAGAGAGCAGGGCACCTTCCCCGATAGGAGGCCGCCCATAATGCCACAGCTGCTAGCTGATATGTGTGAAATCCTGCCCTGCATCTGCTCATCTGAGGGCGAGGCCAGGTTGTTCTCCGCTGTATTCTTGGTGGCCTTCTTTGGGGCATTCAGAGTTAATGAGTTGGTGGACCACTCTTCCAGGGATGAATCCGCTAGTGCACTGGCCATTGAGGACGTCAGACTAGGGGAGTGGGAAGTAGTCCTCCATCTGCACTGCTCCAAAATGGACCAGAGAGGTAGGGGTTACACGGTCAGGCTCGCTCAGGCAGGTTCCCCAGGGTTATGTCCAGTTCTGGTGCTCACACAGTATTTGGCTGCACGTCCTCCGAGGCCGAATTTGCTTTTTCGCTATGCAGATGGGAGGTTTGTCACCAGATACCAGCTTTTGGCAATAATGCGTTTGACGCTCTCGGCCCTTAACATACCAGCGAGGCTGTTTGGAACCCACTCATTTAGAATAGGGGTGGCCAGTTTTGCTGCAACAGAGGGCATGCAAGAGCAAGAAATAAGGGTCATAGGCAGGTGGCGGTCCCGGGCTTACTGGAACTATGTCAGGCCCCCTCTGCCCATGATCCAACAGTAACGATTTGTTTATCTCCACCAGGTCCCTTCCATCACCTAAGGAGCCTGGTCTGGATTGTGTACCACAGCTTGGTTTGTTGGGCAGCCAAAGTGGCAGGACGATCGCATTGGGGAATGCAGCTGGGGTTGTCAGCTCATGTGCAAATTTGCCGAATGGGCTGCAGAAGCATGCTGTGGCAGCAGCTGCTCCCCACATTGAGGAGGGAAAGTGGGGCTTCCCGACCTGATATTTTAGTGATACATCTTGGGGAGAATGACTTGGTACAGGTGAAAGAGGTCCAGATGTTGAAAGATATCAGGAATGACATCTGAGAGGTGAAGTGAATGTTTCCCAGGGTACAGTTGGTGTGGACAGATCTGGTAGAGAGGGTGTCATGGGGTGATGACATTCCACCGAGAAAGAGAGATAAGACCAGGAAAACCATTAATCGGGAGATAGGGCAATGGTTGAGGGGATTGGGTGGTGCTACTCTAGGCCACCATGCCATATTGCACTGGAAGCCGGAGTTGTTCATGCAGGATGGGGTTCACCTTTCCCCAGCTGGGAATGAGTGGTATTTGCTGGCATTGAAATAAAGTTTTATTGAAGTTTTAGGGTCTGGAATTTAGGCGGGGGGCAGGCCCATCTGGCAGGGACCAGCGGACCCTTGGTGGCAGGCGTCCAGCACCGAGTTCAGGATAGGAGATAATTGAATGAGGCATCTCCATAAGAGATGGGAGTGGGGGGGCGACACCAACCATATTAGCAGGTATGGATTGGCAAGCTGTGGAGTCAACCCCCTGGGAGAAGTGACCGTGCGGGCACTACCCTCCTTACTCTGGCTTGAAAAGGGCCTTGTCCCCCTCCCAATAGCCCTTTGCGAGGGAGGGGGAGATGTTTTGAACAAGTAAAGAGGGATTGGTACCAAATGGTATATTTGGCAAATCCCTGAGTTATGAGTTATTGCTAAGGGAGGTGCTGGACCAAGATCACCCAGTGATTGCCCCCACCCATTCCAATCCGAAGTTAATTACAATCTGAATAAAGAGTGTGGCTGTTAAAATCTATTTAATGTGTCCTGTCTTATTTGGGGGGGGTGCGTCGGCAATACACAATCAGAACACCAGAACTTCTCCTGCTAGTTCTGGTGCTCCAGGCAAGGACCTATCTCATTGGCTCCACACTCTAGAGCACCTTGGGAGAAAAGTAGGACCCACCGAGAGAGCCTTCCTTGCTATGCGGAAGGCACTCTCCTAGTGCACCTCCTTCCTGGAGAGACACTCCCTGAGACTCCAGTCATGCTCTCCTCCCCAGGAGAGATCTCTTAGAATCCAGTTCCCCTCCCCACACTGTGATCTACTGAAGGCTAGCTTGTGATCTACCAGGAAATCATGACCTACTTCTTGGTTGCCCTGTCCTAGTTTCTGCAGCACAGTGAACAGATTACCAAAAGAAGTTGTACGGTACTTCTGGAACAGATTAGAACAAAAGAAGTTGTGGAGTCTACATCACTGGAATTCTTTAACGTGTTTGTTACATATACATGTTTGAAGGTTGGTTCAGGTCAGTGCTTCCTAATTTTTTTCAGGAAATGACCCCATTGAGAGACACAGGTAATCCTTGTGACCTCAAGATTTCAATTTTTACATCTGTAATAATGCCGATCCAGTCTCCTTGGAATCACACTTAGCAATGCAAAGACTCCACTTTGGGTTCCAGCCATTAGTATGGTACCCCTTGGTCTGGGTACAGTTCATCCTGCCTAAAAGAAAGGAGATAGACTAGATGATCTTGCAAGATACATTCCAGCCCTAAAAATCCTTTCATTCTAAGTGAGGTGGGAATAATGGACCACAGCATTTGATGCAAGAATGTCACTTTGATTTATATGTGCAATGCCATTTCATTTTCTGCATTACTCTCCATCTTCTTCTTAATAGATGCTAACATCTACCCCTGTGCACAATGCCGAGTATTGCTCTGGCCCCTGTTTGCACTGCTAATCAACGTTTCTATCTTGCATTTCACACATAGACTGCATCGCCACATTGTTCTTTACATGCTAGGTGCCAGGGGGATGAAAGCCTTCCAAAGCAAGGGATGAACGGAGAGTGGGGGAAATGAATATTCGGCAGCAGGTGCACCTAGTTAAATGTCAATGTGTTGGTATGTTTATAGGTCAGAGGCTTCTGAGCATCGCCATCCAACAGACCTAGGAGACATACTATGGAGGAATAGATGCCAGCTCTTCTCCAGCAAATTGCTTGATGACTGGTGCCAAGTACTGGTGGGTGTATACCTTTTTGTGCTGTCACTTTATTCAGCCTCCAGGGTGTTGCGTGAAAGGATCATTGGATGTTAATGAATAACAAAATGTGTCATTTCCCTTCAGAATTTGTCTGCACACCACATACAATAGAAAAAGACATGTTTGTTTTCCTTTCCCCATATTAACACGTGTGTCAAAACGTGCACTGTTAAACCTGAACACATGCTTGTGCAGTATGTTCTCTGGTTAGTCTTTTTTTTTTCTAATTGGGACTGAGTGATGTGATGTTACATACAATGTTATAAAGAAGAAAAGCTCAAATAACAAACAGCATAGGCCACATGGTCATAATTCTCATCATAAAGAGAAATATGAAGATTGAAGTTTTGGGGCTGGTCAAAGATTCAGGAGCTCTGGCTTCTATTCCTTGGTAAGCTACAGACTCGCTGTGAAACCTTGAGTTAGACTGGAACAAATACTCAAAACAAATTTCAAATTCAGTAAATTTGCCATATTCAAATATTTATCAACATTCAATTCATTATCCCCATTCAAGAAGATTGCTGTTTTTCAAATTTCACAAGTTCCTTTCTTTGTTACTTTTTCATTTGTTCATTCATTCACTGTCCTGTGTTTCCTTTTGAAATCTGGAAGTTGATTAGTTTACCTGTGTCATGTGATATACCACCATGTCTGACAACTGAAATACTAAATAATGAAGAAACAAGGAGCTGAAGTAATGTATTCAGTGAATTTCACTAGCAACTAATTTTATTTGGGGGATTCATTTCAGCAAATGAATATCTGAATTCAGTTCACAAATATAAAGTTAAAAATTAATTTCAATTCTGCCTTGAGCAAGTCAATATATAATAGATTGTGCCAATATAAAATTTGAAATGTGGTGGATAATAGTATTTCCTTTTCTCACAGGTATATTTTCATGGTGAATACAAGATACTAGGTTATTACTGTAACTGTCACAGAAGCATCTAAAACAGATACTGTTTGACAACTTCTAAGGAGGACTTTATTTTCACCACGTTCTCACCCTCTTTGTGAATGCTCATACAATCCCAATTAGGTCCATTTTGATTCTAAATTTCAAACTGTGACACAGATTCAGCAACAAAAGAAGTAGTAGTTTGTAAAGAGTTCACCATCCAGTCAGAAGACAAAAAGCAAATCTTATGAAAGAGGCAACCAATTTTACAGAGGGGTGAATATCCCAGAAAGAAATCTCCCAGATTGTTTTATTGAACTAAGCTTTTATGAAACAGTTCTGAATAAGCTAACCAATGGATATAAAAGACAATGTTCCTTCTGCGACCAAAAATTGGGGAGATAATTTTATTGCACTTGACTCATTTAAGACTTCCCTGTTCACATTCCTGTGCTTAATCCACTTACCCTTGGTTTTCCCTCTGTTCAGACTGTAGAACATGCATTTCATCTAAGTTTGCTAGTATTAGCACCAAAACATCTTTGCAGGTGTACAAGAAAATCGGATTCATTCTTATATTTGGTGACAGCAGATCACATGGTGAAATCAAATGAGCTGATAGTCTGCTGGAGTTGGTGTTCAGTCCACGCGGCCCCAGGGCTTGTGGCAGCCTTTCACAGTGATGCTCAGCTGAGATGTGCACTAGAGATCTCCCTCCCCTGCAGTCCCCCTCCCTGCTTCTCAGCTGAGAGGTGCATTAGAGCTCTTCCTCCCCCCGCAGTCCACAATCTCCCTCTCCCCATCTCTCAGCTTACAGGTGTGCTAGAAATCTCCCTCCCTCCAATCTTCCTCCCCATCTCTCAGGTGAGAGGCATGCTAGACATCTCCCTCCCCTCCACAGTCTCTCTCCCCCACAACTTTCTCTCAGCTCAGCACAGGGGAGGGAGACTTCAGGGGAGGGAGTTCTCTAGCATGCCTCTCAGCTGAGAGGTGGCCACAGGGGAGGGAGATTGCTACCATTCCCACCTCTCAGTTGGCCAGGAGCTCTAGATGGGACTCTATGGTGCTGGCAGACCTGGATGTAAGAGTGGCTGCAGGTGAACATGATGAGACATGGACACGTGGGTGACCAAGTCCTGATTGGACCTTATGTTGGGCCTGCAGTGTCCATTGACTCTACCAAGAGTGGTGGCTCTGTGGAGACCACATGGAGGCCATGTGGCAGACACATAGACAGGCGGGTGGGAATGTGCCTGGTGAAGGCTAATGTGGGCTATCATCTTGTTTGAAAATACCCCAAGGGAGCAGTCCAATAGGAGTTTTCAAGATTACAGCCATCAGGTGAATGCATGGACTTGTACTGAACTGGATACCATTTTCTTCTGGTATGCATAAAATTTAAAAAAAACTACACACAACTTGTGTGTTTTTATTTGTCAACAACTTGCAAATGCCAAAATACTAGGTGCGCAATCTAATCCCCACCCCCACCCCCACCCCGGATTCAACTATTAACATATCTGTAAAGACTTAAAGGAGAAACAAACCCACTGTGGATTCTTTAATTGTGTTTTTCAGCAAACTGATTTAAAGTTCCCTGGGGCACACATACTGTAGGATTGTGATATATCACACCAGGTTAAGTCAAACTCAAAATGTTATGTGATATGACAAGATGTAAAGCACATGATTAACGCATCCACTGGGAAACTTGCCTTTATGAAAAGCAAAGAACAAGGAAAGGCTGGGATTTCTGAAGTAAACACTGCTTTTAAAAGGAAAAGGAAAGGGAGAGTAAAGGTTAGGTCACTACATAATTCAGGTTCTGTTTGGCACCCAAATCTCTCTATTCAGGTTGAAAAACTAAAGTTCAACATGCAATAAATATTTGTTACAACAGTACCTGTTAAAAAGTCTCACTTCTTTTTACGTGCAGCAGAAATGGCTTGTGACCAATTCAGACTGGTCATTTTCCTTCCCCACCCCCTACAAACCTATGCAGGGAGGGCCTTTGTCTCCATGTACCTTTAAGAAAAAAGGTGGCATGGGAGTTGCTGGACTTGGAAGGGAAGAGAGGGACTTTTATGCATGCGCCAGCTGGAAAAATGCTGGGTGCTCCATCTGGGGCTTTTCCTGGGAAAGAGGGAGTGCACAGAGTTTGCACTCATTCCCCCACCATCTATAAGAAGGTTTAAAGGGTGGGTCAGGCATTTGGGAGCTCGGGGAGTCTGAACACCCACTCACCCTCTTGGACTGGCACTATGGGCTCAGCTGGTTGCCAATATTTTGGGCCAGGAAAGAGTTTTTCATTTTTCCTTATCGGGCTAATTCGCCGGGCTCATAAGTGAGCTTTTTTTCACCTTCCCTGTAGTGCCGCCACCCTCTGACTTACATAATTGGTAATAGCAGGGTGCATTCAAGGAGATGTATAAGTGAGTGTTGAAACTCAGTCCTCAATTTTCCTCAGGAAACACAGAGGACCGATGCATTCATCCTTGATTTTCTGAGTTCCGAAGTCCCAAGGAAGGGCCCCAGAACTTTGGAACTCGGTCAAACCTCAGCCAAGTTCAGGAAAGGGAGCCAGAGGGCAGGTAAGCAGGGGGCAGAGGCCTCTGCTAGGCTCCTGCTCCCTGTTCCTTAGCCCACTTGACAGGGTCAGGGATGAGTTACGTACCTTACAGAAGAGACCTGTACAATGCATGGCCTCTTCCTCACTTGTAAACAAAGGAGATGTTTCAAAGATGGCACTGAAAGTGTCAGCACACCAGCACCATCTTTGAAAAGGACTGAGCATGCTCAAAAAGGGTCATTCCCCACCTTTCTGAGCATGCTCAGTTGTTTTATTTTTTTAACTTTCAAACTTACAAGCTGGGAAGAGGCCATGCACCACACAGCACCCCTCCAGAAGGTAAGTAACCCCCCCTGCTAGGTTCCCCACCTTCCCAAGCAACCCCTCCTGACCACCACCACCACCCACCATCTCCCCAGTCTTGGAAACTCACCTGAGTATTCTCCAAGGGTCTGAGGGGCAGCCCAAACACTCAAGACTGCTCCCCGGACCCTTGGAAAATATTTTTAAAAGAACACCCCTAGTATAAGTCTTGTAGCAACTCGTAGTTTAGGCTTATTAGTTGAGGTTCAGGGCTGTCATAATCTTTGGTGAGTGATTCAGAATGGAGAATAGAATTAATTTGAGGTAGCTCATTGAGAGTTTGGAGCTAGAGGGTTTCTGATCAGGGGATAAGTGACCAACAGCTTTACCTCTAACTCTCAGTTAGAGTCACTAGTTGTGTAACTAGTTAGAGCCACTAGTTGTGAACTAGATCCGTGCCTGTCCTGGTTGGTGAAAGCCTCCAGGGAGATCTTGGGGATGGTGCTGGTGAGGGTAGTGAACGCATCCCTTCGGCAGGGGAGATTGTCACCCAGTCTCAAGGAGGCGGTGGTGCGCCCTCTGCTGAAGAAGCCATCTTTGGATGTGGATGCTCTCGCCAGCTACAGACCCGTCTCTAATCTTCCCTTTTTAGGGAAGGTTACTGAACAGGCAGTGGCAATGCAGCTCCAGGTGCATTTGGACAGCTTTGGTTTCCTGGACCCCTTTCAATCTGGGTTCCGCCCCAGCTATGGTATGGAAACGGCATTGGTGGATGATCTCCGCCGGGAGATGGACGCAGGATGTTCAACATTCTTGATCCTGCTAGATCTCTTAGCTGCATTTGACACCGTGGACCATGGGCTGCTGCTGAGATGGCTGTGAGACTTGGGGGGTCTGAATGGGACTGTCCTAGGGTGGTTCTGCTCATTCCTCTCAGGGAGAAGCCAGTGGGTGGTGCTGGGGGCTGAAACATCAAGCCCCCGGGCCTTGACCTGTGGCGTTACACAGGGTTCGATCTTGTCTCTGCTATTATTTAATGTATATATGCAACCCCTGGAGGAGATC
>QEPC01006357.1:36961-51806 GCA_003113815.1 Sphenodon punctatus
GTATAAAAAACAAAAAAACACCCATAACAACACTTTCCGAACGCCCGGACGAAACAGCCGAACGGCCTATCCAAACGGCTTGTTCGGATGACCGAACCGAACAGCCGAACCCGAACTCGGTGAACTAGCCGAACTGACGAACCGAACAGCCGAACCGAACACAGCCAAACCAAACTGCCGAACTGAACAGACAAACCGAATGAAGCCGAACCGAATGGCCGAACTCGAACCGCGATCTCTACACCCATCCATATTGCACACACCTTAAAGTGCTGGTCTTTCAGTCTTCTGGGTTTACAAATCCACAAGTACATCCCTGGATGCATTCTTCTCTCACTCTCAATCACACACACAACCCTGAGGCAATTCTTGGATGAATTCTTCACACACACATTGCCCTGAGGCAGTCTAAAGTAGCCGCAGCTCTAGACATGAGGGGCTGCCATGGAAACTCAGTGACCACAGCTGCCTGGAGCAAAGCAGTTTACCAGGAGAACTTTTTACACACACAAGTTTTGGGAGACACCCAGATGTTACAGGATCCAGATTTGTAAAACCACATAGATCAAGGACTTCTTAAATCTGTGAGAATATGCAGAAGTTCAAAGAGCCAGATGTTTAAGATCTGGGTGAGTGATTCAGACACACATAAAGTTCAGGATGTAACAGCAAACATGCAGGAGAAATGTGTGTGGAAAAACACCCAATCTCCTACATCATGCCTCTTCTCTTACAGGGTGCTTGGAGGACTTCATAATTAAGGAAAGACAGACAGATTCCACCTGTGGGTCCCACGCTGTCTGTCAGCCTTGTATATCGGTTTGGAGGCTACGCCTTTGAAGAGATTCCCCAGCTCTCTGGCTTAGTGGCCAAAAGAGATAGCCTATCCAGCAGCTCTTCCTCTCAACTGCCAGCTCCTCCTCCTCTTCTGATTGGCTCTTGTCTATCAAAGGATTAAAATTACAGTCACCACTCACGGTATTAATTAGCAATTAAGTAGTTCTCTAATGCTGTAGCTGTGAATTGCTGCATCCCAGCTCACTTGCAGGCTTCTGGCCTAGTTTGAGCTAGATTCCCTGGCTACTCTTTCACAATGGCAATCCCCTTCAAGGATGTGGCTCAAGTTTCTGTTTCTGAGCGTCTCTGTTTTCATGGTGATGGCACTGACTGTTTTGGACAGAAATTATGAAAATTATTAACTGAAGTTTTCTTAAAAGAGTGTGTATAACGGGTCTCCCTGGCCAGGGGTAAGTCCCTGCAGGATCCCTGCTCCACAAAGGCCAGTCCACCCGGGAATTACCTTGTCCACTCATGTTTATTACAGTTCTCCACAAGCTTTACATGCAGTTCTCCACCTCTTCTATAGTCCACATAGCCAGACAAGTCCCTCTGGCTATCAGGGACTCCAGCCCAGCACCACCCTCTAGCTAGGCACGTCCCTTCCTCTGATCCTTGTAGCCAGGCACTCTCCTCTTGCTCTCCATGCCTAGTCTTTCAGCCAGGCACACCCCTCTGGCTACCCAGGACTCTCTGGACAGGCAACCTATACTCTGGTCAGGTGTCCTTGAAGTTATTCTGAGGTAGAGCCCCCTGCTCCTACTTCTACCCCAGATTCCCCAGCTGCCCAAGGGTTCTCCACCAGCGTGAAGATGCTAGCCAGTCACAGTTCCTCCTGGAGCCATTTCAAAGGCAGAGTCCTCCTTGGCTGCCACCTCTGGAGCTTCGGGAGACAGATCTCTGCTCAGCTCCTGCCTCCTCCACCGGTTCCTCACAGACCGATTAGACAAGTGGGTCACACTTGCACAATCCGCTCGCATGACTTTTGAAAATCCCATAGACTGGGATTAAATGAGACATTTAGCACGGTAAAGCTCATTGCACATTTTTTTTCAGACCTTGAACTAAATACCCTGACATCAAGGGATTTAGTTTGTGGTTTTAAAAGAATGCACAACCAGCTTTAATGTACGAAACGTCTCATCTAGTCCTGGCCTGCGGGATTTTCAAAAAAGTCACGCAAGCGAATTGTATGAGCATGACCCGCTTGTCTAAAAGCGGCCTGAGCCCTAGCTCAGTCTGCTGAGTTCTAGGCATGCCACACCCTGCCCAGCTGGACCATCAGCCCCTCTGTTTGTCCAGCAGAAAGGCTAACACAGCTGTGGCCTACTTAAGGCATCCTCCTGTGCTGCCACAGCAGCAGCGCTAGCCCGGCTGGCACTAGGTTGGTGCTACCTCTCTTTAAAGGGCCAGTCTCTCTCAGCTAGCCTGCCCTGCTACAGTGTAGACACAAACTCCTCATTAGGTGAAGTGTTGAGTGTTATTGAATTTACAAGTTTCAAAACTGACATCATTAGTGTCAGATTTAAAAGGCACCATAAAATATTAACATCTTCTGTACCAGACTTACAGTTTTTATATATACAAGAAACACTTCCTGCCAGATTGGGAGTTTTTGGAATATTTTATTATTAGCATTTGAATCTTATTAGTGTGTTGGCATGTAAATTGCTATAAAATGTAATGCTTTGTAATATGATATAAGAAATTATTACATTATCCATTTTTAATCATACATGCAATTTGCAAAACTTAATCTGTCCCCATGTCTTACTAAAGTCAGTAATAAGATCCATATAGCTGAGTTTATTTTTTATTTTATGCTGGTATCATACCTACCATCATTGTTATTAATTTTCATTGACAGTAATGCATCTTGCTTGGCTTATCTTAATGTTTATTCAGATGTGCAGGAGAGGAGGGAAAATCTCTTATCAGTTTACAGGGAATTTATAAAAATGGAAATTCTGGCGTCAGTAAAGTAGCTCAGGGCAAAATCTTGCAGTTGTGTACAATATGATTGCATGGGATGGGAGAACTGAGGGGTGCTAGTAACATGGAAGCAGTAGAACCAGCATATTAAGGCCTCTGACATGATACATTTTTCATATCGCTATTGGCCAACACCAACATTTTTTCTGTTCATGTGACCACACCAACACAGATCTAGTGACATGTAAAGATGTAGTTATCAGTTCCTTGAAAAACCAAAGCAACTGACCCTGTCTTTATCTCACTTGTAGCCAAGGTAACTTGTGAATGCATCAGCGACCCAGCTTTCCAAGTCTGGATCAGTGAGACATGAAGAAATGGAATGGAACCATACAGGGCTTCTAGTTCCCTTCACAAATTTAAAAAGCATAAAAGATGCCTTAAAATTTATTTTCCAGCTTGGTGTGTTTGAAACCAACTGCCAGATGTTACAACCTACAGGCCCCAAACCAAGCTCCATGAACGTGCCGTGTGTGCACACAGTGGGACTGATCCCAAGCCATGCACATGCGCACATGCATGCGTGCATTGCCACACAATTTATTTATTTTATTTTTATTTATTTTATAAATGTCTACCCTGCCCCTCCTGCAAACGGCTCGGGGCGGCTTCCAACAATAAAAATGCAATACATAAAAGCAATTTAAAACCATCAGTAATAATAACAATCATATATAAAAATTATTAAAACAGGGCTCGGGACCTCCATTTAAACAATAAATAAGGTAGGGGAGCTAAAAACCTTACCCCACCCTCCCCAAAGGCCTGGGCGAACAGCCAGGTTTTACAACTTCACCGGAATGTCAACAGGCTTGGGGCCAGGTGGGCTTCCTCCGGAACGGAGTTCCAAAGGCGCGGCCTGGCCACCGAGAATGCCCTCTCCATTGTGGCCCCCCGCTTAACATGGGGGACCTCCAAGAAGGCACTCCCGGTGGACCAAAATTTGTGTGTGCACTGTACGCCCTGTGCTCCATGATGGGGGTACACGTGAGTACATGTGTACATGCCACATGTGCTCCATGCACTGGTCCATGGGGCTTGGGATTAGTCCCATCGCATCGTGCACATGATGCATTAATTATGCAGTGGCGCTCCAGCTCCAGGTTCATCTGGATAACATCGGGCTCCTTGACCCTTTTCAATCTGGGTTCCGCCCAGGCTATGGCACCGAGACGGCGTTGGTGGCCTTGGTAGACGACCTCCGCCGGGAGATGGATGCAGGATGTTCGACATTTCTCATCCTGCTAGATCTCTCGGCCGCTTTTGACACCGTGGACCATGGGCTGCTGTTGAGACGGCTGCGTGACCTGGGGGGTCTGGGCGGGACTGTTCTTGAATGGTTCCGCTCATTCCTCTCGGGGAGGAGCCAACGGGTGGTGCTGGGGGAGGAAACATCGTGCCCCCGCGCTTTACCGTGTGGCGTTCCGCAGGGATCGATCTTGTCTCCGTTGTTGTTTAATATCTATATGCAGCCCTTGGGGGAGGTCGTGAGAGGGTTCGGGGTGCGATGTCACCAGTATGCTGATGATACTCAGCTGTACCTCTCCTTTTCTACTGACCCAGACCCTGCTATCTCGTTGCTATCCCAATGTTTGGAGGCCGTGGCGGATTGGATGCGGCTGAGCAGACTGAAGCTCAACCCAGATAAGACGGAGGTGATGGTGGTGGGGAGGGCGAAGGGGGTGGTGGCCCCCCTAGTTGGGGGGGTTTGCCCTCCTGTAGCTCAGCAGGTCCGGAGTCTGGGGGTCATATTGGACGCAGACCTGCGTCTGGAGCGGCAGGTGGAGGCAGTCGCTAAGGCTGCCTTCCGCCAGCTTTATCTTGTACGTAGGCTGCGTCCGTATGTCTCTGGCCCGGACCTGGCCTCCCTCATCCATGCCTTTGTCACCTCGAGGCTCGACTACTGCAACGCGCTCTACGTGGGGCTTCCCTTGTTCTTGGCTCGGAGGCTGCAGCTGGTGCAGAATGCGGCGGCTCGTCTTCTTACGGGGACGGGTCGCCGGGAGCACATTACACCGGTGCTCCGAGCTCTGCACTGGCTGCCGATAGTGTGCCGGGCCAAGTTCAAGGTCCTAGTGATGATCTATAAAGCCCTATACGGTCTTGGCCCCTCATACCTTAGGGACCGCCTCGCCCTTCGCGCCCCGGAGCGGCTCCTGCGGTCTGCCGGGGGTGCCCTCCTGGAGGTCCCCCGTGTTAAGCGGGGGGCCACGATGGAGCGAGCATTCTCGGTGGTAGGGCCGCGGCTGTGGAACTCCCTTCCGGAGGAAGCTCGCCTGGCCCCAAGCCTTTTAACATTTCGGCGGAACTGTAAGACCTGGCTGTTTGCCCAGGCCTTTGGGAGGGAGGGTGGGGAGGGATGATTTTAGTCCCCCACCCATTTATTTATTATTTTTCTAGCCCTGTTTTATATGGTATATTTTATATTTAATATTTTAAAATGAATTTTAATGTTTTTATTGTTGACTGTTGGAAGCCGCCCCGAGCTGCGTTGCAGGAGGGGGCGGGGTATAAATTTGGAAAATAAATAAATAAATAAATAATACATACTCATGATGCACACTCTGTGGCCGATCCCATGCCCTGCAGATTCCCTGCACAACCTTGCACGTGTGCACTTGCACGTGGCTTCTGTGTGACACAATGTGGCTACAATGGAGGTCCATGTGGTTTTCACATGACTGCGCATACGTACGGCTCTGCATGGATTCCACAGGGCATGGGATTTTCCCCATTGCCTGTATACAGATGTGCAACCTTTGATCAGCCCTGCAGTCACTAACTATGGGAAATCTATGATAGATCCTGCACATCAAAGCCAGATGGCCACTCCCTGTACTGAATTCAGTCCATAGAGAACTGGGAGCAGACTCGTAGCAAAAGGGCACCAGGACGTGGTTGGCTAACACTTCCAAAAATTTGTCCTCCAGCCTCTGCAAATAAGGAATTCCTGTTATCTAGTACATTAAGACAAGTCCAGACATGTGAACAAGGCTGCCTGTAAACAGCAGAGGATACACTATAGTGAATAATTACTTGACTTCAGCTTTACTGGTAGTCTGTATGTGATACACATATAATACTTGCCAATCTCAGGATTGTTAGCTTCAGCCCCATTCTCCAGCCTTCAGTCAGTCTGGTCACTGACTTGTTTGGAGGACTTATGAAGTGAGAAAACTATTGCTGAAACTTGGTCCTTGATTTTCCTTTGGAAACACTGAGGACCAGTGCATTCAGCCTCAATTTCCCAAGTTTCAAAGTACTGAGGAAGGGCCCCGGAATTTCGGGACTTGGCCAGTCCTCGGCCATGTTCAGGGAAGGGGACCAGAGGGCAGTTAAGCAGGGGCTGGAGGCCCATGCTAGGCCCCTGATCCTTCTTCCCATGCCCTCTCTAGAAGGTAAGTAACTTGACTTACACACACACCCCACTAGGGCCCATGCTCCCCCTTAAGCACCCTGACCCCACCCCGCATACATCTCCCACCTCATAAACTCACGTGGGTATTCTCCGATGGTCCAAGGTGCAACCCGAACACTCAAGACCATTCCAAAGACCTTGGATAATACGCGCATTTCCCCCACCTATCCAGAACACCCTAGAGAAAACCCTGGACAAAAACTACAGAGATGTAATGCAGGGCTGGAGGTCCAGGTCAAGGTGGCCCCCATAGGGCAATTTCGTACATGGGGTCCATGAATAAACTTAAAATGACAACATAAGCATGAGAAGAAATGGCACAGAAAAATACAGGCTGACAGCCTCAGTTGTGGGGAACCCCAGCTTATGGAGGGCTCTCACCAATTCAGGAGGGATTGAATAAACTAGAAATAGCAATATGCATGAAGCTGCAGCAGAACCAGCCTTAGGATTTGGGAGGTCCAGGGCAAAGACAAAATGTGAGGCTCCTGGTGGCCCCTTCCCTTTGAGGGCAACCTCTGTGGTGCCCTGAAGGTGGTCATGTTTGGGGCCCCACTGAGAAAGAGTGGTGCCCACACAACCTCTCCTGGTGAAAATAGAGGCCACCGTGGAGCCCTCAGAAAGAGTGGAACCTGGAGTGGCTGCCCCACGTTGCCCTGTGGTAAGGCCAGTCCTGAACTGCAGTGTGGGTCCACCCAACAGATGGGCAGCAACTCCACATTTGGCTGTTGCCCCGGACTCTGCTCTGCGTGGTGTGTTCTTGAATGTTCCAGAGTGCCACTGGGGGTGGGTGGGTGTTCTCTGGAGTAGCAACACTTTAAACATTTGGGGAGCACCCTTTAGACAGACTGGTCAACCCAGGAGTGACGGGGTACCCCTGGAGCTGCCATCTGTCTGTTTACACCCATTATGGAATGCATGGTGTAGCATACGTATTAGTCTTTAACCTTTAAAAGAGAAGTGTATATGTGTATGGGTTTATATTTGACTAACCCAAGCCCCAAAACATGTATCATGCTACTTTGTAGTGGCAGTACTTTGGTGGCTAGTCATGGTATGTGGATCCTCTTAGAACTTCATGTTACAAGATTCTGAGAACTGTAGCCATGTCAAGCACTAATGCAAAATTTAACATGTATTAAATTGGAGAGACTAATCACATACTTAAAGTTAAGCATGTACCTAAATGTTTTGTGGAGTCAGGGCTAGAGCACATAGATCCTTAGCCCTTAAGCAATAATCTGTTTTCATTTGATCTCTGACAACATATATGTGTGTGTTTCATTCTAAACCCAATGAATGGATGCTTCCAATAGTTTAAGCTGAATTTGGTTTCAGGCCTAATTTAAAGAATGTGCAGAAGCATTTTTAGTCAAATTTAACGTAAGGCTTTGTATCATTTACATTTGAACTGCAATGTGTTATATGTGTGTGCGTATGCATGCGTGCGCAGAGAGGGAGGGTGGAAGGGAAGCTTAACTGAAGCTTTACAACTCTTACCCCCCCCCATCTCCCAGAATATACAATGAAGATCTTAGAGTGTTCTTCAGTCAAGAATGTGGGTAGGAATCCTAACGCTTAAAACATAAAGGAACGTATGGTGTAAACTACATCTCCATGAGAAGATAACACTCTATTCAAAAGTTCATTTTTAAAAATTACCAAATCACTTCAAACAGTTTTCAAATGTAATGGAAACAATATTGTGTGACTCTTGATGTTGGCTTCTACAATTAGTGTGTTATTAATTAAACTCTCGAGTAATATAATAACTTGACTGTTAGAACCTCTCTTTGCATTTAAAATGCATGCCGGCTGTAGCTGCAGTTATAAATAGGCTATAGCTCTAAAGGATTAAAACTGTAAATTAAATTATTTGGAGACAAATTGCTAAATTTGTGTTATAGTCCTGAGAAATTCTTTTAGCCTGTATTTATTTTGCTTGATATATTATGTTCATGTTACTGTGAAGTAATACACATGGTACATTCGTGTTCCGACTTTGAATTTGCATTATTTTCATTGTCACATTCTGATGACCTGGAATTATGGGCATTATATTTTTTACATATTTACATATACACGCACGCACACACATACTTATTTGGATTCAAGCATCACTCCTCAATTCAATCTTTAGAAGAGCAAGAACAGAAAATGGTTGGCCCATGATGAAATGCTAAAAGACTAAATGTCCCATTGCCATATGTTGATTAATTACACTTAGGAAAGATGTGTTAGTGTATTATGCTGTAGGACACTGTCAACTAGCACAATCAACTGGAGCCGTAACCATGTAAAAAATGTTAATGGCCAAACTGTATTGATTCGGGTCCCTTAAGACGCATGCTGATTTGGCCAAATATTAGTTTTTCCATTCCCAGAAGACATGACTGAGTATCCCCTTTTTGCTGTGTTAATCGTGTAGCCATATTGGTCCTAACATACACACAGACATCACCTCCAGCAGAGATGGGGAAACTTTGAAAATTAGTACAAGCTCTGAGGACCACGTCAACATTGGGTATGGGGATGGTTAAGGACTGTGCTGAGGAAGAAGAGGGCCCAGGTCATGGATCTGTGCCATGGATCAGTTCCTAATCCTTGTGTCATGCCCTCAACTCTGTTCCATTCCCATCAGCTCAGTCATTTCAGAGCTTGCAGCTAGGATCTTGATTCAAGGGTCAGATCCAGGAACTGGAAAGCGGGTGTGAATAAAAACTATAATCCACACACTCAAAAGGACTATAGAATCCACCCCAAAAGCAAGTTGATAAGTACAAAGGTGGAATCACAATCAAAAATACAACACAAGAAGTACTAAAAGCAATTTTCATGTCATACGGGTATTCAGTATGAGAGCTAAAACTGACTGAATAACACTATCTAATATCCCACCAAACTCATTCCAAGGAGAGTGATGGATTTTATAGAAGCCCTTCTGTTTCCAAAAAATAAATTAGAGGATACATAAAACTTCAGTGTTGGATACAGCCATGTTTCCGACCAGGTATCCTAGTCTTCATCAGTGACAAAAATCATACCGTAATATAATATCAAAGAAGCTTGACCATGCGGTAAGCCTGTGAAATGCAGATGGTGGGATATTGGATATTAGATGGTGGAATATTAGACAGTGTCATTCAGTCAGTTTTAGCTCTCATATTGAATACCTGTACGATATGTATCCATTTGTTAATCTTATGAGTATACTCTGATTTTTTTGATAAACATACCTTGTATTGTTGGTATTATTGTTTTTATATATGATCTATTAGTTGTTTCTATATGAATATTATAATACAGAAAATTGCTTTTAGTACTTCCTGTGTTGTATTTTCGATTGTGATTCCACCTTTATAGTTGGTGAATAAAAACTAGCCATAGGCCATATTTGGCTCCTGCCCCCGGGTGCCTGAAGTTCTCCCCCTTCCCCACAACCTACAGGCATAATTCCTTTCAATATTGTATTGTTTGGTAATTTATGTAAGCCAGCAATGTCAGTAATGGATGAGACCAATCCCAGTCAGCTTCCCACTGTGTGCTTTCAGCTGGACGGACTGCCTCGGTGTTGGCCTCACCAGCCCATCCGTCTAAAGGCAGCCCCACCAGATGTGCAGGTGGAGCAGGTTGTGAAGTCACAGCACAGGCTAAGGCACCACCAGGGGTGCTCCAGAACATCCAAGAGCACCATTAGCAGTGGGCTGGCCAAACCTAGATTACTGGCCCAAAGCCGAGCAGCTTTCCATCTGATGTATGGATGCATGCTGCAGCTCAACTTCCAACTGGACATTGCCCCGGGCAACATTGTAGAGTTGTGAGTGCCAGCCTAGAGCGTCAGGTGATTGCCTGCAACTCTTTGATTTGGGAGGGGTGGTGCCATATGGGTAGATTGCAGCCTGGGGAATTCATTGGGTCCATCTGAAGTGGACCCAGGTGGGGCTTGGAGGGGGCAGATGCAGAGGTGCACCCCTCAAGCAGCTCTAGGACTGAGCAACCCTCCATCGGTCTAAAATCACCCATTGTCTCAGAAGAGCTGAACGTCTTTAACAAAAAATCCATTAAAAGTCAAATGTGAACTAAACAAGTAATGTAAATCTAGCTTCTGGAAGTTCATTCATCAAATTCAGATGTTAATATTTAAAACACTCAATCTTGAATTCACTACTTTCTGAAAATTCTAACAAATTCCACATTCAATAATTTACATACAAACATAAGTAGTGCCATACTGAGTCAGACCAATAGTCCATCAAGCCCAGCATCCTGTCCTCTGACAGTGACCAATCTCAATTGCATGGGAGAAGAACCAACAATCACAATGGGCAATCCATTCCCAGTTGTTCACTCCCAGCTCCTGACAGTAAGAAGTGTGTACCTGTATTTCCAGAAATTATAGTATACCTGGATTTTCAGAAAGCATTTGATAATGTCCCACATAAAAGACTCTCGAGAAAATTTAAAAGTCATGGAATAAGAGACTATGGATAGGTAATTTATTTATTTATTTATTTATTGGCATTTTTATGCTGCCCCCTCATGCCCACGGCATCTTAGGGTGACTAACAATACGATAAAACAATAAAATACATTAAAACCAACATCACTTTAAAAATAATTTTAAACCCCCTGACCCTAACCCTACCCTCCAATTCCCCAAATACCCCACCCCACCAATCTCCCCCATTTACCCGTCCCTCCTCCCCTCCCCTCCAAAGACCTGGGCAAACAGCCAAGTCTTGCATGCCCGCCGAAAGGCGAGCAGACCCAGGGCCAGGCGGGATTCCTTCAGAAGGGAGTTCCACAACCGTGGCCCAACCACTGAGAACGCCCTCTCCATGGTAGCCCCCTGCCTTGCATGGGGGACCTCCAGATAGGTGCCCCCAGTGGATCGGAGGGTCCATTCTGAGTCACGGAAGGTGAGGCGGTCCCCAAGATAAGAGAGACCGAGACTGTATAGGGCTTTGTATACCAATACTAACACCTTGAACTTGGCTTGGTACGCTATAGGCAGCCAGTGCAGAGAACAGAGCACTGGTGTAATGTACTCACGGCGACCCGTCCCCGTAAGGAGACAGGCCGCCGCATTCTGCACCAGCTGCAGCCTCCGAACCAATATCAAGGGAAGCCCCACGTAGAGCGTGTTGCAGTAGTCAAGCCTCGAGGTAACGAAGGCATGGATGAGAGTGGCCAGGTCGGGTCTGGAGATGTATGGGCACAGCCTCCTCACCAGATACAGCTGCCGGAAGGTGGCTTTAGCCACCGCCTCCACCTGCTAATCCAGGTGGAGGTCCACATCCAAAATCACCCACAGACTCCGTACTTGCTGGGCAACCGGAGGGCAGACCCCCCCCCCCCCCCAATAGGAGGAGCCAACACCTCCTTCGCCCTCAAGGTAACTGGTTAAAGGATAGGAAACAAAGAGTAGGACTAAATGGTCAGTGTTCACAATGGAGAGATGCAAAAAGTGGTGTGCCCCAGGGATCTATATTAGGACCAGTGCTGTTTAATGTATCAATTAATGATCTGGAAAAGGGAATTAAGACCAAATTTGCCGATGACACCAAACTATGAGCACATTTACACATTCAGCAGACCAGAACTTTTTTCTTTTCCCCGCATACTACCTTGATGTGTGAAAGACTCTATGCACTTCTTTAACCGTGCTTGCGTTTGTTTTTTAAGTGCATTTGCAAGCGGCCAAAACCTACCTTTACGTGAGCGGGTTTGAAATGACCCACATAAATCCTCTTGTCGGAATGTCAGGGCTAGTCAGTATCATGTCAGTTACACAGTACCCCGCTTCCACAGCTCTCGGCTCCACTCCTCTCCCCTCTCCGGGACCCAAGAGCTGGGGAAGTGGAGCATTGTGTAACTGACATGATATTGACTAGCCTAGTCAGTATCATGCCAGTTACACAGCGCCTGGCTTCCCCGGCTCTCGGCTCCGTTCCTGCTCTACTGCCGCTCCTCCTCTTCTCCCTCCACTCCTATCTAAGTACATTAAAATGCTGCTTTTCCTAAATGCAGTCGATTTCAAAATGTGCTTAAATAAACCCAGTGTGAATAGTGCATGGTTTTATTTAAGTGCATTTTGAAATTGACTGCATTTAGGAAAAGCAGCATTTTAATGTATGTGTGAATGTGCTCTATGAGTACACAATGCTTATGGGATGCACTTCTTACTGTCAGGATCTGGGAGTGAACAACGGGGAATGGATTGCCCATTGTGACTGTTGGTTCTCCTCCCATGCTATTGAGATTGGCTACTGTCGGAGGACAGGATGCGGGGCTTGATGGACCATTGGTCTGACTCACTATGACACTACTTATGTTCTTATGTTGAATCCCGTAAGCTACTTGGTTAATGGTCATTAATGGACCTACTCTCTAAGAACTTATCCAGTCCTTTTTTAAACCCAGCTATACTGATGGTCTTGACCATGCCCTCTTGCAACAAATTTCATAAGTTAATCATGTGTTCAGTGAAAATGTACTTCCTTCTATTTGTTTTAATTCTGCTGGCAGTTAGTTTCATGGCGTGTCCCCTAATTCTAGTAATATTTGAGAGGGTAAATAACCATTCCCTATCTACTCATTCCGCACCACTCAAGATTTGATAAACCTCTATCATGTCCCCTCTCAGTCTCTCTTCTCTAAACTGAAGAGACTCAGCTTGTCAAGCATCTCTTTGTACAGAAGCTGTTGCATTCCCTTTATCATTGTGATAAATTGAGGGGTTGTTTGGGTTATTGTTGTTTTTGTATTGAATTATAGTTGTTATTGTTGTTTTGTATGTTTCTACCTTTGTTGTTAGCCGTCTCGAGTCACCATAAATGGGAGAGAGCAGAATACAAATAAAAGGTGAAATGAAATGAAAATGAAGTGAAATCATTCTCGTTGTCCTTCTCTGCACCTTTCCTAGTTCAACTATGTCTTTTTTGAAATGGGGCAACCAGAACTGCATATAATATTCCAGGTGCAGTCGCACCATTGATTTGTACAGAGGCATTATGGCATCCTCAGTTTTATTCTCTATCCCTTTACGAATAACTCCTAACGTTCTGTTTACTTTTTTGACTGCTGCTGCACAATGGGCTGAAGATTTCAGTGTATTATCCAATGTCCACAATCACTTCCAGATCTTTTTCCTAAGTGGTAACTCCTAGCTTAGTACCCAGCATTGTGTACTCATAGTTTGGATTATTTTTCCCTATGTGCATCACTTTGCACTTGTCCACATTAAATCTCATCTGCCATTTAGATGCCCAGGCACCCAGTCTCATAAAATCTTGTTGCAGTTCCTCACAGTCTGCTCATGCTTTAACTACCTTGAATAACTTGGGTGTCATCTGCAAATTTGATCACCTCACACTTAACGCACTTTTCCAGATCATTAACGGATACATTAAACATCACCTGTTCCAGTACAGATCCCTGGGGCACACCACTTTTTACATCTCTCCAGTGTGAAAACGGACAATTTAGTCCTACTCTTTGCTTCACATCCTTTAACCAGTTACCGATCCATAGTAAGACACTACCTCCTATCCCATGACTTTTTAATTTTCTCAAGAGTGAAGAGTCTTTTATGTCGGACCTTATCAAATGCTTTCTGGAAATCCAGGTACACTATATCCAGGTCTGGCCTTACAGTGGGGCAGTTTGGGGTCCTTTCTAGGACCTGTTGTAACCTCTCATCATGTTCTTCCCTAGTGCTTCTCCAAATGAGAATGTCATCTATATACAGCTTGATACCTGGAATTCCCTCAAAAATGTGTTGCATCATCCTGTGGAAGATCTCAGGAGCCGATTTGATCCCAAACGGTAATCTAAGGAAACAATAACGCCCAAACGATGTGTTGAAGGTGCACAATCTGGAGCTACCTTTGTCTAAAGGAATCTGCAAAAATCCTTTGGCTGCATCATGTCCCTGAAAAGCTCTTCCCTGGTGGGTAATGGGAAGTAGGGGTGGGAATTTCGGTTCCCCCGGTATCTGAAACTGCTGGTATTTTTCTGTACCAGCAGTTTTGGATTAACCCGGTAATCTGGGGTACCAGTACTGGTTCCCCGTGCTGGGTTTTTTTACATTGCAGCCATTGAAATGAATGGCCGCAATGTAAAAAAACAAAAAAAACAAAACCCCACTCACTTTCCGTCCCCCATCCAGGCTGCATGGGTGGAAGGGGGAACCCCCCACACACACACACCCTGCCCAGCCTGGATTTTTTTTAAAAAAATGTAACCCGAAGTCTGGCTGCTAATGCGGACTCTGGGCCGCCACCGCTGCACGAGCGGCGGTGACCCAGAGCCTGCACCACCAGCAGCCAGGGTGATTCCTGGGGTGTGGTGTGTGTGACACCCCTCCCACCCCAGGGATCACCCTACCCCCCACCCAGATCGCCTTACTTGTCCTCTGGGTTATGGCGGTGTCGGCAGCAGCATGGCATGTGTCCGGGTGACTTCAGCACTAGTCTTGGCTGGCTTCCCTTCAGCGCTTCACTAGGCCTTCTGGGGAACTTCCGGGTTTCCCCGGAAGGCCTAGTGAAGTGCTGAAGGGAAGCCAGCCACCACTAGCACTGAAGCCGCCCGGACCCA
>QEPC01006357.1:64971-87214 GCA_003113815.1 Sphenodon punctatus
GGAAGGAAGATTGAACACAGGGAACACAGGGGGGTAAAAACAAAAAAAACACTAAATCTATCTAAGCTAAGCTAAATAAATGAATGAGAATGTGGGGGTAGATGGGTTGGATGGGTGAAATGGAAAATGGGAGGAGGATGGCTGGACTGGAGAGCTGGAAAATGCTGGGAGAGAGGGAGCCTTCTGAAATGCCTGCTGTTCAGGAACAGTGACTAGCTCAGAAGGTATTGGGAAGGGGGGAGGCAGACAGTTTTGTTTCTTGCCGCGCCTGTCTCACCACAAGCCCCTTTTGCTCCCTGCCGAGTAGCCCATGGCCAATCGCAGACTGCCAAGCCAGTGGTGTGAGGCAAAAAGGGATGGTGATTCAGCAGGCTGGCTGCTACTCCAAGTCAGTCTCCACCCTCCACCCCTGGAAGTCTGCTCCTCAGCTCAGTCAGATGACTGCCCCTCCCTGCTATGATTGACCTTCCAGTGACCTGACAGCAGACCACGTTTTAGCCACCCAAACTCAACTGAACATGATCTGAACTGACCGAAGTGTTTGGCCGTTTTGACGTTCAGAATTGAGTTCGGTTCGATATGTTGGGGTTCGGGTTCAGTCATCCGAACAGGCAGAGTTCAGGCCGAACTCTGAACTTCCGAACGATGTTCACCCATCCCTAGTTCGGTGTACAGTGTCATCAATATGTTGATGACACCCAACTGTACATCTCTTTTTCAACAGACCCAGGCCCAGCAGTCTCGGTGCTTACTCAGTGCCTGTCGGCTGTGAGAGATTGGATGAGGTCTAATCAACTGTAGCTGAATCCTGACAAGACAGAGGTGATGTTAGTGGATAAGGTGATGGAATTGGTGGCCCCCATCATTGATGGGGTCCTGTCTTCCATTGACCTCCCAGGTATGGAGTCTAGGGGTGGTCCTTGATGAGTAGCTCCGCCTGGATCTCCAGGTGGAGGCTGTGGCAAGGAGTGCTTTCGGCCAGTTGAATCTGGTGCGACGCCTTTGGCCATTTGTTTTGGACTCTGAATGGGCCACAGTCATCCATGCTTTCATCACCTCTCGACTAGACTACTGTAACATGCTCTACTTGGGGTACCCATGGTGACGGCTCGGAAATTGCAGCTGGTGCAGAATGCGGCAGCCTGTCTCCTAGTGGGTCTGGGCCACTGAGAGCATATTACACCAGTGCTCTGCTCTCTGCTCTGGCTACCAGTGGTTTTCCAGGCCCGATTCAAGGTGTTGGTTTTTACCTATAAAGCCCTAAACGGTCTGGACCCTGCCTATCTGTGAGACTGCCTCACTCCCCATGTCCAGGATTGGCCCCTGCGGTTGTCCCATCCGGGGATGCCCTGCTTGAGGTCCCCCTAGTTTCTTGGGTGGCCACGCAGGAGATGGCATTCATGTTAGGGATGTGTGAACAGAACCGAGTTCAGAAATTCGGTTCAGTTCAAAAATCAAGTCCGGTTCGGAAGTTTAGTTCGGTCGACCGAACTAGTCGAATTCGGTCAAATTCCTAACTTCCGAACTGAGTTCATACATTCAAACCCAGTGTTGTAAGCTGTTTTTGGCCTTCTGAACTGGTTCGGATTCAACCAAACAGTTTGGTCGAATTCGAGTTCGGTTCGGTCGACCGAACTAGTCGAGTTCGGTCCGAACTTCCGAACCTCATTCTCACATCCCTAATTCTTGCTGGCTGCACCATGCCTATGGAACTCCCTTCTGGTCAGGCCCTGACTGGCCCCGGACCTCCCTTATTTTCAGAAAAGTTGCAAGACCTGGCCGTTCCACCAGGCATTTGGTGGGGCAGAGGGGTGGTGGGAGGGGAGGTTGCGGGGTTGTTTTTAGCCCCAGATTTAGTTGTTTTATTATGTATTTATATGTTTTTATATTCTTTTTATTGTTGTAAGCTGCCCTGAGCTTCCTGTGGCCAGAGGGGCAGGGTAATAAGTTTTTTTCAATAAATAAAATAAGTGGGGTAAGGCTGCCCAGGGTGGGGCAACTTGTGCGACGGGACACGCTTGCCCCACCACGATCAGTGCAACAATGCAGCACAACAATGAGCAAATGGTGCTAGCGCCTATTGCATGTGGTCAGGTCACAGTAGAGGGTGAACTCTCAGTCCAACTGTGGGAGGGAGACAGGGCAGGGTGAGGCATCTGCTTATATGTGCAGTGTCTCAGCTTGCCACAGCTATGGCAGTGGCTCCAACAAGGGCCAGCCTGCTCAACTTTTCCACAACTATCTGGGTGACTCTCCATGTGTGCCCTGCAGTGTGGTGGTGGCGATTGTCTGCCACAGGGCCACACAGGGACCTGGCTGTTGCCACTCGTGCGACTTCACCCTATCTGACAAAGTGCTATTCAGAATTGATTTCTACTTACAGAATAGAACATTGTAGAAAGCACATGTGAAAAATCAATGAGTGTTGAATCAGTAGTGTTGGATAGAAATTTGGCCACTTCATGTTATCTTTTGATGAAAGCAAGTCTGTGAATACTTTTAAATTTAACTTACTTTGAATAAAGATTTCTAATGACTCTCCTTCATGTTAGNACTCTATCTATCTATCTATCTATCTATCTATCTATGGGATGGGGGGAATCACAAACAACACAAACAACACAAGGAGGGGTACAAAACTTAAATGAAACCTAAATCAATCTAATAATCCTACTCTAAATGAAATAACAGGGGAAGGGAATCAGGGATGGAATATAATATATGGGAGGGGGAAAGGATTCAATGGAGGGGGGGGGAGGAAGGAAGATTGAACACAGGGAACACAGGGGGGTAAAAACAAAAAAAACACTAAATCTATCTAAGCTAAGCTAAATAAATGAATGAGAATGTGGGGGTAGATGGGTTGGATGGGTGAAATGGCAAATGGGAGGAGGATGGCTGGACTGGAGAGCTGGAAAATGCTGGGAGAGAGGGAGCCTTCTGAAATGCCTGCTGTTCACAAACAGTGACTAGCTCAGAAGGTATTGGGAAGGGGGGAGGCAGACAGTTTTGTTTCTTGCCGCGCCTGTCTCACCACAAGCCCCTTTTGCTCCCTGCCGAGTAGCCCATGGCCAATCGCAGACTGCCAAGCCAGTGGTGTGAGGCAAAAAGGGATGGTGATTCAGCAGGCTGGCTGCTACTCCAAGTCAGTCTCCACCCTCCACCCCTGGAAGTCTGCTCCTCAGCTCAGTCAGATGACTGCCCCTCCCTGCTATGATTGACCTTCCAGTGACCTGACAGCAGACCACGTTTTAGCCACCCAAACTCAACTGAACATGATCTGAACTGACCGAAGTGTTTGGCCGTTTTGACGTTCAGAATTGAGTTCGGTTCGATATGTTGGGGTTCGGGTTCAGTCATCCGAACAGGCAGAGTTCAGGCCGAACTCTGAACTTCCGAACGATGTTCACCCATCCCTAGTTCGGTGTACAGTGTCATCAATATGTTGATGACACCCAACTGTACATCTCTTTTTCAACAGACCCAGGCCCAGCAGTCTCGGTGCTTACTCAGTGCCTGTCGGCTGTGAGAGATTGGATGAGGTCTAATCAACTGTAGCTGAATCCTGACAAGACAGAGGTGATGTTAGTGGATAAGGTGATGGAATTGGTGGCCCCCATCATTGATGGGGTCCTGTCTTCCATTGACCTCCCAGGTATGGAGTCTAGGGGTGGTCCTTGATGAGTAGCTCCGCCTGGATCTCCAGGTGGAGGCTGTGGCAAGGAGTGCTTTCGGCCAGTTGAATCTGGTGCGACGCCTTTGGCCATTTGTTTTGGACTCTGAATGGGCCACAGTCATCCATGCTTTCATCACCTCTCGACTAGACTACTGTAACATGCTCTACTTGGGGTACCCATGGTGACGGCTCGGAAATTGCAGCTGGTGCAGAATGCGGCAGCCTGTCTCCTAGTGGGTCTGGGCCACTGAGAGCATATTACACCAGTGCTCTGCTCTCTGCTCTGGCTACCAGTGGTTTTCCAGGCCCGATTCAAGGTGTTGGTTTTTACCTATAAAGCCCTAAACGGTCTGGACCCTGCCTATCTGTGAGACTGCCTCACTCCCCATGTCCAGGATTGGCCCCTGCGGTTGTCCCATCCGGGGATGCCCTGCTTGAGGTCCCCCTAGTTTCTTGGGTGGCCACGCAGGAGATGGCATTCATGTTAGGGATGTGTGAACAGAACCGAGTTCAGAAATTCGGTTCAGTTCAAAAATCAAGTCCGGTTCGGAAGTTTAGTTCGGTCGACCGAACTAGTCGAATTCGGTCAAATTCCTAACTTCCGAACTGAGTTCATACATTCAAACCCAGTGTTGTAAGCTGTTTTTGGCCTTCTGAACTGGTTCGGATTCAACCAAACAGTTTGGTCGAATTCGAGTTCGGTTCGGTCGACCGAACTAGTCGAGTTCGGTCCGAACTTCCGAACCTCATTCTCACATCCCTAATTCTTGCTGGCTGCACCATGCCTATGGAACTCCCTTCTGGTCAGGCCCTGACTGGCCCCGGACCTCCCTTATTTTCAGAAAAGTTGCAAGACCTGGCCGTTCCACCAGGCATTTGGTGGGGCAGAGGAGAGGGGTGATGGGGGGGTAGGGGCGGGGGGTAGGGGCAGTTGTTGTTTTTCTGTTTCCTCCTTTTTATGTGTTTTAATTGTTTTTATTGTTGTAAGCTGCCCTGAGCTTCCTGTGGCCAGAGGGGCAGGGTAATAAGTTTTTTTCAATAAATAAAATAAGTGGGGTAAGGCTGCCCAGGGTGGGGCAACTTGTGCGACGGGACACGCTTGCCCCACCACGATCAGTGCAACAATGCAGCACAACAATGAGCAAATGGTGCTAGCGCCTATTGCATGTGGTCAGGTCACAGTAGAGGGTGAACTCTCAGTCCAACTGTGGGAGGGAGACAGGGCAGGGTGAGGCATCTGCTTATATGTGCAGTGTCTCAGCTTGCCACAGCTATGGCAGTGGCTCCAACAAGGGCCAGCCTGCTCAACTTTTCCACAACTATCTGTGTGACTCTCCATGTGTGCCCTGCAGTGTGGTGGTGGCGATTGTCTGCCACAGGGCCACACAGGGACCTGGCTGTTGCCACTCGTGCGACTTCACCCTATCTGACAAAGTGCTATTCAGAATTGATTTCTACTTACAGAATAGAACATTGTAGAAAGCACATGTGAAAAATCAATGAGTGTTGAATCAGTAGTGTTGGATAGAAATTTGGCCACTTCATGTTATCTTTTGATGAAAGCAAGTCTGTGAATACTTTTAAATTTAACTTACTTTGAATAAAGATTTCTAATGACTCTCCTTCATGTTAGATTCTCCCTAAACCTAATTTTTTTTCTATACCACCCACTATGTCGCCTCCTACCCTACCCCCCGCCCCCTGTCAAACTTTCACTCCACATTCCTTTAGATTTCACTCGTATGCTTCTCCCTATGCTTATCCTCCTTCCTTTTTGAAGTAAGCTAAGCATGTGCACTTATAGCTTCTCAACATTTTGAATGTATCCCCATTTCTTCTTATGTTCCTTTCAACCTTGTCTCCCCTCTATTTTCCATTCTAGATTGCAAGCACCTTGGAGCCAGAACCTGACTCAAAATGTGACTATTCAGCATCAGACATATTTCTGGTGCTATATAATTAATTACATAATTGGTGTAGTCCCTATTGCCTTACAACAGCACATGATAAAAATGTTGATGATTGTTTTAAGATTGCATTTTGGTTTGTTTTTCCCCCTCTGTGTCTTCAGCCATTTATTACTTCTCATACTACAAAGTAGGAGATATTACCCCTTTAATTAGGTGGCTTTTATCCGTGTGACTTCTTCTATCACACTGGATCGTCATTAAGTTATTTTTCCACAACTTTCTTGACTCTGCTTTCATGTTCCTTTACCCAGCCTTACTCTTCTCCCTAGTGAGCTGTTAATCTAGGGACCAATCAAATTAATCATACAGCTAGTTATAGCCTAATAACTCTGAACATTTTAAAAATGTACTTCAGATAATGATTTGGAAGCTCTGTACTCCAAAATGTTGAAATTCAAAAATCTTCAAAATTAAATGAATATTTAGGAGGCTCATCTAATCCAAAACCCACTGAAGCAGATTATTCCACATATATAATATGCCCACATACCTACATACTTAATATTTTTATTATATGCACTTGTGATTTCAGGCACAAGTGACCTATTAGACATCAATGCAGCTACTCGTGCATGCAATACGTACATACAATTTGAAAAATCTGGACTACCAATAAAAGCTCAAAAATATAAAATGGGATGTTAGTTATTGGGAAAGTGACAGAAAGGAAAATGGAAAATATCAATGCCATGGCCCATTATAAATGTTGTATGGACACCTTAAATATTGTGCACTGTTATGATCATCCCATCTCAAAAATAGGAATGTGCGAACATGGTTCAGATGTTCTGAATTCGGCCCAAACTAGGTCTGTTCGGATGTCTGAACCAAATGTCTGAACCGAACTCGAAAACGACCGAACACTTCAGTCATGTTTGGGTGAGTTCGTACGAGTTTGAGGTCATGAAAAACATGACTTTGGGTGGGAAAAACATGACTGGAAGGGGGAGGCAGCTGAGGAGCAGACTTGCTGGCACCAGGGGTGGAGACCAGAGGTTGTCCCAGGGCCAAATGATACCAATACCGAAAAAAATCTTCAAATTCGGTATCGATTTCAATATCGATAGCGCTATTTTTGGATATTCAGTTGACTTTGGCCGAACCGAACTCCGTCAAACAGAACAGCTGAACCCGAACTTGGGTTTTGAACCGAATGACCAAACGTCCCAACATCCAAACCGCGTTCTTTTTGCACATCTCTACTCAAAAAGGGCATAGTGGAGCCAGAATGGGTGAAGAATAAGGCAACAAAGGGTGATTTCAGACGTTACGGGCGCTCGGTTCGCAACAGCAGATTTCCGGTGCGGGTGAACAGAACAACCACCCCCCGGGGTGAATAAAAGCCCTGAACAGACGTTACAGGGCCAGAACCACAGCAGGGAATTGGGCTGGCAGATCATGGGCCGGGGGAGCGCAACAGACGTGAAGTCGATTCCCGGCTGTGGTCAAAACACCCAGAAGCCACCAGGCAGGGGTGGGACACAGACATAGCAGCCTGAGGGCAAACAAAGCCAAAAGGCACACAAGGCAATGCCCACAAAAGGGAAACAGGAAGGGAGGGGGGAAAGGGAGAAGATCCGGACAGGTACCGCACACAACAGGCACACAGACAGTGGGGGCACAGTGGAACACACAGCACAAGCACACTCCTGGGCACACACACACACACACACACACACGCACAGAAGGGAAAGGAAGGGAAGGGAAGGGGGGACATGGGCGCCCAAACAACACACAAGGCACTCCGGGCATGGGGGGGCGCGGAACAGGGAGGAGGGGGGAAGGGCACAGGGGCAGGGCAGGACACAGGCAATGGCAACCACAACCCCCACAGCAGAAAGGTCCACATGGGCACCCCCACAGCAACACAGGCAGTCCTGGAACGGGAGGCCCCAGGATCTTGTGACCAAGGCATAGCGGGAGCCCACACGGCACAGCGAGTGGGCCAGGAACAGTCCAGGAGGCACACGCAGACCCCACATCCTGGCAATGGGCCGATGGAGGGCAGGCAGGAGAGCCGGTGCAGTGCAGCAGGTCCAAGCATGCACACACACCCCGGAGGAAGGTGGGAGGGGCAGTCCAGGGGTCCCAGAACCCCGAGGTCACACAGGCACCCAAGGGGGGGCCAGGGCAACAGGTGGCTGTGCTGGTGGGTGGGGACAGTCTGCTGGACAAAGGTGGGTCGGTGAGGCCATGCAGAGCACCAGACCCAGGCACCAGGGAAGGCAACCATGGAGGGGACACCGGGTGCGGAGACAGACAGGGGGTGGAGCCGGAGGGGGCCCAGAGCCACAGGCAGGGGCAGCAGCACCCCAGGAAGCAGGAAGCACAGCAACATGGCAGCAACATCAGGGAGAATCAGCCAGCAGAAACCGGTCCCCAGGCAGGGGCGGGAGCCCACACAGGGGAAGGTAACCGGGGGGCCGGGAGGCACACCGGGACTCACAGCCAGCTTCTTGGGAACACGACGGACCCAGGGGGCTGGTGCCCTGCCCGCTGAACCAGGTGGGGCCAATGGATTATGCCCCGGCGGTACCCAAAAGGGACATGTGGTGGCCGATCAGGTAGTAGGCCTCGAAGGTATCCTGCATGGACAGCCCCAACTGCACATTCGAACGGGACCACACACCCAACAGCACCGACAGCTCCACTGCAGTAGGCTCAGACACGCAGCAGTCAGCAGCAGAGGGCCACGGAAGCTGTTCCAGCTCCAACAGCCAGTGGTACACCACCCCACGGGAGTGCTGGTACCCACGGGCCCTGTGAACACAGCCAAAGTAGGACACGGCCAAGGCAGGGGCCCTCTCCACAAGGCAGATCGTGTAGGTGACCAGACTGCACACAGACAGTGCAGACACGGTCTCAGCCACGGACCTCCTTGGTGGCTGCCTGCTCACCCACCTGGGTCTGGTGCTGGAGTGTTCTGTGCCCTGTGGGTGAAGAGGGGGGGTTGTTGGTGTAGGGGTGTGTGGTAGGGCAACCGGGGCCTCGGACCCCTTCTCACCTTGCTTTAGGGGGGCTGGGGTGGCCCCCGGCCCATCCATCCCCCCCTTGTCCCCTGCCCCCGTGGGCCCAGTCCCTCTCCCCTCCCAATTTCCTGCTTACCCTCAATGTCAGTCTCCGATCCTTCTGAGGCTGGCCCCTCGGTGTGGGACTGCTCCCCCATGGACCACTGGCTGAGGGTGATGAGGGTGCCGGCCTCGGACTCTGCCTGTCCAGCTTGGGGGTGGGTGGTCCCCGGGCTGATGTCCGGGGGGGGCTGCATGTGCCAGAGGTCCCGGGGCATTCCTCCTGTGGGTCCGGGGCCCTGGAGCTTGTGTCTACCAAGGGAGCTGCGAGGGGAGGAGGTACCTCAGCCCATTCCCTGCCCTGGACCACTGCGCTCCCCACGAGCCATGGGGCAACTATTGACCCCTTCATGTGGAGAATTTGGTCCAGGGCATCATAGAAGGGGGCAGTCCGGGCTCCGTGTCCGAACTGCCTATTGTTTCCCCTGATGGCCTTGTACCCCCTCTTCAGGACTTTGGCCCTGGAGCGGCACTGTGCCACGGTGCGATGGTGCCCTACCGCCTCCATGTCCCCCACTATGTCCTGGTAGACATGCTCATTGTGCTGGTTGAGCATGAGCTCCAGCTGGTACTCCAGGGTCCCCCAGATCCGTATGAAGTCCTGGGTCTCCTGCAGCCCCCACTGGCTCCCTCTGTGGTAGGGCTTCCTCTCTCATCTCCCCTGTGGGTCCTCCTCCTCCTCCTCCTCCTCTGTCTCCTCTTCCACCCAGGCTGGGACGGTGTCCTTTGGGGGCTCATCCACCCGGGCCCTTTTCCGTGTCTGCAGGATGCAGGGGAGAGGGGGGTTTATGGTTGGGTGCATTTCTGGCCCCTCTCACAGCCTGGCCCCCTTTCCCCCCTCCCTGCCAGGGGCCCGGGCTGGCCCTGTGCCCCCCCTTGGTGCCCCTGTGCCCCCTGTTCCCCTCCCCTTGTTTCCCCTTACCCATTTCCGGGGTGCCTCCTCCCTTGGTCCGGCTGCTGTCCCCAGGGCATTCTGTCCCGGCTGCTGCGGGTGTTGTCCCTCTGCCTCCTCCATCCTCAGCATGACCCCTGCCTCCCCCTCCCCTGCCTGCACTCCCTCTACCACTGCCCCTGCCACTGCCTCCTCCACCCTCGCTTTCTCTCCCACTGCTCTCTTCCACCTCCCTCCTCGTTCCATCCCGCCACACTTCCCTGCTGCAGGTTTCCCTTTAAATCTCCCTCCAGTGGCTGTGTTGTTGCTGGTTGCCTGGCAGCGACACTGCATGCTTTGTCCCCGGTGGTGGTCATTTCCTTTGGTTCCGGCCAGTAATTGCCGTCCAGATGTGACTTTTTGTTGTTTCCTAGTGGGAATCTCTTTGACCACGCTTCCGGAGATTGTCCGGCGGGGAGCCCCGGAAGCGTGGTTGCAATTGACCCCATGTGGGTTTTGCCCATGGTGAACATCTGGCGGCCACCGAACAAACGTTCAGGGCGCTTTGGCCCCACCATGGGATTGAGCGTGGTTCACTGTGGTTGAGCGTAATCTTGTAACGTCTGAAAATACCCAAAGATGACCAGAGGTATAGAATGGCTCTGGAGAAGGCTCGGTAGGTTAGGGCTCTCCAGCTTATAGAAGAGAAAATTGATGGGGGAACATAATAGAAATTTACAAAATCATCAGTGTTGTGGAACAAGTTAATGGGGAAGTGTTATTTAATGCAGAGGTGTTATTTTATAGTTGATTGTTATTTATTTGTAAGCCAGTTAACTGTATTGTTTGTTGTTTAGAGGGAGACAAAGGAAAAGCCCTATAGATACTACACCTCATCCATTATGAGATATGTGCTTGAACTAGAGCCAGTAACTTTGTTGCTTCGTACACCTGGACACGGATTCTGTGCTGATTTATATGTCCCCATAAATTGATTTTGGCAAAACGGCTGATGGAAAAAGAGGCCACCATCTGATGCAAGTCATCTGCAGAAGTGAAGAAAAATGTTTTGATGACTATAGTAAGTTGGCACAGTGCGAATTTGTGAATGAATGTTTATTCACACTTGTATATAATTTGCTTAGGTATAATCTTAACCTCATAAGAACATAAGAAGTGCCATACTGGGTCAGACTAATGGTCCATCGAACCCAGCATCCTGCCTCCAACAGTCTCCAGTCTCCGGGGCCTGGGAGAAACACCCAACAGGTCACCATGCTATCAATTCCCTGTCACCCCCAGGCTCCCGACAGTAAAGGGTTTTGTTCCCCAATCCTATCTGGCTAATAGCTGCTAATGGAACTATCTTCCAGAAACTTGCTCAAACCTCTTTTAAACTCAGCTATACTGCTGGCCTTGACCACCTCCCCTGGCAGTAAATTCCAAAACCTAATTGTATGTTGAGTGAAAAAATACTTTCTTTTGTTTGTTTTTACTCTGCCACCTGTGAGTTTCATGGAGTGTCCCCTAGTTTTTGTACTAGTTGAGAGGGTAAATAACTGTTCCCTGTTTACAAGTTCCACACCACTCATGCAACTTGTAAACAGGTTGAAGTAAATGAAGATGTTCCTATTCATTAATTAATTATTATTATTATTATTATTATTATTATTCCAGTGGTGCACCTGGCATTGTACAATCAGTAGTTATAGGCAAGTCCCTACCCCAAAAGGCTTACAATCTAAGATAGACAAGGAAGGGGAAAACAAGGGAGAGGTGAACATCAGGAGAGAAAAGGATACATTCACGAGGTTGAGAAAATGCAGGTGCACGTGATTAACTTAGTTACATTAGTTAATTAATTACATCAATTAATAGGGTTAAGCGTGCATTCTTAGTGAAATACAGAACCATTATTAATTATTTTTATTATTATTTATTATTATTATTATTATTATTATTAAGCATGTATATAGCACCAACAATGTACCTGGAGCTTTACAAAGTAATGGAATAGACACGGTCCCTGCCCTAGGGCTTACAATTTGAGAAACAGAGTGGATGGGGGGTAGGTGAAGACGAAGGAAGGGGAACAGCGGGAGAGACAAGGGGTGTAACATTCACAAAGATGCGAGGTCTCAGGTGCATGTGCTTGGCTTGGTTACATAAAAAATGATGGCTGGCTGGTCATTTATTCTTTAGATCGTTAGTTTGTTTTGCTTATTTTTTTATTCACCATTGTCTTACTGCTAATTTTGGTAAGTGTCATTACTGTTATTTCCCAGTACTGGCAACTTTATTTTGATATTTTGTAATGTATCAGCAACTTCTGATTGGTTGCTTATTTTCACCAGAGTAAGGTAAGTGATGTCATTGGATGTGCAACTTCTTTGAAGTCTGATTCAGGCCCAATTCAGATGTAAAATGAACAAACACAACTGACTGGACACAGATGTTGGGTAAAACAAGATGTTTGGCTGGCGCAGCAGTGATGGTCGGGAAACCACAGCGGACAGAGTCTGGGCTGGGTTGGGGAGCCAAACAGACACGCCAAGGTTGGGGCATCGTGTCGGGCAGAGAGGATGCTGAACATGCAGCCAGAAGGCTGGTCCTACCCACGGACTGCACCTCAGCCCCTGCTATGATGGGCAGCCATGGCAACCACTGATAGCCAGCTGTGCTAGCTGGCCATAGCAGACTCGACACAGGCCATTTCTGTCAGCCCAAATAGACATGATGTGACCTAGTCAGGTGGGCCTTAGTCCGGACTGTGACTTCAGGGGTTTCCTGAAGTCAGAACCCAGGCCAGCCACTGACACGGCCCAGGACAATCCTGAGCCAACATTTGCCAGTGCCTGAACAAATGTGATGGTGAGGTTACAGCATGACAAAGTGGGCCACATCAGGCTTCTATCACATATGTTCTTACACATTCTTTAAAGTACTGTTACCATGTTGGTCCCAAGAGCAGTGAAGGGTGTGCATGTCATCTTCATTATTACAATAACGATAATGAAAATTGTAGGTTTTTTTTCATTATTTCATTAATGGAAACAATAAATAATAACAATGAAAATAGAAACAAAAACAAATTTTTGTTTTTGAAATACAAGGGAAAACCTGAAAAATGTATTTCCAAATATAACATTTTTTATTATTATTAAATTCTTTAAAAACATGGGGATATTGTACTCCCAATGGAGATCACTACATGTACCAATTTTTGAAATGAGTGAATAAGGGGAACCAATTTTATAAGCAATTGAATGTTGCAATGTTAAGAAAAGATCCATATGCATTCATGGCTACAACCTTCTTATCTTCCATCCAATTTTCATGAAACCTGGGAATATTATGTCCCTCCACAATCTTAAAATTCCTGCTAATTTTGAGAAAGATTGGAGAAAGGGTTCTGATGGATAAGACATTAACTTACAAATACATTTCCAGCTGTAACATTTGTATATTCCATCCTGTTTACAAGATATTTGGCAGGAATATATCACATACCTTCCCTGTCATCTCTGCCAAACTATTGGAAAATATTTTAAAGGGACCCTATTTTATAAGCAATTGAAGTTGTCCCCTTGAAGACCATTATTCAGATAAATAGCAGCACATACAGTGCCCATCAGAGACAGGCACCTGGAATAGTAGGTGGAGGGAGGCTGTAGGAGGAAGGATGTGGATCAACCCAAAAGACTGATAGACAGATTCACTGGCCAATTACTGCATGCTTCTAGCTTTACAGGACCAATTGGTAGTGGCTTCGAGGAGGGCATAGGGGACAGTCCTGAGGCGCACATAGAAGGGATATAACTGGGACTTTGGGGATAGCATCCCAGGAATCAGGAGACATATTTTACACATCCAGGCTGGTCAATTATCATCACAATCACATCCTGCAGCACTGTGACAGAGGACATAAGAGAATCTCTATTGACTCTTCTGACTTCCCAGTAACAAGTGGGGGAGAGATGTTGGGATGGTCACAGCACAGAATGAGGATATTTGGTTGACATTTCTTCTGGCCAATTGGCATCACAAACTGATCTTATACCCCAGTGACACATAAGACAATCCCTGGCATAGGCTCCTTCTCTGCATGTGCTGTGCAGGCATATAAAATTGGGATCTTTTATCACATCTTTCTGATATTTGGAAGAGATGACCAGGAAAGTGTGATATACAGCCCTGCCAAATTTAATGTACACTTGTTGGACTATGAAGATGTTACAGTCAGACATACATTTATAAGTTAATTGCTTATATTACCAGGACCCTTTATCCAATTACTTTGTAAAGTGCCAGCTACATTGCTGGCACTATATAAATCCTTGCTAATAATCAATCAATCAATCAATCAATCCATCAAAATGATCAAATTGACCAAACCAAAATACCAAAATAACTAAACTGAAATATCCTTAATTAATTAATTAATTAATTAATATTAAAATTTACATCCCGCCCCCTCCTGTCAACAGATGGCTCAGGGCGGCTCACAAACACTACCTTTTAAATTCATAAAGCAATACATAAAATAAAAAACATAGGCAAAGAGGGAAACTAAAACAAATTTAATAAGGTAAGAACAGTCAAAATAACCCCCCTCCTCTCCCACCCTACCCACTCCCTTCCCCAAAGGCCTGGATGAACAGCCAGGTCTTACAGGCCCGGCGGAAGGCTAGCAGACCCAGGGTCAGTTGAGCTTCCTCCAGGAGGGTGTTCCACAGCCTCAGTGCGGCCACTGAGAACGCCCTCTCCATTGTGGCCCCCCGGCTAACCTGGGCGACCTCCAAGAAGGCAACCCCCAGAAGATCTCAAGGATTTCTCAAGAGACTGAGGAGTGAGGTGGTCCCTCAGATAGGAGGAGCCCAAGCAGTGTAGGCTTTAATGGTTAAAACCAACACCTTATATCAGGCTCAGAATACTATAGGCAACCAGTGCTGAGCTCGGAGCACTAGTGTTATGTGCTCCCTATGACCCATCCCTGTCAAAAGACGGGCCGCCGCATTCTGCAAATATCTGAAGTGGATAGTTGGTGAAACAGCACCAAATGTCCACAATGAAGCAGGTGAATTAATGAGGTACAATATTCACCACAGATATTCATTTAACTCTGTTAGGTGCATGCTTGTTGATGCACACAAAAGTCCCCCACAAGATAGGGTAAAAACAGACATGCAGCCAGCTGGACCACCCCCCAGGTCACCCCAGGTCAGATAATCCCAGGCGACACAGCCTGGGTCATGTCGGGACACTGACCTGACATGACCATTGGCCTGGAGCTGTCCTGCTGGTCACATTGCCCTACTGTGTCCAGGAGCAAAAAAAATCTTGGCCCTGCCCACAACATGCTCTCAGCGCCCATCCCATTTCCATGATGAGCAGCAATAGTGGCTAATTAGGCATAGCCATGGCGGCCCCTGACCCAGTCTGGGTATGCAGTGACTGCAGGGAGATGTACTAGCTCATTTTGGCCCGCTTTGGCCTGGTCAGGTAGGCCAGCCCAGGGTTGTGACCTTGGAGATTGTCTAAAGGGCACAGCCCGGGCTAGCTGCCAGCACCACCTTGGGCAATCCTGGCCCAACATCTAGTGGTGCAAGTTTACCTGTGCTGCCAGGTCCTGGGCCAAAGCAGGCCCAAATCATGTCTGTTTTTACACATAAGCCAGCAAAGCCTGATTCTATGTTGACTGCCTCTGCTTATTTATTTATTTATTTTCACAATTTGTACTGTGCCCCTCCTGCGAAGCATCTCGGGGTGGCTAACAGTTTATAAAAATGTAAAAGACAATAATATAAATGCAATAAATAAAAATAAATACATAACAAGTCGAGGTGGACTTTGTGAACGTGACTTAAGTAGAACTGAAATGAGTAACCACTGCTGTCCAGCATCTGAAAATGTCTGATATTCAGTCAGATACTGACAGTATCAAATTTAGCATCCAGTGGTTTTCTGGTTAACCGAATTACCATTTACCAAAATACCATTTACCACATTATTACTGTTTAACTTCTTTTTAAAAAAAATAAATTAAAAAATACTCTGTTCAGATTGGTCTAGTTATGCAGTAAACAATAATTTGGTAATCGGCAATCAGTAAATGGTACTATTCCTCTTTTGTGGTTAATCTTTGTGATTACTGGATCATTACCCATGTAACCACCAAGTTATTCAGAATACCAGCTATTATCTGTAGATAGTTATTTTGCTATCCATTTCACCTAGGTACGGGTGGCAAAACTGGTCTTTGAACAACTAAAAGAAAATTCACTGAATGACTGCCATTCTGAAGCCACTTGCCCTGGGGCAGTCCCATGGATTTTATTTGGGCTAGTCTATTATAAGTGGTTTGTGGATCACGTCCTTAGTAATCTAATTGACAAGGTGTGGGGAATTTTCAATGGCTGCATCGTACATTGGGTATCATATGAGTCAAGTAGCACAAAAAGGCCATTGTTTTAAGGAAACTACTATGAAAACTGCTTCATAAATAATTTATAAAGATGCAAGTTAGGAGACTAAAATTCTCTGTTCATGAGCCAGACAGTGGGTGAGAGAGAGACACAGTTTGTATTTTCCCTTCTGCTCAGTGTATATTTACCTTAAACCTAACCCCAAGGTAGAAATCGAATTCTATTGGAAAGAGTTCAGAAAATCTCTCAGTGTATTCCTTTAATTTCAGGCTTCCTTTAAGCAAGTACCACTACAGGTGCCTAGCAGTGTGTGTAAATAATGCTGAATAAAGTCTATGCGAGTCTGAGCTGCGATCAGCAAATTCATTTTAGCACTTAGACTAATGCTAAGCCCGGCGTTCATTGAGGAAAATGCACTCCTAGAGACGGACTCATTCCCTTGAGCAAACATGTTATGCTAGTAAATGGAGCTGTGGCTATAGAACTTTTACATGGATACTGGAGTGCATAAAGGAAGTTTAATTAAAAACTAACGGTCCCCATGTCATTTATCTGTATTCTGGTACCTCCGTATGATTTGGACACATGCAAAGTTTTGCACTATGGATCAGTGAGAAATTTTATACTATAGTGGTATAAAGTGAGTACTAGGGGCAAAACAAATAGTAAACATTTTATTTGTAAGTATTTCTGAATTTCCGAGGCCTGGCTCCGAGTGTTCGACCCGTCCTCGGAAACTAGGACAACTACTTGCTACTTGGTACTAGGTGGAATAAAACTGAGTCCTGAGTATTTCCCAAGTACCGAGTCACCTTATATAGGGGCAGGAAAAGCCCCATACATTGGTCCGAGTACTGAATACTGAATACCAAGTACCAGGCCAATTCCTCGGTTACTTGGTACTCAGTAAATCTAAGTCAAATACCGAGATACTAAAACCCGAGTAATTTCAAATACCAAATTTCAGTATTATTGAGCACACAAGGGTAGCAAGCTAGTACTGCTGCAATAGAGTGGATATAAAACCATAAGTAAATGGCTTGAATATATCACACTCAGATCTGTGTTAAGGTTATTGAATGGGTTGGGTACTCTCCTTTCTGGATTGAATGTTTGAAAAGGGGAGAAGAGAGTCTAGGCTGAACCTGTCTCAGTAGCTTACTGTGTATTGTAGACAGGGACCCATGTTCACTGTGTTTTTGAGTGCTCAATTTGAGACAATCAGGCAGAAATGAAAGAAATGCAGTGAACACAGGCCTCTGACTGTAGAGCAGCTGGATGAAACAGCTACATGCCCACAGTCCATCACATTCAGTATTGAGAACAATAGTTTCCAATCAATAAGGCTTTAGGTCAGGGGTAGGAACCTCAGAACAAATGTGACCTGGAAAGATTTTATTAGGCCCCTTTCCAGTTCCTGAATCTGGCCCCTGGATCCAGTTTCTACCTCCAAGCACTGAAAAATTGAGCTTAGGGCAAAGGGGCAAAGATGAGAACATACGTACAAAGATAGGGGGCATACTCATGGCCCAAATCCATTATCTGGGCCCTCCTTTTGTTGAGTACATCCCTTAGCCCCTTGGGTTATGCTGTGGCTCAGGTGTAGAGCACATGCTTTGCATGTATATTATATTATGAATTATTATTATTATTATTATTATTATTATAAGCATTTGTATAGCACCAGCTGTGTACCTGGCACTTTACAGAACAATAAGATAGACACGGTCTCTGCCTACAGCTTACAATCTAATAGACACGGAGGGGGGGAGACAAGGAGAGGGGACATAGGGAGAGACAAGGGATAAATAACATTCAAGCGGATGCGAAGTCTCAGGTGCACGTGCTTGGCTTGGTTGCGTTTAGGCAGGAGTCTGCAGGGAGGGCAGACAGCAAATATTGAAAGAAAAGTTCTAACAGGCATCGGGAAAGATGGTGAGGAAGAGGTGTTTTTTGAGGAGGGTTTTGAAGGTGCGGAGGAAGGGGGTGAGGCGGATGTGGGCAGGGAGGGAGTTCCAGGCATGGGGGCAACAAGGGAGAATGGACGAAGGCAGTTAGGGAGAAGGAGAGATGAGGGAGAGTGAGTGAGGGGGTTGAGGAGGAGCGGAGAGTGCATGCAGCAGTGTGTAAGGTGACTAGGACTGAGAGATAAGGGGGAGCCAGGTTGTGAAGGGTTTTTACAAGTAAATACCAGGAGTTTGTGAAGGATGCATTTGGGAAGGGGGAGCCGGTGAAGCAAGAAGAGGAGAGGCTGCACGTGGTCAAAGCGACGGACTGAGTGGATGACACTAGCAGCAGAGTTTTGGATGGAGATAACGGAATACAGGTGAGAGTGGGAGAGGTAAGTAAGGAGGAGGTTGCAGTAGTCAAGGCCAGAAATGACAATGGCATAAACAAGGGTTTTGGCTGAGGAGACAGAAAGGGCAACGCTGAGCAACGCTGTGGACGGCAAAGCGACAGGATTTGGCAACAGAGCCGATGTAGGGTTTAAAGGAAAGGTGAGTGTTGAAGACAAAGCCCAAGCTATGGGCTTGGGGAACGGGGTGGATGGTGACCCCATCAACAAGGATGGACAAGGAAGAGGGAGAGGAAGGGAGGGGAGGAAAGATAAGGAGTTCAGTTTTAGTCATGTTGAGCTTGAGCTGATATCTGGACATCCAGGTGGAGATATCAGAGAGACAGTTGATGATGTGAGCTTGGACAGAAGGGGAGAGAGGGAGGGTGGAGAGATAGAGTTGAGTGTCATCAGCATAAAGGTGAGATTGGAAGCCATGGGAGGCAATGAGTTTGCTAAGGGACAGGGTGTAGATAGAGTAGAGGAGAGGGCCCAGGACAGAGCCTTGGGGAACCCCAACCAAGAGGGGAAGGGAGGAGGAGTTGGAGTTGGGAAGAGACATAGTAAAGGAGCGGTCAGAGAAGTAGGAGGAGAACCAGTCAAGTACAGAGCCGCAGAAGCCTAGGGAGTGAAGAGAGTCCAGTAGGAATGAGTGGTCGACAGTGTCAAAGGCAGCGAAGAGGTCAAGGAGGACAAGAATAGAGTAAAGGTGCTAAGATTTAGCGACAAGTAGATCATTGGTGATCTTGGCAAGGGCAGTTTCAGTGGAATGAAGGGGGCGGAAGCCAGATTGGAGAGGGTCCATGGAGGAGTTGGCAGAGAGGAGGTCCAGGCAGCGGAAGTAGACAACACGCTGCAGAAGCTTAGAGGCAAAGGATAGGAGGAAGACCGGCCAGTAACTTGAGAGGTCAGAGGGGTCAAGGGTGAACGTTTTGAGGATGGGAGAGACATTGGCATGCTTGAAAGTGGAGGGGAAGGAGCCAGTGGAGAGGGAGAGATTAATGACATGTAGAGGGGGGGCAACAGTAGGAGCAAAGGAGGTGAGGAGGCGGGAGGGGAGTGGGTCGATAGGGCAGGTGGAGGGGTTGGAAGAAGAGAGCAGAGAGGAGATTTCCTCGAGGGAGGCAGGAGGGAAGGAGGAGAGGAGAGTGGGGGAGGGGGTGGTGAGGGAGCAGGGAGAGGAGACGGGTGGGAAGCAATGTCCTGGCGGATCTTGTCAATCTTTGAGGTCCCAAGTTTAATTCCTGGCAACTCCGATTCAGGATCTCTGGTAGCACACCTGGGAGAGGCTTCTGCTGGGGATCTTGGAGGGTCTCAGGTAACATGCCTGGGTGAGGTCTCTGCCAGAGATCCTGGAGAATCAGATTTGAAACCCTGCTGTCATGTCAGGTTGTGACAACACTAGGCTAAGATGGACCATTAGTCTGACTCAGTTAGGCAGCTCCTTATTAGGGATGGGCGAACGCGGTTCGGAAGTTAGGAGTTTGGCCCAAACTCAGCTTGTTCGGACGACCGAACATGAACACAAACACGAACCCAAACGCGAACATACTGAACACCGAACAGCGAAATGGCCGAACAGTTCGGTCAGTTTGGATTGCGTTCGGGTGAGTTCGGGTGGCAAAAAAAGGTTCACTGGAAGGTCAAACGTGACAGGGAGGGGTAGTACTAGTCACTGAGGAGCAGACTTCCAGGCACCAGGGGTGGAGAAATGAAACTATCTGCCTCCCCCCTTCCCAACACCTTCTGAGCTAGTCACTGTTCCTGAACAGCAGGCATTGAGTAGGATTTTTAGATTGCTTTAAGTTTCATTTCAGTTTTGTACTGAAATGAAACTTAAAAGCTGAAACCTTGTGTTATGCATTTCACTGTACAGACTCATTGAGTATGTATGTATTCAGTTCACTACAGACTCCTCTTCTGTTTGTGATTCCCTCCCATCCCATATATATGGGATGTATATATATCCATATATCTATCCATATATATATATCCATACATATATATATCCATACATATGTATGGATATGGATATGGGATGGGGAGGGGATAGATAGATAGATAGATGTAGAGAGTTGTAGGAGTTAGCTTAGCGATAGAGATAGCGTTAGTGATTTAGTTTTAGTGTTTGTAGGAATAGGTCTGTGTACTTATTAGATAATCCATTTAGTTCATAGCATTTAGAATAGTTAATAGCAGTTAGATTTAGTGTAGATAGATACATATAATATTAGATTTAAAAAATTAATAAAAAAAACCCATATAAAAACAAAAAATCAAATAAAAAACAAAAGAAAACCATATAAAACCCAATAAAAAACAAAAAAACCATATAAAAAACAACAACACCCATAACAACATTTCCCAAACAGCCGAACGGCCGAACCGAACAGTCAAACGGCCTAACCGAATGGCCTGTTCGAACGACCGAACCGAACAGTCAAACCCGAACTCGGTGAACTAACCTAACGGATTAACCTAACGGACGAACCGAACACAGCTGAACCGAATGGCCGAACCGAACGCAGGCGAACCGAACGGTCGAACCCGAACCGCAATCTGTTCGCCCATCCCTACTCCTTATAACCACCCCAGCTCCCAACTTGTATGTGGCCCTCAGGGCTTGTTCTAATTTTTTAAGTGGTCCCCGAGATGGAAAAGGTTTCTCAGTTCCCATGCCTGCTTTATGACAACACAGGAACAGTGCTAAAAGTCAGAGATAAAGACCCATGGTCAGAAAAGGAGTTGCTTTTTATGGGTAACTGGTTGAGCCAAGTTATGTCCTGGCTACAGATTCTCAGGTACCCTTCTTGGAATTGCCGTCTCCATCCAAGGTGATAAGAACTTAATATATACCGTGTGCAGAATGGCCACAGTTGACAAACATGCTCACCCACTAATTTTGAGTGTTCAATTTGAGACAGTCAGGAGTCAGGTCAGAGCTCAGGTTTAGTTGAGACAGGATCAGGTGCAGACATACATTCCAGAAGGATCAGGTTCAGGGGAGAGTCAGGCCAAGGCTGACCAATGCATGAACACAGTAATAAATAACCATAATTTCAAGCCAGGAATCAGTCCAAAACAAATGAGAAGAGAAAGGTGAGGCAATCCAAGAAGTCACGTCAGTACTGGAAGATCAGTTGAATCTGGGAAGGAACAAGACTAGAGCTGGGCAGGAATAGGGAGCTAGTATTAGGACAGGCAAGCAGGCTCAGGAATAAAAAAGCTGGAAGCAGAAACCCTCAGAGCAGCTAGCCAGGCTGAAAAAAAGGGCCTATCACTTGCTCTGCCTGGCTTCCTGTTCCTATCAGATGGCTTTTAAACAGCCAGGAGATAGAGTCAATCAGGGTGGTGCAGGGAGTCTCTCGGTGTTAAGAAACATGACGCTGGCCCGGTTGGGTTGATAGAGCCAGCGCCATGTCTGTATGTTTGTTCCCGGGCCCGCCAGATGTGGGACCGGAACAAACCCTGCTCAGGGTGGTGGCTGGTCTCACACTGTGGGCCCAGATCAAAGCGGGAGGTGGGGGGTTGCTATGATGCCCGGCTACGGCTGTCTGCAGGGGCGGATTGGCCATTGAATGCACCGGGAGGATTCCCAGTGGGCCGGGGGCCGCGCTGGGGGCCGGTCATGCTGTCTTTTTAAAAATTATTCTTAACAAACAAACCAAAAAAATTGTTGGTCCTAACCCCTGTAGGGTTGGGTTGTGTTGGAGCGTTGGGGGAGGGCTTACCTGACTCTCCCTCTTAGTAGCGCTGAAGCAGCAGTGGGGACAGCGATGCTGGGAGATAAGGCTGTTTGTTTACAAACAGCTCCTGCCCATGTGCTGATCAGAAGGTTGCTACCTTGTAAAGAAGGTTCTTCGAGATGGCTCCCAACATTCTCACAACTGGGTTGTGC
>QEPC01006357.1:104835-130332 GCA_003113815.1 Sphenodon punctatus
ATAAGTGCAGAGAGGTAGGGGGGAGCAAGGTTGTGAAGAGCTTTATAGGTGAAGACTAGGAGCTTGTGCAGGATTCGTTCAGGAAGGGGAAGCCAGTGAAGCGAAGAGAGGAGGGGCTGCACATGGTCGAAGCGACGGGCGAGGTAGATGACCCTGGCAGCAGAATTTTGGACAGAGATGAGGGGAGAAAGGTGAGACCGGGGAAGGCCAGTGAGAAGGAGGTTACAGTAATCGAGGCGAGAGTTGACCAGAGCATGAACAATGCTGCCCGGAAACAATGCTGGACTACATTCCCAGCATTCTCCCAGACAGCTTTAGGAGCATGCTCAGTCCTTCAGAAGTTAAATGCATATCGGCAGAGTCCAGAGAGAGAAATCCGCCTGACTGGCTCCTCATGGGTTTTAGCGAGTGACCCTCCTTCCCCGATCCCATTAGCACTCTTCCCTGCCCCCTGTTCTTCTGCCACTGCTGCCTACTTCCCTTACTCAGCCCCCTGTCACCTGCTTCCCTTCACCTGCAGCCCTCTGCCCCCTTCCTGAACTCAGCTGAAGTTTTGCCAAATTCAGATGTTTCGGGGTCCTTTCTCAGAACTTTGGAACTTGGCAAATGCACTGGTCCTCAGTAAATTCTGAGGAAAGCCAAGGACCGAGTTGCAGCCCTACCAAATAAACTTCTAAAATCAGGGACAGAAAGTGAGTCCCAATGGGCCGATAGAGGCCGAGAATGGGGATGCCTCATTGAAATGCCTCATTGAAATGGTGTGGGATTTGAGTGAGGGGCAATCAGGCAAATTCTGCAAGTAGATATGAGTGCTTTGAACCACCAGCCATTCCACTTCATTTTGAAAACTCTACCAGGAGAACTACCAAAGAAACTTCTAGCTGTGCTGATCTACTTTGGTCATGAGGATGGGCACTGGAAATCGGTCATATAAAGGGTAATTTCAGATGTGACAGGCCTCTCGGGGGAGGGGGCGGGACTGTGCAACATGTGGCCACTCAGCCCCGCCCCCCCCGTGCTCACTCAGACGCCTGGCCATGGGGAGACGGGCGGGCATAACGGCCAATGAGGCCACTGCGCCCGATCCCGTCCCGTGGTTGGGACCCAATTCTGGGACGGGGCTGGCAAGCAGACGTTCATCGTGGCCATTGCCAGCCCCATCCCGGATCGTGGCCAACCTAAACACGATTCTGGAGGTGAGGCCGGCCTCACCTCCAGAACCGTGGTCAATTTGATCCTGGTCGGGTGTTCACATCTAGATGTGTATAAGAGACAGTGTCTGAACAGCAGACACGGAATGCAGAGAAGGGGCGGGGGGAAGATGCCGGCACTGAACAATCCTGCTTGTCAGCGGGATNACCCAATTCTGGGACGGGGCTGGCAAGCAGACGTTCATTGTGGCCATTGCCAGCCCCATCCTGGATTGTGGCCAACCTAAACACGATTCTGGAGGTGAGGCCAGCCTCACCTCCAGAACCGTGGTCAATTTGATCCTGGTCGGGTGTTCACTGTGGTGAACACTGTGGTGAACATCTGGCAGGGAGAAAATAGACGTTCACGGGATCGCTGCCACCAGACGGGATCCACTGTGATTCAGTGTGGTGAACAGTGATTTCTTAATGTCTGAAAATACCCAAAGAGATAACACCACCTTGAAAAGGCCCTTCTGGTCTGTATCAGCTGCTTTGGCTTTGAGACAGCCATGCCAAGGACTCAAGATTCTATTATTTATTTATATTTATTACAGTTTTACTCCATTCTTCTCTGGCGACTCAAGGTGGCTCACAACATTAAAATTAAACAATCAAAATATAAAATACATTAATACATTAAAATTTCTTGAAATCTCATCATCCACTCACCTGGCAGGCAAACAGGCTCAGAAGATGAACTGTGCTGTCGTCTGCTTGTCCAAGCCCCTTTCTAACAACTGCCTTATAAAATTAGTGGCCACACACACACAAAACCCAAAACAAATAGGTGAGTGCTCATTTCCATTGCAGTTGTCAGTTCAGGTACTAGAAGGGCTACCCAGAAATTCAGATATTTCTCATGGATAATATATTAATTAATTGTTTCACCTCTACCACAGGGATGGGGAACCGTACCACCATGCTGTTTCTCCAGTTGAGGCTTGAGGATCTTGCCTATCTGCGGGATGGGGCAGATAGAAGTTTGTGACTGACTCAGTGTCTCTCCACAAGGACAGCACATTCTCTGACCAGTCTGTGCTTTTTTCCTTCAGCCAGAGCAGCCTCTTGGTTGGTACAGCTGTGCAAATCATAGGTGATTGAAGCCACCTCTCCTGACAGGTACCTCTCTACACACATCAGCTTCTCTTGCAGGGCTTTGATCCTCCCTAGCACAATCTGTGGTCACCAGAGGTAGGCAAGTGCATGATGCCAAAGCAGGAGCCACGTTGTGGTGCACCCCACTATCCTGGCCACAGATCAAGCAAAAGACTGTCTGTGCCTTGAAATCACATCATGCCAAAAACAGCAGAAGACTTGGATCTGTTGGATCACTAGGAGACTTTGCTCAGCATCCATAATGAAGACCTGGAGTTCAATAACAAGCACAAGGAAGTTCTCAGCATGCATCTCTATGGCTGTGGCTCTGGTATTCATGATCTCTGCAGGCCAAGTGCCAAATGTTTTGAACAACTTAAAGAGCTAGGTGGCTGCCTAGCTAGGATTGGCCGCATGTCACCAGGGTTGGGCGAACGCGGTTTGGATGTTCAGAGTTCGGACCGAACTCGGTCTGTTCGAACGTCCGAACCAAACATCCGAACCGAACTGTTCAACGACTGAAATGTTCGGTCGTGTTCGGATGAGTTCGGGGGTGGGAAAAACATCTTTTCAGGGCCAAAAATTTGGTTTCAATTTCATTTTAGTTTCGGTTTCGGTATCGATAGCACTATTTTTGAATGTTCGGCCAAACTGAACTCGGCTGAACCGAACCATCGAACCTGAACTTGGGTTTCGAACCGAACAACCAAACGTCCGAACATCCGAACTGCATTCTGTTCGCCCATCCCTACATGTCACACATGAGCAACTACTGGCTGCTATTGGTCATATGTCCTCACAAGAGTTGCTTCACACTAGGCATGGCTATTGGTTAAAAAGTTTTTGCAAAGCTTATGGGCTCAATCCTGTTCAGTGGGCATGCACAGATGGTATGTATGCATATGCAACATTGTGCAATGTTGCACAGTAATGGCATGAAAGTAAAGGACATGCACCGATTCCTTAGGTCCCATAGGTGCATGCTTTACTGCGCACATGCCCTTTACTGTTGCTGCAAAACTTTGTGCAACATTGAAAAATGGGCAGGTGGGGGATCTGTAACACAGTGAAGGTCATCGTGCTTGTAATGTATGTGGGAGCAGAGCAGCCCATTAGTTTTAAGTAATATATCATTTTTTATCTTTTGAAAGTAACAGTTTTTGCTTGTAACAAGCATGAGGAGTTTTAATGCAATTGAAAGCTTTTTAAGAAAATTAAAAATTGAGGTTCTTGAGCAAATTAAAAAGTCATGAGTTAGGAGGCAATGTCCTGTTGTGGACTGGTAACTTATTAATGGATAGGAAACAAAGAGTAGGACTAAATGGTCAGTTTTCACAATGGAGAGAAGTAAATACTGGAGTGCCCCAGGGATCTGCATTGGAACCGGTGTTGTTTAATGAATTCCCTCCCGGAGGAAGCTCGCCTAGCCCCAAGCCTTTTGATTTTTCAATGGGCTTGTAAAACCTGGCTGTTCGCCCGGGTCTTTGGGGAGGTGGGGGGGAAGGTGAGATAGGGTGTTGGCTCTCCCCTACCTTTTGTTTTGTTTTATTTCAAAATTTTGTTGCCCAATCCTGTTTAAGTTTAAATAATTGTGTTTTTAAATGTTTTTATTATGTTTGTATGGAATTGCACGTTGCCCCGAGATGTTGTAGGCATGGGAGGGGGGTGACTCAGAAATATTTAAAATAAATAAAATAAATAAATGTATGCATTAATTATCTGAAAAGGAGATTAAAGAGTGAGGGGATCAAATTTTCAGATGACGCTAAGTAATTCAAGGTAGTTAAAATATGAGCGGACTGTGAAGTTTTGCAGGGTGATCTTGCAAGACTGGGCAACTGGGCATTTAAATGGAAGATGAAATTTAATGTGGACAAGTGCAAAGTGAGGCACGCAGGGAAAAAAAACAACTGAAATTTTATGTACACAATGCTGAGTTCTAATTAAGAGTTACCATTCAGGACCTTGGAGTCATTGGGACTGATCTCATGCCCCATGAAGTGCTGCGCAGATGTGTACGCAAATTGGTCACACCCTCGAAACAGGGCCTATGATGTACGCGCTAACCATGCAGTTGCGCACGCATGTGTGCGTGTGGTTGTGCTGGGCGTGGAATCAGCCCCATTTTGGACAATACACTGGAATCCTCAGCTCTGTGTATGGCAGCCATCAAAAAATCAAACAGAAAGTTAGGAAATATTCATAAAGTAATAGAGAATAAAACTGAAAATATCATAATGCCACTATATAAATCTATGGTGTGACCTATGCATTGGAACTTTAGTTTTGGATAGAACTGAAATGGCCTGAAAATCACCATTTTGGTTCTATCCAAAATTTTGGTTCTCGTTTCAGTTTTTCTGGGGGTTTTGCATTTATTTTTTTCTCTTTTTTTTTTCAATGCAAAAAAACTCAAAACCGAAATCAGAACTGAAATTTTCAGAGATCTGAAACAGACAAACAAAAAAACCCAAATTGGTTCCAGGGTCCCATTCCTAGCACTGCAACAGTGGGTAATTTCAGACATGCCGGATCCAGACGCCCGCCACGCTGAATCACGCACCGGGATCCATTTCGGATCCCAGTCACGAATCAGTCTGGCCGTCCTTTAGACATGCTGGCCTGATCCCTACCAGGGATTGGGGAGAGGGCGGGGCTGCACAGCACAACGTGTGGGCATACAGCCCCGCCCCCCTGCGCTCCCCCAGCCGCCTGCCCTCCGGGAGACGGGTGGGCACAGCAGCCAATCCGGCCACTGTGCCCAGTCCCGTCCTATGGTCAGGATGACGATACGGAATGGGCCAAATGTAACAGACATAACATTTGGCCCTGTAATGTCTGTTTGCTCCCCGCCAGTGGTTCACTGTGGTGAACATCTGGTGGGGAGCAAACAGACATTACAGGACTCACGGCCACCACAGGGGTTTCCCTGTGGTTGACTGTGGTCTCATTTCATCTGAAATTACCCAGTACCTTGAATATTGTGTGCAGTTCTGGTCACCCCATCTCAAAAAATATATAGTAGAACTAGAAAAGGTACAGAGAAGGGCAACAAAAATGATAAGAGGTATGGAACGGCTCCCCTATGAAGAGAGACTGGATAGTCAGGGATGACTGAGAAGGGATATGATAGAAGTTTATAAAAATCATGAGTGATGTGGAACAAGTAAATAGGGAACAGTTATTTACCCTCTAAAATAGTACTTGAACTAGGGGACACTCCATGAAACTAACGGCTAGATTGTATTTTTTCACTCAATGCACAATTAAGTTGTGGAATTTATTGCCAGACAATGTGGTCAAGGTCAGTAATATAGCTGGGTTTAGGAAAGGATTGGACACATTTCTGGAGGATATGTCCACTAGCAGCTACTAGCCATGTAGGATTGCGGAATGTAACCTATTACTGTTGGGAGCTTGGAGTGAACAATAGGGAATGAATCGCCCCATTGTGACCTTTTGGGTGATTCGTTCAAGTGACCAAAATTGGCCACTGTTGGAAACACGCGCTGAGAAAAATGGATCATTGGTCTGACCCAGTATGACACTTCTTATGTTCCTAAAAAGCTATCACTGCAGGTTGTTTCCCTGAAAAAGCCAAATGGCTTTTGCTTTTGTATGTAGCTGCTGTGGCTACCTGAGGTATAGGTCCCAGAGAAGTTGGGGATTGATGGATACCCTGGCCTTTGCTGATATTTGAGTGAGGCCTGATGTACAGAGTGAAATGTCAGAAATTCATCTGAGGCAACCTGTGCTCATAAGTTGGCACATGCACACAATAAAGGTTCTGTGTACACATGATGGAGTGTAGATACCACACACCCCTACTTCACTTCCAAGTTCAGAATAGAAGTGTGCATCAGGGTCCCATATCGTTTTTCATTTTTTAAATTTAAATATTTCATTTTTGTTTTCATAAATATTAAAATTTCATTTTCGTTTTTGCTTTTGTTTTTGCTTTCCATCGGTTTCAATGGAAAACACATTTTTGGCTGTACCATTTTTTTTTTTTTTTTTATATTTGGATGAAACTTGGATGGATTCTACCTCCACAGGAATGCATTATGTGTACCAAAGTTCAGAAAGATTGGATAAGGAAATCTGAATTTATAAGCAGTTGAATTATGTTATTTTACAAGAAAATCTGCATATACATTCTTGGATATAACGTCTTTGTCTCCAATCAAATGTTGATGAAAGTTGGCAAGTTCATACCCCTCCCCAAGTTTACTAACTATGCCAACTTTCAGAAGAATTGGATAAAGTGTCCTGGTGCAATTAACTTATAAATGTATGTCTGACTGAAACATTCATGATCATCTCTGAAAATATTGGAAAGATGTTTTATAAGCCTTCACAGCATATGCAGAGAAGGAGCCTATGCCAGGGATTCTCTTACGTGGCACTGTGGTATAAGATCGGTTTGTGATGCCAATTGGCCAGCAGAAATGTCAACCAAATATTCTCATTCTGTGCTGTGACCACTCCAACTTCGCTCCCCCACTTGTTACTGGGTAGTTGGAAGTATCTGTTTAGGAAAGAGCCAATAGAGATTATCTTATGTCCTCTGTCACAGTGCCACAGGATTTGATTGTGATGATAATTAGCCAATCTGGATGTATAAACTATGAATGAAGACTTTGGTCCTGAGGGACGTCAATATCCACACCAATGCCAACTTAGGGGGAGCAGAGCATGAGTTCATGGACACCATGACAACCATGGGACTGTCTCAGACAGTTAAGGGCCTGACACATGAGGGGGGACATACTCTTGACGTGATGTTCTGCACTGGTCTTGAGGCAGGGGATCCGGTGGTGGGGGATGTAGTAGCTTTACCCCTGTCATGGACAGATCATTGCCTTCTCTGAACAAGTCTTCTAGCACATGTCTGCCCCCAGAAAGGTGCAGGACCAGTTTGTTGGGTGCACCCCTGGAGACTTATGGAACCAGAGAGGTTCCTGAATGCTTTAGGGGAAATTACTTCCGACCTTGATGATCGTTCACTCGATGACCTCACAACCTTCTGGAACAGCTTGCTGGCTGATGCTATCGACCGAACGGCTCCCAAGTGTCCGCTTCCAGAAAGCCGATGGTGGGGGTTGCCGAGGTTCATGGAGGACCTGCCCCGGATGAAGAAAGGTGGAAGGCAGTTGGAGTGACGGTGACACCGAATTCGTACTGAAGCTGACCGTTTATAGCATAAAGCTAGTTTAAGAGCTTATGCTGTTGCTGTATGGCTGCCCTTATTGCATCTGCAAAGTCATGTCCAGTGGAGCTTTTCCGGGTGGTGCAGAGGCTGGTCAGTCTGGCCTCTCTCCACCTCAAACTGGAATTGTCCAGTGCCCACTGTGACATATTTGCTGACTTTTTTGTGGATAAAATTGCCCAGATTCACCACGACCTTGATGCTACATTTATGACAGTGGGTGAATCAGAGGTACGGGAAGCCCCGCCATGTCTCCTGTTGTGGGATCAGTTTCAGAGGGTATCGCCCACTGATGTGGCGGAGGTCCTTGGGACCTTTTGGGCCACCTGTTGTAAATTAGATCCGTGCCCGTCCTGGCTGGTGAAGTCCAGCCGGGAGACATTAGGGCCATTGCTGGTGTGTGGTGTGGGTGGTCAATGCTTCCCTTAGGGAGGGCAGGGTGCCGAGCCAACTCAAAGAGACAGTGGTGTGGCCTCTGCTCAAGAAACCATCTCTGGATGTTGAATCCCCGGCCAGCTATCGGCCAGTCTCTAACCTTCCCTTTTTAGGGAAGGTTACTGAACAGGTGGTGGCCTGGCAGTTACAAGAGCATATGAACTGGGTCGGTTTTCTTGATCCTTTGCAGTCTGGTTTACGCCCTGGGTTTGGCATGGAGACTGCACTTGTGGCCTTGGTCGATGACCTACACTGTGAATTGGATCAGGGCAGATCCTCAAATTTGATCTTACTGGATCTGTCGGCGGTGTTCGATACTGTTGATCATGAGATGTTGGTGGCGAGGCTGCAGGTCCGGGCAGGGGTGAGGGGAATTGTTCTTGAATGCTTCCACTCTTTCCTGGCAGGAGAAGTCAGTAGGTGGTTCTTGGGGAATGTTCATCATCTCCCCAGAATCTCACATGTGAAGTCCCACAGGGTTCTATTTTGTCCCCTCTCCTGTTAAACATGTATATGCAACCTTTGGGTGAGGTCATGAGAGGGTTCGGCGTGCAATGTCATCAGTACGCCGATGATATACAACTCTCTTGTTTTCTGGAGACCCAGGCCCAGCATTATCGGTGCTTACCCAGTGCCTGGCAGCTGTGGGGGACTGGATGAGGACGAGCCATCTGAGGCTGAATCCTGACAAGACGGAGGTGATGCTGGTGGGTAGGGCTGAGGGGGTTGTGACTCCCATCATTGGCGGGGTCTGCCCTACCTCCCCCGTCCACTCAGGTTTGTAGTCTGGGGGTGCTCCTCGGCCCGCAGCTCCACCTGGATTGTCAGGTGGAAGCTGTGGCGAGGGGAGCATTTTGCCAATTACATCTGGTGCGACGGCTGCGGCTGTGTGTCTCAGGCTCAGATCTGGCCACCATCATCCATGCTTTTGTTACCACTTGACTGGACTACTGTAACATGTTCTACGTGGGGCTACCCTTGATGATGGTCCAGAGGTTGCAGCTGGTGCAGAATGCAGCGGCTCATCTCCTAATGGGGATGGGCTGCTGCGACCACATCACACCTGTGCTCCGTACTCTGCACTGGCTGCCTATTGTCTTCCAGGCCCAATTCAAGGTGTTGGTTATGACCTATAAAGCCCTAAATGGCTTGGGTCCTGCCTACCTGCGAGACCGTCTCAGGTCCCGGGTCATTTTGCGGCCCTTGCGATCAGCGCAGGGTGCCCGACTCAAAGTCCCCCGGATATGCCGGGTGGCAACAGCGGAGAGGGTGTTCTTGGTGGCTGTACCTCGGCTGTGGAACTCCTTCCCATTGGAGGCCCATCTGTCCCCGGACCTCCCCTCTTTCTGTAGATGTTGTAAGACCCACCGGGCCTTTGGGGAGGGGGGTGGGGGAAGGGGTTTTATTTTGCCTTAGCTACTGCAAAAAACTTTTATGATGTATATTTTATGTATTGTTATTTTAGATGGTTTTATTGTTTTTATGCTGTGCACCACTCTGAGCTACCAGTGTGCAGGAGGATTCGGGATATAAATTTTTGTATAAAATAAAAAATAAAATGAATGTCTACTAATTGCTGGGATGCTATCCCCAAAGTCCCAGTTATGCCCCTTCTCTGCCCACCTCAGGGCCGCCACCTATGCCCATCTCAAATCCACCACCAATTGGTCCTGTAAAGCTAGAAGCATGGAGTAACTGGCCAGTGAATCTTTCTGTCAGTCTGTTGTACTGCTACCCATCCTCCCTCCTACAGCCTCCCTCCCCCTGCCATGTGAGGTGCCTGCCTCTGACTGGCACTGCATGCACTGTTATTTATCTGAATAATGGTCTTCTAGGACACAACTTCAATTGTTTATAAAATCGGGGCCATTTATCAAATTTTCCTGTAGCTTGGCAGAGCTGACAGGGAAGGTGTGCTGAAACAGGATGGAATATAAAAATGTTACAGCCGGAAATGCATTTTCAAGTTAATGTCTTATAATATCAGGACCGCTTATCCAATCTTTCTGAAATTTGGCAGGATTGGTAATTTTGGAGAGAGTCATACTATTACCAGGTTTAATGAAAATTGGATGGAAGACAAAGAAGCTGTAGCCAGGAATGTGTATGGAGCTTTTCTTAAAATCACAACATTCAATTACTTATAAAATTGGATTCCTTTATCCAATCATTCCTATATTTGGTACACATTGTACCCTCTATTGGAGGTAAAATATCCCCAAGTTTCATCCAAATTTAATAAGAAACAAAAAGGTTATAGCCATAAATACATTTTTTCACTTTTTCCCATTATTAAAAAAAAATCTTTTGGGTTTTTTTTGTTATTATTTGTAGTTTTCATTTTTACAATAAAGGGGGGGGGGATGAAAATTTTCTTTTTCGTTGTTTTAATAACAAAAATGAACTGCACACGTCTAGTTCAGAAGAATGGAAGAGTAGGACCCTCAGATGAGATGAGAGGGTGGGATGCCAACAAGATTGAGACTTTTCTGGGTATTTGTGTACTGGGAAGTCACTAACGAAGGCTGGACCTTCTCTGCCATTCTTTCTCATTACTGCCCTGATGACAGCGAGAGGATACAAGGCCTGAAAAATGCTTTGTGTCCTTGTGAGAATGTGTGAGATTCTCGCAAACCATGGCAAGATCTCATGCATTCTTGCAGAGGTTTGCTAGAATTTTGTGAGATACTTGAAAATGTTCTGTGCATGTGCAAAATGGCCACTGCTGCAATTCTGTGCATGTGCGTCCCCCGGCAGTCATTTTGCACATACACAGAGATGTTTTTGAGACTTCTCGAAAATCTCGTGAGATTCTTCATTGCCACCCCCCGCCCCCCAAACACTCTGAGCATGTGCAAAATCACCACTGTGAGCAGTCTACCCATGTGCACCCCCAGTGGTCATTTTGCACATATGCAAAATGTTAAGGGGGCATTTTTAGGTCCTTGAGAATTTCTCTGAGAACGCCGATTCTCATGAGAATCTCGACCTTGAGAATCTCATTGAGAAGGTGGTTCTTGACGAGATTCTTGCCGAGGGCAAGAGAGAATTTCACCCCTAAAAGATACCCATGAGGCCACCAGTAGTGCCTTGATTGGATGACAGACATGAATCTCTTCAGGAAATAAGTGACTTGGGGTACAAGGAATGTAAACCAACTGATGGAGAGGTTATCCTATACAAGGTTTGAACAAGCGGAGAAGTATATGATTCGCTCAATAAACTCATTATGTGTATAGCAAAAGGTTATTTCCAGCCACCAAGTGCTTGCAGGTATAAGCCCAGGTATTAACCTCCATGGGTGGGCAGGAACAACAGGCACTGAACCACCTCCTGGAGGTCACAATAGTCCAAAAGAAACAGCTGGTGCGGCTCCTTCTTCCCATGGTTTGCTGTAGCTGTGCGTCTGACTCGTCATAGGGGCGGGATACCCAGAAGGGTGGGTGAGTGGGAAAAGCACGATGGGGAAGAATGCCTGCCTGTATTAGGCTTGTCACTCTAAACCTCTGAGTGGGGGCTGCCCAAATACTCAAGAAATACACACAGGAGGCTGAGCATACCTTAGGCTCGACATGTGAGTGTGGATAGCATCGACTGGACTCAGACTCCAGTGGTCTATCGTCTCATTTCTTGACCCTGTGTACTCTTTTCTGCCATCGGAGGTGTCCTCTGCTCCAGGAAGCAGTTTGTTTTCCACAGAGATTGTCAATGTGATCTGTTGCTGTGCTGGGGCCTAGCAGGGTGCCATCTTCCCCTGCCTGTACTAGCAGAGCAGCAGGGCACAATCTGGCCCTAAGTGAAGTGTAAGTGTCATTAGCACAACACGTGTGAGAAAAAGGAAGAGAAAATGTGATTCAGAGTTAGCGAGCTCTGTCAGGAAAGGCAGCATTACAAGGCTGAGGCACAGAGGGATCTATATATGGCAAAGAAGGCAAACTGGTCTGAAGACTGTCCTTAATTTGCCAGTCATTTTTGGTAGACTTCATTCTAGTTTAGAGTAAAATGGCTGGCTGGGTTTTTTTGTTTTATTTTTAAAAAAGATTTGCAATTGAAATATGATAAAATGGGCTAGTCATGCCAGGAAGAGGGAGAACAAGAGGGGCTTGGTAATGTTATTTATTTGTTTAAGACTGGAGTTTCTCACGAAAGACTAGAATGAGAAAGAGAAGGGGAGAGAAGGGGGTGCTTTCTTTCTTTCTTTTTTTTTTTTTTTTAATGTGTTTGCCTTCACGGCTCTGGAGTGCTTGCTAATTCCATCTGTCCACAACAGAGCCATCGGAACGGCGAGAAAAAGCATTTCCATATGTGCAAATTAGCATCCAGCCTCTCTTAATCTGTGCAGTGCTCCTCTGAAGTAGATGGCGCGGAGAGCTGCCAAACCCACTAATGGCATTCAAATAAAGGACTTTATTGGCTTTAACTGCCACTATTTTTAATAGATTTAGAATATGTTCCCTCCCCTTTGTTTTTCTTTTTGTTTCTTTCTCTTTTTTTGGTTTTGATGGTGTCAATTTGCACTTCTACCAGTAAAAAGAGAAAGGAAAGGGCTCTCTAATTCAATCAGTTTCTCCCTAATGACACACTCCTTTACCTCTTAATGAAAGCACACCTTTAGCTATTACCCCATAATCAATAGTTAAAGTACATAATTTTTACCTCAGCCAAATTGTCTTTCCCCAGAAATATCTTTCCAGTTGCTTGCTTTATCACCGATGGGTGGAAGAGACAGGGCTGTGATGTGAGACGTCTTTCTTGGGATGCTGCCCATGTTATGTGCTCCTATCAAAGGAATTTTTTTCTCATTATGTCTCTCTTTTCCAGCACTGGTCTCTTTACAGATACAGCTGTTGGACAGGCTGTGGTGGGCCACAAAAATGTGGTCAGGAGCCTTTGCTGTGCCCAAGTGATGGGTGCCTCACAACGCCAAAATTCTTAATGCAGCAGAGGTGTTGTTTTTAATCACTGCAAAAGGCAAAATGTAGAAAAGGGAAAGTGACTAATGTGCGCTATAATCAAGAGGGTTACAACAAGAGTGGTGAGTACCCTCTTATTAGTAGTACCAAATCAATCTTTATTTTCATCCTCCGGTGTTTCTTCTGCTTCTGGCAAGGGTTAGGCAACCACACCTGGTGCCTTGTGAGCTCAGATCTTGCTACAAATACCATGGCTGCTAATCCTGACTTGACTGGTAGTGCCAGGAATGAAACCACAGTCTCTTGTGTGTAGCAGACTCCATATGTCAGCCCCCAAGTCTGCTAAGTCACCACGCCAGCCTAAATTTGAAACATTTCTAAAGTGTTATACAATGTTGTAATAATGTTTTTACAAAACAAAGGCTGAGTTACTGGAAGCCATATTCAACCAATCAACATCTTATTGAAAGAGGGATCCTGATGGTAGCAGCGGTGACACAGGCAATAAAAATCACAGTTGAGGCTTGAAAGATAATCTGGAGGATAATGTGAAAGACAAACTTTCAGGGGCTGGATGAGGAGGAGAATAACCATCCTGAGTCTTTAAAACACCCAGGAAAAACCAAGCTGAAGAACACAGCTAACTTAATGAAAGGGCATTGAATTTCTCAAATGCTGCTTATAAAAACAGGAATGGCCACTGCTAATTAGGTGGTGAACTGGTTCCTTACCAGAAAACTGTGTTCAAATGTAAAACTTTCGAAATGTTGCCACCTTGTCCATCCTAGATTGTAAGCCCTCTGGGGTAGGGGCCTGTCTCTAGTTAATGATTTTCAGTACCTGGTTCATTAATGGTGCTATATAAATACTGATTCATAATAATAATTGTTGTTTGGTGATCTGGAGTTGTCATTGTAGGCTGAGACTGCTCTCTTGGGCTGGCAGTACACTTCATAGATCTTTCATAGACATTTCATAAGTAATTAGACCAAAGCAGAGGAATCGGATGCAATGTCGGTTTGGCCAAGAAGATGTCCCAATCTCTCCCAACAGCTACAGCTGATAAAGCCAGGCAGGCAGAATAGCAAGCGAGCAGTGTGTCTGGAGCTGAAACGGGTACCCACTTTGGTACCCGTGGATAATATCTAAAATTTCAAACACTGCTTCGGGTATCTGAATTGGTACGAGAGAATTTTTCGGGCACCCAAAACCCCAACCTTTGGGGGTTTGAGTATTCCAAATTACCCCCAAACTCAAAATATACCCCCCAAATTCCTAGAAATATGGAAATGGAGGTCAGATTTCTAGGACTGGAAGTTGAAAAATTGGGACAAAATTGGGTATTTCAATTGTTCAGGTATCTGGTCAAATACCATTTCAGGTACCAAAAAGTATCCAAAATTTTCAAGTTGAAATGAGTACTGCAAATTTGATGGGTATACCTATTTTTGTTGTGTACTCATTTCAGCTCTCCATTTCTCCCTTGGACAAGTAAGAAGACCTTCATTCATGGACACCAAAAAATGATAAGACTGAAGACTGCAGAGTTGGAGGCATTGCAAGTTGGCATGGCAAAGCTTCCCTCTCTTTCCCATCAGCAGTTCAGCTGCAGCTGCAGTAGGCATGCTGGCAGAAAAGAACCACATCCAAGAAGAGTAGAGTACGCTGTCAGAACCCAGGAGACACCATTGTCTAAGGCTCAGCAGGCTTGGCATCTATTCGACTTGTAATGTAGAGCAGAAAATAAAGAAAAGGAAAAGATGCAAACATCTGTTGGATTTCATACCTGCCCTTCTCGCTTGCTTCGTTCATTTGCTCAGCATCAGAAAATTCAATGAATGCTTTCACCAAAATCCACATCAACATCACAACCTGGACTTGTTGAGAAAACAATTAAGATAGATATAATTTAAGCACTTCTTCTGTAACTAGCCCATGCTTATTGTCAATGTAAATGCAGAGTATCTGCACTGACTATGCTTTTACTCCAGATTTACACATGCTTCCATCAAGATTAGGAGTGGAAAAAAGCAGCTAAATTTCTGCTTGTGAGAAATTTCATCAAATCAATGAAGATTAATTTCCCAACCAATTTCCGATGCCGATGTGATTTCTAAATTCTTGCAATACCATGAGATACTATCCAGATTTACCAACTTTCTGCTTACCATTTACCACGTATCATTCATTTACCATTTACCACATTACTGAAGATACTGTTTTACTTCCAGGGTTTTTGTTTCTGCATTTCTGAGCCAATCACTGTGCGAATAGCCCACCCTTTAACCTCTCCTCAGTGCCCCTTAACCTCCATTCCAGTGCCTCCAATCAGAATTGTTGTTCTGCGTTGTTCCCTTTGCTTTGACCAATCTGCAACTGAATTGCAGATTAGTAAAGGAATCAGCTTACCAGCCAATGAATGACAAGGAAGAACAAGGGAAAATAGAGTACAAGAAATGGACTATTGCATTGATATTACCTATTGGGATGTGAAATGGACATCAAAGTGGTAAATGGGATCCCAGTAAGCAGAAAGTCAATAAATTAAGAAATGAAATGTTGGTTGAGACATTGCAACGTACCAAGAGATTCTTGATTCAACCAAGATGGTATTGGGAACCAGGATTTCAATAAGATTTCCCATTTTTGCTAATCTTCTTTCAGGCCTAGTCAAGATAGTCATTTGCAAGACAAGTCTCATGCTTTCTTTACATTACTTTAATCAAGGGCTAAGGCTTACCAACAATTCTATAGAAGTTGTCCAAAGGACTTAAATCACTATAGTCTTTTCTTTGCCCATGATCTTCAAACTACTTACTCAAAGGCAGCCCCATTAAAGTTAATGGGACTACTCCGGAGTACATGGTTTGAGGATTGTGGCCTCTCTCTTGAAGCTGGTTCTGTTAGCAGGCAGACTCCATTATTATGGTAGGGGAAAATGAAATGTTTAGAGAATAAATGTCTTTTTTAGCTAATTACTGTGGTCTTTTAATGAGTGGTTTTTTTAAACTACTTGCATTAAAGTTCATGGGAGGTTTTCTCTAGCACTAATATTCTACAGCATCTATGCACTTTGGTAACAAACAATGACAAAGCACCAGAAATAGGCTAGCACTGGAAATTCACTTCTCTTCAATTTCAGTGAGATACACTGATTTACACCAGCAAAGGATTTGATCCCTCTCGTTTATTTTTTTCTTTAGCAAAGGTGAAATTTTACACTAACAAGCAGCCTGTGAGACCTACTTGGCTGATATAGGTAACTCCAGGTTTACCACAATAATATGTTCATACACTATTGTTAAAGTTGTTTCAGTACTTGTATTACCTCTGATTTTCTGACATTCATAAGTTTAAAATAATAATAATGGGTGATAATAATAATAACAACAGTATTTTGCATTTTTAAAGCATCTTTCTTCTAGGGAACTCAAAGACCTTGGCAAACAATAATAATTCATCACATCCTACTGCAGTAAATGAAGCTGTACCCAGAAACATTTTACGGATGAAAAAATTGTGACGTTTCTGATCTCAGTTTATTGGCAGTATAAATTCAGAGAAACTACACTGACTATGTGTTTACTCCAAATTTACACCGGTGTAAACAAAAATTAGAACCTGGCTTCTATCTGGCTTTAAAAGGTCTTCCAGCGATTGCATATTAACCCAATAACAAATCTAAAATTCCTAATACCCCATCCACTTTTCCTGTAGTCACTAGTACATACTTTCACCACAATGGTCCTTTCATAGGGGAATCAAGAGTATCTAATGGCTATATCATCTGTTGTTGGGCATTGTTTGGCCCTTTTTAAATGGGCCCAGGAGGTGCCTCAGCACAGGGGAGATGGGTGGGGGTGGGGGTGCAGTGCGTGTGCGGCTTATCACATGAATACACACTCACCTCCACCTATCTCCGCACATGGAGGCTCCTCTGTTTTCCCCAATGTCTCTGTACGTGGGCAATGGGTAGAGACCACACAGATGCCCGTCCCCCCCAGTCGCCCACGTGACTGGACCAAGACTGGGAGAGAGACTGGGCCAGTCGCCAAGACCGGGAGAGAGCAGAGTCATGGTGCTGAACTTCAGCAATCTCGGGTGGAACGAATGGCACAAATTAGAACAGCCTGGGATCATGCAGGGGACACACTGCAGGCCAGCCGAGCCGCCTACCCAACCCAAGGCAGTAGTGGGTCAGTGGGGAAGCGGACATGTGCTGTGTCCTGGAGCACAGCTGTCCACAGTGGGCCAAAGTCACGTCTGTTCCACCCAGAGTTTAACCAAGAGGTTCTTGATTGAAATTCCAAATGAATCATTAATTATTATTATTAATTATTATTAATACATTATTTATTTAGTTCTATTCTGCCCCTCTTGCCTCAGGCAGCTTGGGGCACCTCACATAATAAAATATAAAAGTCAATGATACAATAAAAATCCAATAAAATATAAAATATATCCCATAACCCATCCCTTCCCCCTATACGTTTTGTGCATGTGCAAATGGCTAAAGTTTTTTTCAACCATTCCAACTGGAAATCAGGACAGAATTTCATATGTTCCGATTTTCAATCAAAATGCCTGGTTCCAACAGAAACAGAACATGGGAGGAATTTCCATTTCACTTCTAGTTCACTCTTTAAGTGCTTGATGGTAGGTAGAACTAGATTTATGGGCCAGATCCAGGAATTAAAAAGGTTCAAATAAATAGCTATGGACCACCATCCACAGGTTCCCCACCCCTGGTCTAGCTCCTTTAAATGTTAGATAAAAAAAATATACATTGGATCACAGACATTTACTTATTTATTTAATTTTTACCCTGCCCCTCCTGCAAACAGCTCGGGGCGGCTTCCAAACCCAAAACGTATATTAAAACACATATAAAACCATTTTACACTCAATCAAAATACAACAACAATTTTTAAAACAGGGCCCAGGAACTCTTTAACCAAATAAATAGGGTAGGGGAGATAAAACCCATTTAACCCCCCTCCCCCAGTCCCCAAAGGCCTGGGCGAACAGCCAGGTTTTGCATCTTCACCGGAATATTAAAAGGCTTGGGTCCAGGTGAGCCTCCTGCAGGAAGGAGTTCCAAAGGCGCGGCGCGGCCACCGAGAATGCCCTCTCCATTGTGGCCCCACGCTTTACATGGGGGAACTCCAAGAAGGCACCCCTGGCAGACCAAAGGAGCCACTCTGGGGCACGGAGGGTGAGGCGGTCCCTGAGGTATGAGGGGCCGAGACTGTGAAGGGCCTTGTAAATTAATACCAACACCTTGAACCTGACTTGGCACGCTATCAGCAACCAGTGCAGAGCCCGGAGCACAGGTGTTATGTGCTCCCAATGACCCGTCCCCGAAAGGAGGCGGGCCGTCACATTCTGCACTAGCTGCAGCCTCCGAACCAGGCACAAGGGAAGCCCCACGTAGAGTGTGTTGCAGTAGTCCAGCCTCGAGGTGACAAAGGCATGGATGAGGGAGGCCAAATCCGGGCCGGAGACGAACTGATGCAGCCTCCTTACCAGATGAAACTGGTGAAAGGCAGCCTTTGCGACTGCCTCCACCTGCCGCTCGAGGTGGAGATCTGCGTCCAGCACCACCCCCAGATTCCGGACTTGCTGAGCTATAGGTGGCTGCACCCCCCCCAGTCAGGGGTGCCGCTACCTCCCTCGCTCTCCCCACCAACATCACCTCCGTCTTATCGGGGTTGAGCTTCAGTCTGCTCTGCCACTTCCATTCAGCCACGGCCTCCATACACTGGGATAGCACCGAGACAGCAGGGTCTTGGTCTGTTGAAAAAGAAAGGTACAGCTGAGTATCATCAGCATATTGGTGACATCGCACCCCGAACCCTCTCACAACCTCCCCCAGGGGCTGCATATATACATTAAATAATAATGGAGACAGATTAGAACCCTGTGGAACGCCGCATGATAAGGCACGGGGGCAAGACGTCTGCTCCCCCGCACCACCCATTGGCTTCTCCCCGAGAAAAATGTTGAACATCGACCAAGGCCACCAACGCCGTCTCGGTGCCATAGCCGGGGCAGAACCCAGATTGAAACGGGTCCAGGAAACCAATGCCATCTAGATGTACCTGGAGCTGGATTGCCACCGCCCGCTCAATAACCTTCCCTAAAAAGTTGCATTATTTAATTTAATTTAATTTAATCTGTTGTATTATTTAATTTCTTTCAGCAAGAGAGAGAGAGAGAGAGAGAGAGATGTGTTTGACAACTGTACTGCATCTGCGAGTGTGAATCACAAGTTCCGCACGTTTGCATTGTGGACCTTGTTGTTCTTAACTTAGTTTGTTGTTGTCTCACTCCCATTCCCCTCTTTGGAGTAGACTTAGCAAGATTGCCCAGTTGTATGAATCTTCTTTTTTGCATAAGATCCAGTCTGATCATTGCTACTGAAGACAGTGGGTGAAAACAAATGAGATGGGGTGGGCTGGATCCCCTAGCCACCCGAAAGGGCCACCACAGTTGCCACACTGTGAGCCGACGGGAAGGCAAGATCAAACAAGCAGCCCCCCTCCCACCGCCCCTGGAATCTGGGCAGGGGGATGCTGTCACAAGTCCTGGACTCCTGCTGAAAAGGAGGATTGGGTTGCCAGGAGAAGCTGCCACCAAACAGCTGATGGGGAAGTGGAGGAGTACGGTTGCCTGTCCTGTCAAACAGCTGAACAGAGGCCTCAGAGAAGCGTGCTCACCTGGACCACCAAACAGCTTATTGTGGGGGGAGCACGCTCAGCTGGTTGGCAGGGTGGGTGAGCATGCTTCATGCCCCCCATCAGCTGTTTTTCAGGCCCAGGGGAGTTCACTCCTCTGGGTTCCCCCGGTCAGTTGTTTGGCAGCTGGTAGGATCTCACTCCTCCAGACCCAATCCTCAGACCCTGCCTCACGGCGGGACTGGGCAGGGCCTAACAAATGGGAGGGTGCATGTTAACCCAGATTAGCCTGGATGGGTGCGCCTTAGCCCACACTACATTGCTATCCTTCTCCAGACGATGAGTTTGGTAGCAGCTGGCAATTCAAACTCTGAGGTGGAAGTGGACAAACATCTGGTGGCCACCAAGCTGACAAGCAGGTGACTTGTGGGCTACTGTGGACTACGCTGGGCTACTGTCTCGTTTGTTTTCACCCAGTATTTTTGAAACACTCAGGATCAGGCCCTCAATAATATTTTTTTAGGGTCAGATGCTTCTACAATTTTTAGAAATCCTCGTGGGTGTAAAAATTGAAAGGGGGAAAGATAGAATGGGACTATAGACCACCTTAATTGCACCTCCTAAACCCCCAACTTCCGCCCCAGGATTTGAGGGATCAAGGAACAGGTGGAGTGGTCCCCACAACAGTTTGGAGCAGGAGGGGCGGGGTAGTAAATGATTTTATAAATAAATAAATAAATATTTTACTCCACTGAAAACCCCATTATTCCACTGGGTTAGGTGCTGTGCTACACCTTTAAAGGGCAGCCAAAGGACTTTGAGAGTGGTTGGATAGGTGTCCATAAGCATTCGTAGGGGTGGGACACCGGGGAGAATACCGGGTACCGGATGTACTGGTATTGGATCTCCCAAGTACCGGATTTACTGGTATCGGCATCTGGATTTTTAACACTGACCACGGTACCAGATTTTTACATTGCGGCTATTGACTTCAATGGCTGCAATGTAAAAAATCCGGTACCGCAGCCAATGTTAAAATCCGGTATGCCGGTACAGGTAAATATCGGATTTAGCAGATTAAGCCAATATACCCAAATACTGGCAATATCGGATCTCGGGAGAGCCGGTATTCCCACCCCTAAGCATCAGTATCAAGTTTGAATCTCATTAGTAGCGCTGAAATGAGAATCAATTTCTTTCTCGTGAAAATCTCATGAGGATCAAGAACCATTACAGAGATCTCTGGACAATCTCGATAATGGTTAGAGATCTCGGTTGAGAATATTTCTCAATATACCATTTACCGTTACTGTTTACTGGGTACCATGTTCTTCCTGGTAATGCAAAAAATGGCTTCCGCAGCTGCTCTATACATAAACAGCCTTCTTCCAAGATGGCACCAGCAGCGTCACCACCATTTTGGAAAAGGGCAACCATTTTGTGCATGCACATTACTGGTACAAATATGGTACACATCAAATGGCAACAGTAACGGTAAATAGGATTTAGAGAAAAATTCGTCACCACAAAAGTTTCGAGAACCAAAGATTTTCTTGATTATCGATTCTCATAAAAAAACCAAAAAGAGAACTCACTCTCTTCGGATCATCTCAGTTCCTCCCTCCTTACCTTTAAAAGTACATGGAAATTTATTATACCCCAGTAACAAGATAACAGCCTGCTTCAGTTCCTGGCACTGAGCCCTGTGAGGAGAGCATCTGAAGAGGAGGTGTGGTGTGTCTCCTGCATGTTGGGTAGCCATAGGATCTTCTGAATTGGAGCCATCCAGCTGCTAATCTCTGTCTGTGTCTCCTACCGTCACGGTTTACCACTGCCTGCTTTATTTCCTGAGGGCAGCCATTTTGGGGCCCGTTGGGGCTGTGTCATGTACCACCTGTTCCTGTGACTCCCTGCTATACCACTCACTGCATCCCTGCAACATGCCAGCACCTATCCACCAATCCTGTCCACCTGCAGTACATATCCAGTCTGCTTCCATGTACCTCTCTTCCCTTCTTCCCCTTTCCTCCTTATCTTATAAACCCCTTCTCTCCCAAATCAGTCCTTGGAACAACATTCCTCCTTCCTATCAACCCACACCTGGACCTCACCATATCTCAGCCCCCCTAAACCTACTCCCCACTCCCGCCACCTCTCCCCAAACCTAATCCCCATCCCCTTTCTCCCCTCTTCTCAACTGCCTTTCTCTTGTGTACTGTGAAACTCTTCCATCCAGAAAGCACTGTTCATCCATGGTCTCTTCCTCTCCTGCTCTCTCCAACGCTTTGCCCTTACAGAAACCTGGATTCCCCTCTGTAACACTGCCACTCCTGCTGCCCTCTCTCATAGCAGTCTCACCTTCACCCACTCGCCACATTCTGCCACAAGCAACAGGACTGGACTTTAGAGCAGCTGAGAGAAGCAGAACCCTGCTGCAAGGGCCAGGGATAGGCTGTCGGGCCAGGAATGCTCAGGTGAGAAGGAGCCAAGCAAGACTGAGAGTTTCCAGGTAGGAATGTTCTATATATGCCCAAGAGGGGAATTTATGACTGTTTTAAACAGGGCCTTGAGATCCTCGAACATCTTGGTGGAGAAAGGTTGGCTGCGAGGGGAAGCTTGAAGGCAAGATCTGCATCAAGATATCCAGACCTTAACCAAAGAAATCCTAGAGTACTTACCCCAGGATCATGGCGTGGTGTTGGCCCAAGTAGGACCTATAGAGAAAACAGACTGCTTAGCACACACAGAGACTTTGGTAAGGTGTATGATAGGTATACAATAGTCTGGGATCCCTAAAGCTAATTCCCCAAAGTCCTGACAGTGGTCCCTAGCCTACAGGGCCGGAGAGACTACATCCTCCATCCCCAGCTGGGTGTTTTCATGGTCATCTATTAGGTGTTCAGGATCACCCAACACGTGGCCACCGCACAGTGAACATCCACCCACTAACCTCAGCATCAGTTTAGACTTGTAGGGCTGAAACGGGAACTAAATTTACTACCCGCGGGTAATACCTGCTTTTTTAAGTACCACATCTGATATTCAATGGGTTACCTGGGTTTCAGTTGGGTACCTGGAACCTCCCTCCCCAATCAAGTACTTCTAGCACCAATTTTCCAATTTTCTGATTCCCAATTACTATATGGTATACCAATCAGTATATCAAGTCAGAAAACCCCAAAAAATATTGCACTTTAAAAAAAACAGGAAATAGTGTTCCAGGACTGGAAACAGACTTTCTGGACAAAAAAGCCACAAATAAGTGTTTTAAGAAGAAAAAAATCAGGGTGGTTCAAACTTCTTATTTATTTATTTTATATCAGTTTCCCCCCACCCTTCCCAAATGGCTCGGGGCAGCTTGACGGAAACCCGATAAATCTAAGTCAGGAGTTGGTATATCGACAAAAATGCTGATAAAGCGGTACCAGAAGTCAACATTCCAGGACTGTCAGTTGACATTTTAGGACATCAAGTACAAAGTTGGGTACCGTTTGGTATCCAATAGTTACCAGGTCGATTTGAGCACCCAAAATATGATGGGTTACATGTTTTTCTGGGTACTCTCTTGCAACTCTAGTGTAAACACCACTTGCGGTGGATGGGGTGCATTTCTCTGGGTGGAGGCATCTTGTGTTAAAAGAGCCCATGTTGCAGGGCTGCAGTGTTGCCCTGTACCATGTATAATAAAATGTAACACTAATTTTATCGGTGTTAGAGTGTCTGTGTAAAAAGGGCCATGGGCTGATCCAGGCACATGTTGGTATGCCATCAAATAGGTTGTAGAAAAGTTGGTGTTTGTTTAGGGAGTGGTAAGCGACAACATGTAGCTGATGCTGGTGCTTCCACAGGAAGCAGCTGGCTGGAGAGCAGAGTTGAGACTGGTTCGGGAGTGAATCGTTCGTCAACTCAGTTCAGATTGCGTATGTGCTTTGAAGATCATTCACAATATTCATGGCATGCAGGTAAGTACAACACGCAAACTAACAGGCTCAAAGGGTGGTTACCATGACATTTGTTAACACCCTACGAACCCTGGATAGGTGCTGAGTCCCTCCAATCATGATTGCTTCCAAATGAACCAAAATAAGCTTCTGAGGACCTGACCCAGAGAAAATTTGTAATAAGTGTTAATTAAATCACTATGTAATCAAAGCAAAGCTCTGGGAGGAAGTTACTTTAAGAGTGAAGGACAATGGTTAACTAGCTAGCTATGTGCAGAAAAAAACAACACTTTGGCTAAATCCTTTGGATTACTCTATTTCTTAATCCACATTCTTATTTAAATGTTAATATTATCATAGTCTAGGGGAAAATAACATAATTGAGGTCTCTGACTGGTTGTGTATACATTCTGAAAGACAACACAGTTGATTCTATTCAGGAGAAAAACAGAGCAATCTTAACTCTATCACTCCGGACTAGAGTGCAAAAATCAAATCAATTACTCATAAACACTTGTGATAAGATTAATTTAATTTTTTTCTTAAACAAAGAGGGTAAATTAAAAGAATCAGCTTATTCCATCCTACTCTGTAGTGACAAGATTAAAAATTAAATTTATACATATTTCATTCCTACATAATAAAGCCTTTTTTGAAAAAAAGAAGAAATACCACAGTTCATCTAATTAAATCAAAGAAAATTGCCTCCAGCAATGTTACAGTATTACAATTAGACGTCTGCCAAAACCAGCCATTTGAATTCTTAAACACCACTCCAGTCTTAAACACAAAACATGGTTTTCATCATTTTGTGTGATATCATTGAAATGTCATTTTCTTTCCCTAACTGTTACGTCGGCCAGGGTTGCCTTGCCAGATTCAGTATGTAATTGGTTCAGTTTATTGAAATGTTGGAGCTGGTAAATAAAGCATCACTTTGGATTGCTATAGCCTATGCAAACCCACACGTGAAATTTGGGACTAAATGCCAAGGAAATGCAAAGAAATACATGAGTGATATTATCTTCTCCATGTTGGCCCTTTTCACACAGACACTCTACCACTGATAAAATGGGTGTTACATTTTATTATACATGTTGCAGGGCACCCATAGAGCAATAGAGCACACCTGTAGCCTTGCTACATGTATAATAAAATGTAACACCCATTTTATCAGTGTTAACGTGTTTGTGTGAAAAGGACCATTAAGAATATCAAGTATTTATATCAATGGCGTCTGGTGGGTGCTAAAGCTGGTGGGTCAGTGGGTGGGTCCAATAGTGGGGGGGGCAAGCAGAATTTTGAAATTACTATGGAATTTTACAGCCTCAGTTCCCCACCTGTAAAAAATGTGAATGTGTGTGCGTGTGTCTGTCTCTCCCTGTGTTCCCCTCACCCATGTCCTTCTTAGATTGTAAGCCCACTGGCAGGAACCTGTCTCCAATAACCACCAGCAGGCAATGTGTTCAATGGCAGGAATACCATAACAGCTAGCCCAGATTTCAAACAAACCAACTAACAGGGCAGACTCAGAGCTTAAAGCAATAATTAACCAGGGGTTCTTTCCATTTGCCTTCAGTTTCTCAGCCAAACACTGCAGTCATGTTTAAAGCTTCTCTCCACAACTTTAGGGAAACTTGCTTTCTTAGGGTAATTTCAAACATTATGTGATCACATCGACCACACTGAATCACAGTGGATTTGGTGTGGTGGCTGTGATTGCATGAACGTCTGTTTGAGCCCCACCAGATGTTCACCATGGTGAATTCCTAGCGGGGTTCAAAGCAAACCACGATTCTGGAGGTGAGGTCAGTCCCACCTCCAGAATCGTGGTTAGCTGGACCACGATCAGGAACGGAACGAAGGTAACGTCTGTTACCTTGCCCAGGCTGCAGTACGGGATCGGGCGCAGCGGCTTGTTTGGCTGTTGTGCCCGCCCGTCTCCCCGAGGGTGGGTAGCTGGTGGAGCACGGGGGGGGGGGCGAGTGGCTGCACGTCAGACTGTGCAGCCCCATCCCCTCCCTGCACAGCCCC
>QEPC01006357.1:130432-193414 GCA_003113815.1 Sphenodon punctatus
CCCCCCCCCCCCCATCTGCTCTTGGGAAAAACAGGCAACCAAGCAGAACCAAGTCCAGTGCACATTGGGGCAGGAGGCAAAAAGTTCCCTTCACTCCCACCCCATCTGCCCAGGGGAAACACGAAAGGCAAATTCTCTCTCTCTCTTTTAATTAAAATAATCACTTTTAGAAGCAGCAGGTTAGAACCAAGTCCCACATAGTGCACACGGGTTAAAAATCTAACCCTCTCCTACCCCCCAATCTGCCCAGGGGAAAAGCAAGCAAGGCAAAAAAAACACCAAAAAAACCCCCACAACCCTTTCTTTATTCACTTAAGAAGCAGCACGTTAGAAGCAAGCCCACAGTGCACATGGTGTCAAGCAGGGGACACAATTTAATCTTAAAGCACACAACTCCCTCCAATCTGCCCTCCCCACCCCAGGCTTCCAATCTGCTCAGGGGAAGAAAAACAAATATTTAATTCAAGTGGAGCTCAAGGGCCCTGAAACTTACCAGCCAGGAGCAGGCAGCTGCAGTCATGGCAATGTGCAGAAAAGTTGCTCCACTGAAACTGCAGTCTGGCTCCGCCCACTGAAGGGAGGGGTGGGGGGAGAAGCCGGAGGGTCTGCCCTGGGAGGCATTTTTTCAAAGTGCCCTGCCAGGCTATTGATTCTAATCGCTACTGGGCTCACATTGGAACCCATTGCCTGCTGCTGGCCACACCTCCTGGCTATGATGCTTTGGGTGTTCACTCTGGAGAGTGACCCACCTCACATCACAGCCAGCCCAGGCTAGGTCAGCCAGGGCCAGAAGAGATGGGGAGGGGAAGGAGCCAGGAGCAGGACTGCCTGGGAGACATAATTCTAATGACTGCTGCGTTCCAATTGGAACCTATTACCTGCTTCTGGCCACACGTTCTGGCTATGATGCTCTGGGTGTTCACTCAAGACAGAGAGTGCCCTGCCAGCTCGGGGGTGTCTTCAGGGCAGTAGGCCACACACAGGTGCAGCAGTGCCGGAGGCAAGATAAGATGTGGGCGGGGGGGATATGGGTGCAGCCAGGCGGGTGCCATGGGAACAAAGGGGTCACTGCCCCAAGTGCCCATATGCATGAGCCGCCCCTGGTTTATATAGTGCTTCAACCATACTTGGAATAACAGAAATATACTGGCTATGGGACTCTGAGGTACATGCTGTGTTCATATGCAAAATCAATGGAGCTACAATGAATTCCACCAGCTGAGGATAAGAGCTGCAGTGGGTAGCTCTTATGGGCACCCTCAGTGGGCACAGCCCCCCATTGGGTGCTCAGTGCCTGACACCCAGGGATGCCAATCCCAGCACCCACAGCTCCCTGGGATGACTCACCTCACCACCACTCACCTCACTGCTGCTGCTCCGGTGCTGGTAGTTGCTTGCTGCTCCCTGCTCCTCCCCAGCCTGCATGCTGCTCAGCTGAGCTGGGGACTTCCCCGCTTGTCTTTTTTTCTGAGCAGGGGTTGGGAGGGAGAGAGAGGAGGAGGTCACTTCTGTGTGCACCCCAAGTGAGGACAGCAGAGTGAGGACAGCACTCACCCAGCCCTGTTCTCCCTCTCTCCTCCAACTGACCTGGAAAACCAAGCTCCTCAGGTTAAAAAAACCCCAAAACAAATCTAATTGATCATCTAGTTTGTGGTTTTAACATGCATTTCTTTTGGTTCTGCTGGAGACACGCTATTTAGAATGTGCTTACTTTGCTGGTCGCAATGTATCTGCCATTGTTTACTGACAACGAATGAGACTATCCAACACATGAATTATACTCTAGGCTGGTGTAGGCTACATGTGGAATGAGATTGGTGCTTTCCCAATACACCCTGTGCTGGCAAAGTGTCTGCAATTTGTTTCTCCAAACTCTGCAACCAGGAAATCTAAATTCTATGGAGCAGAAAATTCACATTTTGGCAGCAGAATAAATTCCAGAAATTAACCGAATTGTGTAAATGATGGAAATGTTTGAATGCAAATAAGTTTCCCATCATGCTATTCCATCAGCTTGGGATAACCTTTATATTAAAAATCACCATGTAACACCACACATCACCTCTTAGTGAATCTGTGAGGTATTTTGTAGTTTTTTCTCTAGCGGGGGATAATGTGCTGCTCCTCTTAAGTTATGGCAGGAGGCCTCAATGTTCATGCTTCCAACTGACAGTACTGTTTCCCATTGGCTAGCTTACAGTGCTCTTGCTTCAGGATGTGATTATGTGCTGACAGAGGCAATCTTCAGGGAATTTGGCCGAGTGCTAAATTCTGTGAACATTGCTATTGTTGTAGCATTACAGAATTCACAGTGCCCTAAATCAGGGGCCTGTGTTCACTGTGCCAAAAAAATCTTGAATTCTGAAATCAGTGAAGCCAAATTCTGCAAATTCACCTTGAGCATTATTATTTGCATAATTAACTTGATTTGCATATTTATACAACAATTTGTACATGCAAACGTGCTTACCAGCATGCTTTTTCAACAGGTTTGACATAGAATCACAACTTTGTTAATCAAACACCACTCAGATCATCTAGAATTTCAGCACCCCAGAACCCCCACCTCATGTTAAAGCCCCAGGCCTTCCTTACCAAAACATAGGGTCCTAAGACACTCCCCCCCCCCCTACACACAATCATCTCCCAGGGGTCTACTCACCCTCAGAGGTCATGGTCACACCTCCCTGACAGAGGGCAACTGCAGCAGCAGTTTTAATTTGGGGTCAGGTGACAAATTTATGCCTGAGCCAGGATTTAAAGATCCTGTAGACAGCTCCCACTGCAGTTTCACTGCAATTTCAGCATGCCACTGGGAGGAGTAGCAGATTCTGCTAAAATCACTGCAAATTTCAGCAATGCAGTCAACACGAGTCCCTGGCCTTAGGGAAAATATAAAGAAAACATCACATATGTCTGGATATATTTATTGAATCATTTATGTAGTGTTCAGTATTCAGCCTATTTTGCAATCCTCAGAACACCTTGCAAGGAAGGTAGTTTTTGTTCCCATTTTGTAGATGGGGAATTGAGGCCAAGTAATTGGGTGGTTTTAGATGGACAGCACCCACAGCTCTACTCAGAGGTGGGCCGTCAGATGTTTGTGCAGGTTATCTCTCTAAAGGTGGGGTGGGATATTTTTATCCCCCTTTTATGTTGTTGTTTTTAGTTCTATTGTAGATTTTATTGATTGTAAGCCGCTCCAAGCTGCCTGTGGCAGGAGGGATGGGGTAACAAGATTTTTTATTAAAATAATAATAAATAATAAATAAATAATAAAGGTGGGTCACCGGATGTGCAGGTGGAGCAGAAGCGGCCTGCTAAAAATGCTCCAGAACATCCTGGACCACTGCCAGAAGAGTGGGCCGTCCAAACTTGGGGCACTGGCCAGAGGTGGAGCTGCAGTTTGTCTACTTGCAGCTGGCTGCTGCAGCTTTGCACTGAGCTGGGGGTTGCCCTGGGAAACACCATAGAGCTGCGAGTGGAAGCCTAGAGCAGCGGGAAATCCACCTGCAACTCTATGGTGTGTGGGAGGACGGCGCCACATGGGAGAACTGTGGGCTGCGTCAACTGCCAGGTTCGTATAAACCCAGTGCAGACGGGGCTGTACTCACTCAGGGGATGTGGGGTAGGCCACCCCTGGAGCAGGTCCAGGACTAGGAGTGGCCACCCTGGGTCTATCTAAAGACACTCATAGAGACTTGTGCAAGGCCACCTAGTGCGTTCGTGGCTAAGATAGGATTTGAATCTTGATCTCCAAGTCCAATACCATCCACTGCCTCTCTATAGATGGATGGTAGCTATGAACAATTACCATATTAGTAGCTGTTTCAACTGCCGAGAAATAATGATCAGTGCTTCTCACCTCACTCCTAAGGTTTTGTGCGCTCCAGAAAAGTTAGTTTTGCAATTTTGGCTGGAAGGGGCTCTTTGGGGTTTCCCCAGCTTTGATGCATATTTTCTTTGAGAAGCTTTCATTGACTCAGCTGAGTATGGTCAGGAATCAAAATATCTAAGCCTCCAGGGAAAATTTTCAGTGACCATCTGATGATACCACTTCAGCTGATCAGACTTAAAGGAAAATACTCCCATTCCAGCTTTACGCTTGCCTGCACAAGAAATCAGAGCCATGTACAGACTTGAGAACATGAGGGTCCCCCTCCCCCCACAGCGCCATCCACTCTATGAAAACACATATGTTTCCAAAGCCTTTCACTTGGTCTGAGACAGATGTTCTGTGTTTTGTGCGCTCATCTTCCACTCTCCCCCATACAGTTAATGATTTGCAGGAAGAAACAGTAGACAAACTCAGGGAAAGTAACATCTAGAAAAATGGATTTGGGGTATTTTTACATGAGGGAGTGTGATGATGGGGAGCAGGGCCCCACCATCAGACCACCATTGGACCCCGAGCCCCTACATCAGGAAGAACCCCGCTGGTCACCTGGTGGGGTCAGTAGCCCAGAGAATTATCAATTTATTACTAATTATTATTAATTATTATTTATTATTGTTATTTTATTATATTTTATCAATTTGTATGCCACCCCTCCTGCCTCAGGCAGCTCAGGGTGGCTCATAACAGCATGACAAAAATACAATAATAAGCAGAAATCACAATAGAAAAAAATATCAATAAAAGCATTTTAAAATATAAATACAAATGGTGTTCAGCTGAATATCAAAAACCCTGGGTGGATCCCGGGAGCAATGATGCAGCAAGAAGAGGCCAAGATGGGTGGCATTGGCTGGCCTCCCTGGTGGCAGTGCCTGGCCCTGGCGCACTGCCAGTTATGTCATTGGAGGGTCTCCGGAGTGGGCCCCGGAGTGGGTGGAACCACCTGGGCTGGAGCAGCAAAGGAGGTTAGAAGCAGGTTGGAGTTGGTGACTAGAGGTGCTACTTGCCCCAACCAGGGACCCGAGAAGGTCTAGCAGGCACAACTGGACCTGAGTTAAGGTGGTCACATGACTCATCCCGGCAGGGAGTAAGCCCCAGTTAAGGAGACTGAATTTGGGGTGTGGGAAAGTAGAGGGCCATGCACAGAGGGCAAGGGGAGCACTCCCCTCCTCTCTTGTCCCTGCCTAGAGAAAGGATAAGAACCCTCCCCCTTGTCCCAAGAGGTTTTTTTTTTTGGGGGGGGGCGTACAGGAGTGGTGGGTATCACAGGGAGCAATACTTGGGTTTCAAAAGCAAACAGAACACAAATGCTCTTTATGAGGGTATATACTTGACTACTGCTATACAAAATACAATTAACCTAGAGAAGCTGTTGATAATGTTAACTAGAAGAACCAATGATAGCCTTGTCTGTCATCTCCTAAGTTGGGTGTCTTTTGCACTGAGGAAAAAAATGTCTTGCATGGAAAATTTAAACAATAAATAATTATTCAAACCACCCCTCCCCAAAAAATCCAGAGCCAACTGGATCATTTTTAGCACCGTTCCCAGTTTTATTACTGAGACCCTGATGAGAAAATCAGTTGCATTAAAAATAATGAAGTTATTGAAGCATATGGTACAGGAAGAATTGTCACTGTGAACTAACCAGGTGAAATGAAAAGAAAAACTTCACCTAACCAGCGTTAATTAAAATGGGAGGGGGGTGGCTGAAGATAAAGTATTAGGACTAGAGCTGAAACAAGTAACCACAAAAATGGGTATACACAATGAATTTCCAGTATCTGAGTCGACCCAACAACATCGGGTACTGATCAGTAGCTGATTGCATCCAGATTTGGGTACTGGATGTCCTGAAATATTGAGTTCTGATCCAATACTGATTTTTTTACTTCTGTACTGATATTTTGTAGTGATGGGTGAACAGAACCGAGTTCAGAAATTCGGTTCGGTTCAGTTCAGTTCGGAAATTCAGTTCGGTTCGGAAGTTCGGTTCGGTTGACCGAACTATTCGAGTATGGTCCGAACTCCAAACTTCCGAACAAAGTTCGGAAATTCAAACCCCATTGAACTAAATGGATTATTATTTTTTAGGGATGGGTGAACAGAGTCGAGTTCGGAAATTCGGTTCGGTTCGAAAATTAAGTTCGGTTCGGAAGTTCGGTTTAGTTGACCGAACTGGTCTAGTTCGGTCCAAACTCCGAACGTCTGAACCGCATTCGCCCATCCCTAATATTTTGACTTTTGACACCTATTTATTGATTTTCTGCCCTGTAAAGTCAACTTCCTGTCCTGGAAAATTGAATCCCAGTCCTGATTGATTGATTTCTATCCAGATTTTTCAATTTTCCAACTCAATATACCGATCGGTAAACAGAAAATCAGAAAGTTGCTACCAGAAATTACTGACTGTTCAGGCTTTTGGCTATCTGGTTGGTACATGGTAGTCTTATGCAATGGCCTCTGGTTACACACACACACACACACACACACATATATATATATATAATTGTGGTGAGGAGTAGGCAGAGGGGTGAGCAGAAATTGGCGGCGGGAACCCCCGAAGAGCACTGCCAGGAAGTAGCAAGTGGTGGAGAAGCGGAGCCTCCTGAGAGCCCAGATGATTGAATGGAGTGAGGTGGCTCCGCCTGCCACTTTTTCACCCGTTCCCATTGGCTCTGCCTGCTGCCTGTTACAGCAGGTGTGGACTTGTAGTGACTGGTTGGTACTTTAAAACACCTGTGTGGCCAGTAACTGCACCAGAGGCACACGCTCGGAGAAGCGCAACTAAGGGCTGCGCGCGCAAGGGCGCACCCTTGTACACACGTCCTTAGGCACTGGCCGAAGGGTGGGCCGCAAGGCTTATTTTTGATATCTTGGCAGGTAGGTGGGGTGCTTTTCTGTAATTAAGGTGCTTTGGTGTCCCCCGTTCTGACTATCATGTCTAGGAAGAGGTGCCGACTAGGGGCTTGTGCCCAGAGGGACTCATCTACTTCTAAACAACTAAAGTTGGATTTTTTCTATCAGGCTCCAGTAGGGGGGCTAGTGAAGGGGTCAATTGACCCCTCTTAATGCCAAGCCCTCTTTCTCTTGGTCACACCAAGGAAAATAGAGCCCAAGCAGGTTGAGGTCGTTACTTTCCTCCCCAAATGGAGTGGAAAGCCCCATGAGATCTCCTTTTTGGAGTGCAGATTCCTTTTTCAGTCCTGAGTCTGACCCCCAGGGGAAACATCAACTTTCATTACATGAATTATTGGGGAACCAGTGTTTTCTAATTGCTGATTTAACCAAGGAATTACTAATTCAACTCAGGGAGATTACAGGCATGCTGGAGTTACGGAAGTCTCAGCTCCAGGTTTTGACAAAATAAATTATTGACCTAAGGGCAGGGAAACAAGCCTCAGGTGCTTCATCCCAGGTTAACCCCCATCAGGACCAGCACTTGACCTCAAAGGAGATGGGTTTGGCCCCCTTACGGAGATCATTTTTGACTAGGAATGTAGAATTAATTAGTACTCTTGCCCCCTCCCCCCCCCGGCTGTCTGAGCCTTGCTCCTTGAGGGTAGATAGATTTGCTGTTTCCCTAAGGTTTATCCCCTACCCAATGGACTTTTTCCTGCGTGGAACTCTAAGAGTTCTATGCAGCGGCACCTCTCTTTTATATTGAAGCAACACTTCCCCCTCTGGCAAATCAAGTATTTCCATCTCCTTCCAGCCTTAGGCCATATGCAGCATTTAGTGATTTATTTTCATTCCCAGATGTTAGCATCCAAAGTTCTAGCCAATGGCAATTTATTTGGGTCATGGAGGGTGTGTGTGGGAGAGGTACTGGCTGATCCAGCAGGTGTTTCTCCCGCAGTCAGATCGTCCAGCCCAGTTAGACACTGGGATTCAACTTAGGATACAGGTCAGGCCAGGCCTGGTCCCTGCAGTAGGGAGGACTTGGGTAGCAACCAGGTGGGGGGTAGTAAGCGGACTCCAATCCGTACAAGTCTTTTGAACCTAGCCATGCCGGGATCCAGTTTGGGAGGGGTCTCGTTGGCCCCGGAAAATTCACCAGGCCCAGGCCGGGTTAAGTCACCACCAGCTGAATTGGATCTGATGGATCTGGGTGTTCCTCCCCCCTCCCCTACTGCTGACAGTGGAATGGTGGGGGCCACTCATTTGCTGAGACCTCTGGGGGTGAACTCACCCATGCAGGTTGCTTCACGGGGGGTTAGCCGGGAGGAGGCGGAAGCCCTAGTCTCCTTGCCTTTGGGATCTGCAGTAATGTTGGACTTGGGCAGTCCATCTGGACCTAATCCAGGGACTGAGGTCTGCCAGGAGGTTTGACCAGTTGCTGCCTGGGACCCATGCCAATTTAAGCTTTGTTCATGGAACATAGCTGATTGGACCCATAACTGTAACAACCCAGCCTTTAAGACATTCTTGTCCAAGTTCAATATCATATTCCTACAGGAGACATGAGCTTTGGACCTCCTGATTCTAGAGCATTTCTCAGTTCACCAGTTATCCGCGACATCACAGTAGGGCAGGGGACATCCCAGTGGGGGTCTGGGCTGTTGTATTGCTAATAAACTTAAGGTAGTGGTAAGTGCGGTGGTTCAGTGACCACCTTGCTTTTTGGGAGTAGTGGTACAGTTTTTTTACCACTATTTCTTATTAGCAACAGTGTATATTCCCCCTGTTAATGCAAGGTCATACACTCTTTGGATGTGGCATATGATGAGGGAGGTTTTGGAAGAAATTTGCACCGCTTATCCCAAAGCCAAGATTATTCTAGCAGGGGACTTTAATGCCTATCTAGGCCAGAATAATGAACGTATCCCCTTTCAGCAGAAGGCTTTAGGTGCCTTACAATTTCAGTGCCCGCTGCTGCAATCCAGGCAATCAAAGGATAGGAGTGCCAATCACTCGGGCTCTGTGCTTGGTAATCTATTGACGGAACTTTGTTTGTTTATTTTGAATGGTGCAGGATTTAATGACTGTAATGGGGAATACACATTTCTCCAGCCATCAGGCATGAGCATTGTTGATTATGTGGCCATTTCAGTGGATTGTTTATCCTTGATTACTGATTTTACAGTGTGGGAAATCCACTGTAGTGACCATCTGCCCCTGATTTTGGCTATGGATTTGGTGGGCTCCTCAGTTCTTCCCTCCCCTGCAGAGATTGCTCTTGGTACTGTCATCCCTCAGTGAAGTGGTCTCCTTTGGTGATGGCAGCTATGGTGGGGTTCTTGGCAGAAGCCCAAGCCTCTGGTATTAGGGAAACGATTATGGAGGGGGTGAGTGACTTCCCGGTGGTTAAATCCTTCTCAGACCTAAGCCTTAGCATCTACCGCTTCCTAGAGGCTAGGTCCCAGGCATTACCTGCCTGTAACCAGACTTGGTTTGATTCCAATTGTTTTAAAGCTAAGAAAGCAATAGAATTCTGGTACTCCCAGTATAGGAGGGGCTGTGTTCCATCTATTCCCCCCCAATTCTTTCAGGCCAAGGCTGATTACAAGAAATGAATCTCAATCAAGAAGAGAACTTCTTGGGCTAATTACTGGGTCAGCCTGGCTCAAGCGGCGAACACCAAGGATTCTAGGAAGTTTGGGGAATTGGCTAACCATCTGCTCAAGGGAAAGAAGGAGGGTAATTTACCATTGGCTCTGCTCTCTACTCAAGGGTGGATTGACCATTTCCAACAACTTTATATGGGGGGAGTTGGGGCTAGGGAATCTGCAGTTCCATCAGCAGACATTGATGCATATCCCTTGTGGCCCCCGGTTTCCCTACAGGAGGTGGATGATCTTTCAAGTCTGTTGTCCCTCAACTAGCGCAGACCTCCTTTTTTCCACCCCAACTTGCCTCACATTATCTAGGGTGCCTTTTATCTTCTGATGATCTCATTATAATGTCCCAGACCTGAGAAGGCCTAAGCAGACAGTTGGAATGCTTTGCCAGATACTGTGACATTAACAGGTTGTGCATAAACTATGAGAAATTAAAAGTGGTGGTGTTTTCCCATTCTCGGAAAATGTATAATTGGTCTATTAATAACCACCCTATTCAACAAGTCACCTCTTTCAAGCATCTGGGCCTTCATTTCAGGGCCACTGGAGGCTGGTCCTTTCACCATGCTAAGGTCCTTTCAGTTGCCAAAGGATCGGCATTTACCATCCTCAAATTGTTTGGGGTTACAGGGCGATCTGCCCTTGCCGTGGCCAAATGGGTCCTTAATAGCAAAACACGGATGCAATATCTTTATGGTGCCAAACTTTGGGTCCCTTTGCTGTCCTCTCAAACCAAACTGAATTTGGTGCAGTCAAAATTTCTAAGGAACCTTGGTAGGGGCCCAAATGGAACCCCGGATGCACCAGTCAGGTTGGAGTTTGGACAAAGTAGCTGGGTGGAGGTGGCTAGTGGTCTGATTTTAAGGTTTTGGCTCAGATTGTCTGCAGCTGGCCACTCGGGTCTGTGCAAATTTTGGATGGAGGATGTATATAGGGGTTGCTGGTTTAGGGCGGTAGAATTTCTCCTTGCCAACTTGGGCTTTTCGCTTAACTAGTTCATGGGTATGGAGCAGTGTTTGGCCAAGATTCAGATCCTGCTTAGACTCAGGGATGTGGCTAGACAGGAAGAGCTTTCCAAAATTAGGGCTTTGAACCATATGGCCAGCTACCTTCTGTGCTGCCACCATGGGCATCTATGGCATCCTATCTGACGTCCTCTATCCCAAGTCGTGGAAGGTTATTGTTTTTGAGGGCATGGTTCAATGCCCTACCCATGGCAATCATGGATGGATGGATTCGTGGTTTAGCAATGGATTTGCCCTTTTAACCATCAGGCAATCAAGACAACTGAACATGTCCTGTTCACTTGTCATTTATACGATCAACTTCGTGAGGTAGTATTAGTGTCTCCCTTGCTGAGCCACTACCCTGGGTGGTCGGAGTATGGACTTTTACTATTAGCCCTATCGGATGCCCAACCAACTATTTCCCGGGCTATAGCGACTTATTTAACTAAAGCCGTTTATCTTAGACAGTGCTTTTTGGAATCAAGGGCACCTGTAGGAAACATTGATTTAGGCTGACTGGCTTATGGTGTATATTGTAAAACCTGGCTGTTCACCCAGGCCTTTGGGGAGGGTGGGAGGGTGGGTTATTGGGTTTTTATCCCCCTACCCTTCCTTATTTTTTGTTATAATCTTGTTTTTCCCTGTTTTAATTGTTGAGATTTTTATGATGTTTTAAATATTTCAAATATTGTTTTATATGAGATTTGTTAGCCGCCCCAAGCTGTTTGCAGGAGGGGGCGGGGTATAAATATATTAAATAAAATAATAATGATAATTAATTTGGCTGTATTAAGATGTATAAGGTATTCCTTTTGTTCATGTTAAATGTGTACGGATGGGCTGAATATTTGTCTGTTTTTCTTTTAAATTGTGCAACAGCTTTGTGCTACGCACATAACAATAAACATTCCTTCATTCATATATATAATTGCTTAGTCTTGTGATCCCAATTCAAATCTAGGTTGTTGGGGGTTTTGTTTTATTTTTGCAGCAAGGAGAAGAGCAAATCAACACTTGCTTTTGGCCTTAATTCACAAAACTGGCCTTGGTGAAAAAATATTTTTTTCTCACTCTCAGAGTATAATGAAACAAACGCATTTGATGGATCTAGGTCTCCACTCCTCCATATCATGACTCCTTTATTCATTGGACATTGAGGAAATGGAAAGTACCCCAGTCCATTAGTCTATCCCTCTGTTCGCTCAGTACACACACACACACACACACACACACACCGGGTCCTTTCAGTACCTGGGTCTCAAATCCTTCCTAAGGCAAGCCCCCTGGCTCCCAGTCTGGCTCCAGCTTCATTACTTCTCGTGTTGCCTGGGTCCAGCTAGGGCTTCTGCCCACAGCCATACTCTGTTAGGGAGGGGGTGGGTGGAGAAAGGGAACCCCTCAAAGCTCCAAGCCCGCACCTCCTTCAGTTCTCCCCTCTGACCCTCATGGAGACCCTCAGGGGGACCCTCAGGATCTTGTTTGGGCTTTCTCCTCTATTTGAGGAGCAACCCAGATCATCACAGGGTGTGAGACGGGGTGCCTCGGGGGGTGGGGAGAGGGGAGAAGGAAGGGGAATCACATGCAGGATGCAGAACTTATGTACGCTCACTTCTGGGACCCAGGAATCACCATAAGAAAGGTCGGAGGTAACAGGATTGAAGCCAGGGGTGCACAGGCTGCTGTGAAGGAAGAGGAGGGTGCGGGATGGGGAAGGTTACATACCTGGGGGGTTCAACTAACACAGGGTGTAGGAATAAAGTGGAGTGGGGTGGGGGAATCACATGCTCACACTCATTCACTCTCTGAACTACTCAAACACACGCACTCACAGGGTCGCATACAAACACGCCAATCTCTAGTCTCAGAGACACACACACACTCCACTGGGGAAACAGACATTCATGCACACCAAATCAAGGCTCAGCACTATCCTAGTGTTCTATGAGGTCTAGATCAAGGGGCCAGCCTCTCACAAATGATTACCAGAGGGGAACAGAAGCCCTGCCAGTTGCTTTTATCCTCTCCATCTGCCTCAATCCAGGTGCTGCCACTTCCTTAATCCCTAGCCCTGCCCCTGCCGTCAATGTGATAGGGCAGTTCCCTAGGCCCATAAGGCCATGCCTCTCCAGGTGTGCGCTGCACCATGGCTGGATTGCCAGTTGCCCAGCAACCTGAGGAGGAAATGATGCAGCCGCTCCCAAGTCCTGCGTCTCGGGGTCACACACCCCTGGTTCTACCTCATGGCGCCGCCAAGACCGCGGTTGCTCAGCAACCTGGGACGCACGCCAACAGGGTGGAGCTGCCCTCCTGGCCTGAAACACATGGAACCGGGTCGGGCCCCTAACATACTCTAGCCCTGTCCTCAGGTGAGCCTCCCAGGTCTGTCTCTGCCATTCCTGTTCTCACAGCCCCGCTGCCAGCATCTCTGCTCTTCCCGTGGTCTCATCAGTTTCAGCTCCAGACTGCGGCGCTCTCAGGCAGCACTGCCCAGGATCTCAGCTGCTCCCTCTAGCACAGCTTACTGCCAGCTTCCCTGGCCAGACTAAGGGCCCATCTGCCACCCCACAGGTGTCTCTCTCTCACACACACAACTGTGTCCTTAGCTGACTTTCTCACTCCCTTCTCAGCCAGCAGCTACTCTGTTTAAAGGGCTAGAACCCTGCTGCCCCCGGTGGTTCTTACAGATACAGGGCTTCCCTCAGGGCACCCTGTTACACTGACCATGCCCCATGACCTCCCAATTTATTTAATTAGATCTTTTATCCCACCCTATCCCTTGGACTCAGGGTAGTAAAATTCTATAACTTATTTACTGTAACATTAGCAACTAACTAACTCAACTCTTAATCCTCACAATAACCCTGTGAATTAGGTTCGTCTGAGAGATCTGTGACTGGCCCAAAGTCACCAAGTGAGTGCATGACTAAGGTAAAACTTGAGACCTCCTTCTACCTTCTGGTCCAAGTACTGCACTCTTAACCATTACACCACACTGACTTTCAATACAGCTCAATGGGTAGGGCCATGTCATAAATAGGCATGGGCCACATGAGAAAGGGTCAAGGCAGAAGGGCTCCCCCCCCTTTTTAATGTGGCACTGGCTACTCCTCTTTCACAGCATTGTGACATCATGATGCCAGGTGGTGCCACATTGAATAACCAGGGTAACCAGTTTTCCTCACTTCATTCCAATGTGGCTCCATGCCCACCCTGGAAACTTCCTACAGGCACCTTTGCCTCTCATCCAGTCTCTTGTCTGTGTAAGTCTATTCGAAGTAAAAAAAATTGAAAAGAGGTACTGAAGCATAATTACAACTACCTTAGCTTTAATTCCTGATACGGACATATTGAAACACTTTGTAAAGAAATCAAGGCAGGATATTCTCCATCAGGTCATACATCATCTGAAGCAACAGTGGAACACCACAATGACAATCTTTTCTAGCATCTAAGGACATAATGACTTCTGTTGAAATAGTGCTGAATTTAATACTTGAAAAAATAAGTAAACCCATCAAATTTACCCTTCCCAAACTGAAAATGGCAAAGTATCTATTTCCTATTGCCAGATGTCATTTTAGGTTATTTTTAGTTGTTTGTTTCGGTATGGATATTTTGGTCATTTTGGTATTTGAATTACATTTTTTTCAGCAATATTAACACTACTGCATATGCACAATTGCCAAAATGATGTGATACCAGGGGGAAAGGGGGAATGAAAAAGCAAAATAATTTAAATGAAACCCCCCCAAAAAAGTAGCTATGTGAATACCTGACTCAGTCATGGGTATTATTCAGAGGGCTATCTGGAAATGCAAATACCATCTGTTGAAAAAAAAAAATCTACAACCCATTTCAGCTCTGGTTGTAACTGCTATCAGCATTTTTCAGACATCACAATTACCAGCTTCAGGCTCCAGATGCAACTCATGTCTTTATTTCAGGTTTACTATTGGCGGCATAGTCTGCCTGGATCCACCAAGTAACACTTAGGTGATTCCAGACATTTTCTGAGGTGCTGTTCCTTCAGTGTTATTGTGTGATAGATGTTTTCACATATTTTGATGCCATGAAAAATGGTACTATGCAGTAAACCCAAAGTGAAGCTTAGGTGCTGTTACTGGGATCCACAGGTGGCAAATATGATCTCTTCTCTCTCTACACTCTGTCCCTGGGCAAAGTTTCTGAATGGCTTCCAATATCACTTCTATGCTGACAACACTCAACTCTGTCTCTCCCTCCTCCTCCTCCCTTCATCCAACTCATATCACAAACCGCCTCTCTGACATCTCTGCCTGGATGTCTCACTCCCAACTCAAACTTATTATGGCCAAAACTGAACTGCTAGTTTTCCCACCGAATCCTTCCTTTCCCTCTTCCTTCTCAGTTTCCAAAATCAACAGGGTCACCATTCAGCCCGTCCCAGATTTAGTCTGGGCTTCATATTTGACACCTCTCGCTTCCTTTAATCCTCAAATAGAATCTGTTGCTAAATCCTGTTGTGTCTCCTTGCACAACATCACTAAGGGTGAAAACAGACATGACGCTAACCACCCTTGGTGGTTATTTATGCATGTTGCAGGGCTGTAATATTATTGGTGCTCTATGCAGCCTTGCAACATGCACCACCAAAGGTGGTTAAAGGGTGGTTAGCATCATGTCTGTTTTTACCCTGAGTTCCATTCTTTGTTATTTCCTCACTGTTTTCACTGCTAAAACCCTAGTCCATGTTCTGGTTATCTCTTGCCTTTACTATTGCAACGTGCTTCTCACTGGCCTTCCCCACTCTCACCTTGACCCCTCTCATCTAGTCAAACCTCTGCTGCCAAGATCATCCACCTTGCCTGCCACTTTGATCATGTGCAGCCCTTCCTCTTCTCTTTCCACTGGCTTCCTCTGCCTGAAAGCATTCAGCACAAGCGTCTCATCTTTACCTAAAAAGCTATCCATGCCCCCCTCCCCCCGACATCTCTCTAAACTAGGCTGCTTTTACATGAGTGACCAGGGAAGCGTGTTCTTCAATGCGCTGCTGGGAAAAGCCACGTGGGGTGCATTTACATGCACCGGAAGTGGCCACCTGCCATAGAAATTGGCAAAGACACGTTCTGGAAACCCCGATATCGAGGGTTGCTCAGCAGGTGAGGGAGAAGCAAAGGGGAGGGAAGGAGTGAGGAAACCTCTTCCCATCTGTGTGTGCCTCCCTAATTAATCCTCCATTCCCAGGGGGACCCAAATGGGGGAGTGTGTGCTCCTCTGATATGGTTCCCCCTGGGAATGGGGGACACATTAGGGGGACACATGCAGATGGGAATTGGATTCCTCACTCCTCCTTACCCCCGCTGAGAAAAAGCCAAGCAGGGAAGTTCCCCACTCAGCTGAGCAGTGCACATGGTGGGGAGAATCAGGGAGCAGACAGGAGTCCTCCAAACCAGAGGAACAGCAGCCTGGCTGGTGAGGTGAGTCAGCCTGGGGACCAGGGAGCTGCGGGTGCTGGGACTGGCATCCTGGGCTGTCCCAGAATGCCCCAGTAATATGGACATTTTAGGACACCAGTTAGCAGATGGGGGGGCCAGTTGTGGGTATTACCTGTGGGTAGCTAAAGTGGTACCCGCTGCAACTCTAGTCGTTTTCTGTAGTAATATATTCGATTAACTTCACTAAAGTAGTATCAAATATACTAGTTGCAAGGGAGAGAGAAGGTTGTATGTATGTTAGGTTTACCTATGTGCATGCAATATGCAATGTTGTTGAGGTGAAGAAGTCATTTCTAGCTTCCCAATTCCTTTCAGGCAGAATTAACACACATCTCAGTTGGCTTCCATAATTCATGTTGCAGACAACTTGACTGAGACCTGTAACATATGCTGCTACCGAAAGTGTAATGAAAAGGCACCGTTTTTCTCTCTCTCTCATATTCCTTTCTTCTGCACAGCCCATCTTTGTTTCTGAGACTGGGGTCCTTGCCATTGGCTGGAGTCCACCACAGGTTGTTATGGCTGAGCAGCCCTCTTCATTACCAACTGATAAAGGCTCTGGCCAAAAGATTCTGGTGATCAGAATCCAACACATCTATGGAGTCTGGTAGAACTGTATGCAACAAAGAGCAGCTGGGAGATGATAACACATGGATAGGCCCCAGAGTAAGGAAAGAAAGCTAAACCACCTCATTAGGTAACATATCTGATGCTACTGCAGGGACGTTTGCTGACATGGCGGAACACCAGTCACTTTGACACGCTACGTGTGCCACACGCTCAAAGGCAAACACTGTGAACACTCCAAGTGGCAGGCTTTTCAAACTCCCCAACTGCCCAGCCACCTCCCAACAGCCATTTCACAGATGGCTGCCTTCAGTCTGCTGCTCTTCCTGACCTCATGCAGTTCCCAACCTTCTTTTAAGCCAGGTCTCCTCATAACTTAGGCATTGAAGCTCCTTTATGTACTTAGAAGCTACAGAGGCTTTCACTGGATTCTGAGCTGAGCTTACAATAATCAGGGATGTGTGAACGCAGTTTAGAAGTTCAGAGTTCGGACCAAACTCAACTAGTTGGGTCGACTGAAGCAAACATCCAAACCAAACTCGAATTCGATCAAACTGTTCGGTCGAATCCGAACCAGTTCAGAAGGCCAAAAACAGCTTAAAACACCGGTTTTGAACATATGAACTTGGCTGTGGAACTCCCTCCCGGCAGAGCCTGGGTGGCCCTGGACCTCTCCTCCTTTCAACAAAGATGCAAGACGTGGCTGTTCTGCCAGGCTTTTGGTGAGGGTGATAGGTGAAGGGTGGGGGGACTGGGTTGGGGGAGGGGGGATTGATGTCTTTTTTGACTGCATCCATATGGACGGAAATGTTTTATTTTGTATTTATATTATATTTGTCTTTATTATTGTATACTTATTTTATGTTTATGTTTGTTAGCTGCCCCGAGCTGCTTAAGTAGGAGGGGCGGGTATAAGTTTATTTAAATAAATAAAAATAAATCTTATATCTTAGATAGCACTATTCAATATTCACAATACTTCTCAACTTGTTAATTCATCCTCTTACCCACCCACATTCCTGCTGAGCTAGGTGGGAGTGTGTCTCGGTGCAGATGATGGAATGCTCCACTCCAGTGTGCATATGCACTTGGCACTGTGCACTGCACCGGTTAGAGCTATGCCTGTGGCTCCTCCTCTGCCACCACCCTCGCTTACTCATCACTTCTTTCTCCTCAAAACATCTTTGCCCCTTCTCTCTTGCTGTCCCCCATGCCTGGAACCTTCTCTCCCTGAACCTTCGCTCTCCCTCGCAACCTTAAAATCTCTCCTGAAAACCAACCTCTTCCATCTGGCCTTCCCTAGCTCTTCATCCCCTTAGACTCATTGCCACTCATTTTTAGATGAGATGCAACCCCGCAGGTCTACTCATGAACTATGCATCCAAATGCCCATCTGAAGGTGACTTGGGGGGATCCTCTTTCCTCCTTCACTCAGAGTCCACCTCTTTCCTGTAACTGAGCTAACCATGTGCACCTGTGACTTTTCAACCTCATGAATGTATCCTTGTCTCTTGCTATGGCCATTTTAAAATGAGCATGGCTGGGGGAGAGGGGGTGTGTCCGCTGAGTGGAACAGCCATGCAGTGCCCCCTCAGGTGGAGTATGTGGGGAGGGATTCTAATGTGCAGCTCCTGGAGTGGCCATCACACCCATTCAGATAGCCTTCACACACTCCCGCTACTACAGACGGACCGTGCAATCAAGTTGTATGGGTAGCTGTTTCCTGTCCCCTCCTCACCCAGCAACACTTCCCACCCTAAGCCCCCCCAGCTGCTCGCCTTCTGCCACGACACACAGCCACAGACACCATAGACACATGAAACTACAGCAGTCAGTAACCCTTTCCTTTCCAGGAGCCAGTGCAGCTGCTGGCTACAACAGAGGTGCATACTGAGAGATACAGGAAGCTGCTGTCCGAGCAGCTGTCCACCATGGCATTGACATTGGCTCCTCTCTTGTGCATCACGAGGGGGACTTGTGCTTTGAACCAACATGGTGCTTTATTTCACATGCATTTTTTAAGAACTCCCGGCAGGGCTGTGGAGGGGACCGGTGAGGCAGCTGGCCTGGGACCTGTCTGCTGGCATGGGTGGCTGCCCCACTTCACATGGGAAGGCAATGCATCCTCTTACCCACCTTACTCTCCCCATGCACTTTCTTGCCTTCCCCAACATGGGACACTCTGTCTTTTTCACCAGTGCCCCGTGAATGGCCATGAATGGGTGCTGTGCTTGTCATGGGAGCATGCATCCCCCCAAGCCACCTTCAGATGGGCATTTGGATGCAAAGTTCATGAGTAGACCTGCGGGGTTGCATCTCATCTAAAAACAGTCTACGTTCCCCTCTCCCTTGTGTCCCTCTCCATTGCCTTTCTTGGATTGAAAGCCTGTTGGGGTGAGACCTGTCTTTAACTACAAAGTGTACAGAAGGAGGTACATTACTGTCTAATATAATAATAAAAATAATAATAATAATAATAATAGATTCCCATTTTACAGATGTAAACATTGAGTGGATTTATCTCAAGACCACAGTTATTGTAATGGTTAAAACCTAGGACTAAAACTCAGGCATTCATAATTTCCATACTCATTAGGAATTTATTTAATTATTTAAATTCTTGCTTCCTTGACAGAGAGCTCTGGAGGAAAGGTCCTTCAGAGCAGGGCTACCCTGGGGTTCCCAGAGGTCTCAGTTAAAATGCCGTGTGCCTCTCAACCTCCTTATTCCACTCTCTATGATGTTCAAATCTACCTTCCTGTTGTGAGCCCTTCTTTTTGTATGGGGAGTGGGGCAACTTGTCCCATTCCCCCTCTCTGTGGGTAGCCCTATTTCAGGTCTCATATGCTTTCAGTTTGCTTCAGTTTGATGTTGGAGTACCTCGACTGAAGCTACCCTTGAGTGACTCATGCAGAAGTCAGGCAAACCACCATCCACGTCAGTCTTCAAAAAATCTCCCTTCCCTTATCCTGACCAACTCTACCCCACCCATGAGAGCTGCTTTGATGTCCTTTTGCCCAGGGCTCTTCATAATACTTAGACGATACACACAGAACTTGGCTAGAAAAAAATAGAGCAAATGGCAACTTTCTACCTCTTCAGTGACTTTTGAACAGGTCTTCTCCAATTGGCTCTTTCCGGTTTGTCATAAATGATATATTAACCATGACCAAATGATAACCCACATGCAGGGACCCAAGTTCACTGTGTTTTCCACTTTACCCCATTGGCAGAGATGGGAAAATGCACTGAACATATGGGTTCCTTTCTATAAACTAGAATCTGGTCCCCTGACACTCTGATATAATAATGATAAGGACCCAATAGTTTGTCATCAGGGCTGGCCAGCATGGACACCATGGCAGCAGTTTTCTTGGGATGTATTGAGGGCTCCCACCAACCAAGACATACTGTGGGAAACAAGAGCACTGGGCCCTACATACAGTACAAGCTCTGGGCTCGGACTTGCAAGGCAGACAGAGTGGCTGCTCCTTCTCCCTGCCAAGATCAGTGGAGACTATTGTCCCTGGAGCAACAATACAGAATAGATTAGCCCTGTTTTTCATCTGCAGGGTGCTTCCCCTTTACAGTGTAACAGTGTAGCAGGCCTGAAACAGGGCTGTTTTATTACCTAAGTCTCCTGTGAGCAACTGTCACTGGTCTTTCCATGTCCCCATTTTTCCTCATGATCTAAAGTTTTCTGTAAGTCTGCTCAGTTCAGTGGCCAGCTGGCTTCTATGCATGATGTGTGTATTTTGGCAGGAACAAGGGTATTTGGTAACCACATGTGTGATGATTTGCCTGCAATCAGGTCACCTGCACGTGCAATCTGGATTAGTCAGGGATCCCTCTGTATCTGATTGGCCTCACGAGTACTGCCCATAATATGCTGCCCACTGAGGAGGCCAGAGCTGTCAAAAGCAAAAAGGCAGTCTGGTCCTCTTCCATCTGTGTCTGAATGTGATGGCAAAAAGGTCTGATCCCTATGTTCTTTTATGCCCTCTGAGACTGGACCTGAAACAAATTACAGTTAATGCAGCTACAGAAACAGAAGAACCCTGACTGTACTAGCACAAAATTGTTTCAGCAGATTATTCCTTCATTCAGGGCCTTATGGTGGCTTGCCAATTAAATCTCGCATCACATATAAAATTGCAATGTTGACCTATAAGGCTATGCATCATATAAGACTTGTCTATATTAGAGATCTTCCAGTTAATTACCTTCCTAGTTGCACCCTGAGGTCCTGTTCTGTCAGATCCCTGTTAACCCATTTTGATTTGAAAACATTTGCAAATTGTGTGCTCTGTTGCAATTCACCCATACTCTGGAACCGTTTGCTGGCTAAGAGAGTGATGCTTCCCATGGCTGTGAGGCCCTCAGCGAGGAGCAACGAACAGTGAAATGGGGTAGAAAAAGCTCCCAGTTCCAACAGAAGCATTTGTGTGCGTGTGGCGTGAGGAGGGCTGGGTGCACTATGAACCCAAGATTCTAAGAGAAGACATGGGCATATATCCAAAATATAGTATGGTGATTGGAATGAGAAAAAACAGATTTTGGGAAGGATCTTTGGGGTAATACCAGAAATGTTGGAAGGAAGCACAGGGTATTTTCAGATGTTACGAGATCATGCTCAACCACAGTGAACCACAGTGAACCACGGTCAATCCCGTGGCAGGGCAAATCGCCCTGGCGGCCACCAGATGTTCACCACAGTCAATCCCCACATGGGGTCAAAAATAACCACGCTTCCGGAGCTCCCCCACGGACCATCTCTGAAAGCATGGTCAAAGAGATTCCCAGCGGGAAACAACAAAAAGTAACATCTGGATGGCAACCACCGGCCGGAATCTAAGGAACTGATTCCCAGCTGGGGACAAAACACGCAGCATCGCTGCCAGGCAACCAGCAACAACATAGCCACCGGAGAGAGATTTAAAGGGCAATCAGCAACAGGGAAATGTGGCGGGATGGAGCGAGGAGGGAGGTGGAGGAGGAGAACAGTGGGCGAGAGAGCGAGGCGGGAGGAGGTGGAGGAGGAGGTAGAGGAAGCACAGGTGAAGGAGGAGGAGGAGGAGCTCATGCTTCAGATGGAGTAGGCAGAGGGACAACAGCAGCAGCTGCAGCAGCAGCCGGGGCAGGCCGTCCCAGGGACCTCGGCCGGACCGGGGGAGGAGGAGGCACCTCGGAAATGGGTAAGGGGAACCAAGGGGAGGGGAACAGGTGGCACTGGAGCACCAGCTGGAGCTCGCCCTCAACCAGAGAAATGAGCACGTGTTCCGGGACATCGTGCGGGACATGGGGGCGGCGGGACATCAGCAGACCGTGGTCCAGTGCCACTCCAAGGCCAAGGCGCTAAAGAGGGGGTACAAGGCCATCTGGGACAACAATAGGTGGTCCAGACACAGAGCCCGAACTGCCCTCTATTATGATGCCCTGGACCACATCCTTCATATGAAGGGGTCCATCATGGCCCCACGCCTCGTGGGGAGTGCCGTGGTCCAGGTCAGGGAACGGGCCAAGGTACCCCCTCTACTCGCCACCCCCCAGGAAGGCATACACTCCAGGGCCCCGGACCCCCAGGAGGAATGCCCCGGGACCTGCAGCACCAGCAGCCCCCCCCCCGGACAGCAGCCCGGAAAACCCCCCACCCCTGGCCAGAAAAGCAGAGTCCAAGGCTGGCACCCTCATCACCCTCAGCCACCCAAGGGGCCGACCTCAGAGGGGTCCGAGACCGACATAGAGGATAAGCGAGCAGCCATGAGGGGAGGCGTGCCCAGGGCCAGGGGAAGGGGGGTGATGGAGGGTGGGGGAAGCACAGTCTGGGGGTCACCCCTGGGCCCCCAGGCATGCCAGAGGGCAGGAGGGTTGGCCCGGGCTGCACCTGGCCCCCCAGACCACCCACCACCAACCCCCCACAAAACCCCCACAGGGCACAGGACAGCACAGCATCAGGGGCATTTGGACGAGGAGGCCGGAGCAGAGGTGCCCAGCCAGCGGGTGGAGGACCCAGGTGAGGCACACAGATAGGGTGGGGGTGCACCCGAGGGCCAGGAAGGGGGACCTGGGACACAGGTAGAGGGAGAGAGGGGGCTGGGCAGGGGGGCGAGGCCCCAGGACTGATCCAGGGGGTACACGCACCCTGGGGGCCCATGCCCTGCCTCAAGGTGGCCGCCCTGGACCACACATCACCCATCTCCGTTTACCCTACAGAGCAACCCAAGAACCAGCAGTCACCCGGGCTCGTGCCCCCAGCACAGTACATGAGGGAGTACTGGGCATGGGCCTGGCGCCAGAGGGAGGAGCAGGCAGAGGACATAGTCCGGACATCAGCGGACCAGGGGGAGAAGATGATCGCGGCTGTGGTCCGCATGGAGGTGGCCATTGAGTGCTCCCTGGAACTGGCAGAGGCTCGGAACATAAGACTCCAGGCAGAGGTGCACCTGGAGTGGAGGCAGGAGCACCAGGAACATATCAGGCAGGTGGAAGCCCTAGGGAGGCTGGAACAAGTCATTGCAACGATGGTGTGGGAGCACTTGGCGAAGCTCGACAGGTTCCATGACATTGGGAACTCCCTGCTCCTACACCCGGGCACCATGTGTGCCTATGTGATGGCAGCTGCCCCCCCGGGCACCCTGCCTGCCCCGGGTCCAGTGCCCAGCCGTCGGCACCCCCTCCCCCACCCCAACCTCCCCAGTTGCCTCGACCTCAGCCGGGGCCATGCGTTCGACCCCCTGTCCCCCCAGGCCTCAGGAGGGTCCAGCCACCACAGGGGGCCCCTCTGGGCCCGGCTCCTCCCTCCCTCACTCCCTCCATCCCACCACTGCCTGCCCATCCAGGCTACGAGACAGCCCAGGACACAGCTGGGGACAGTGACAGTGAGGAGGGAAGTGAGCTCCCAGAGCTCGGAGGCGCCCACCTGGTGACCAAGGGGCTGGCCCCAAACACGTGGGGGCCAGAGGGGATGAGGGGGAAGGGGGGCCATGTGACTGAGGGGACACCATGCACGGAGGGGTGGAGGGTGGTGGGGATGTGTTGGGTGGTTGTCGTCACAGGTGTCTTAATAAAAGTGTTGCACGTGGTTCGGTCTCCTGGTGTCCTTTAAAGGGCCCTGGGGGGGCCTCTTCCGGGCATGGCCCGGGACTCCGGGGAGGGGTGGGAGGGGCACACCCTCACACCTTGGCCTCCTGGCTTATATGCCTGGGCAGGGCAGCCTGGATGTGATTAGCATAACGGTACTCCCTTGGGTTGTCACGTAAAGAGGCACTGGGATGGGGGGCCGATGTGACTCAGGGTACTCCAGGGCTGCCCCCTTGGTCTTGCACACATTGTGCAGCACACAACATGCACCTATCACCAGGGCAGAGGTCTTCACAGTGTAGTCCAGACAGTTGGCGAGGCTCCTCCAGTGCTGCTTGAGGGCCCTGAATGCCCACTCCACCACAGTCCGGCTCAAACACAGGCGGGAATTGTACAATGCCTCCACAGGGTTGCGGGCGACCAGGTACACCTTCATCAGCCACCGAGTGAGGGGATAGGCCGGGTACCCCAGGATACAGGGGGGCATGAACACCCCCTTGATCCAGGTCATCCCCGTGTCTGCAAAGTCACCCCGGAAGATCTGGGCATAGAAGGGGGAGATGGTCATGATTCGGGCATTGTGACTGCGGCCGGAGTGGCCTGTGAAGATGTCTATGAATATTCCCCGGTGGTCCACAACCGCCTGCAGCTGCAGGGAGTGATACCCGTGCCTGTTGACATACTCCGCGGCCTCCACGGCGGAGGGGCAGAGGATATCTATGTGGGTGCCGTCCACGGTGCCCATACAGTTGGGGAAGCCTCTGGCCGCGAAGCCGGACATCATGACCCTCTGATTGACCAGCTGGATCGCTCTGTCCAGGAGCACACCCTCCACAGCCTCACAGATATTCCAGAGGATGCAGGCAACGGTGCTCAGCCCGACTCCGAAGTGTTGGTAGACAGACTGGCAGGAGTCAGGCATTGCTAGGGCCCAGACCCCAATGGCCACCCGCTGGACCATGGGGATGGGGGTCATGATGGGGGTGTTCTGGCGCTCCAGCCAGGGTGTGAGGAGCTCCACAAGCCACAGCAGGGTGAGCTTGTCCATCCTAAAGTGGGCCCTCCACTCCGCCTTGTCCCACTGGTGCAGCACCCTGGCCCACCACCTCTGTGCCCGCTCTGCGACCCACTGCCGTATGTCAATGGGCATAGTGAGCGGGGCAGCCTGGCGCATAGTCTTCCTCTGCCAACGGAGGCACCCAGCCGCTTCTCAGATTGCTGCTGGACTCCTCTGGCCCTGCATCACAGCCTGCTGGTCTGCCCCGGACAGCCTCTGGACCCTGAGCCGGGCCAGGGCACATCTCTGGCTGTGGTGGGCCCTGCATGCCCCTGAACCACCCCATGTAGCAGTAACCCACGGCAGGTGCCCAGGTGCACCTCTGTGGTAAAGATGCGCAGCTGGTTGGTGTGGGCATGATACCACTTGGCTGCGAGTGCGAGGTGCATCCAGTAGGTGGCCACCCTGTCCCCCTCCATGGTGTTGGCAGCCACAGGGGTTGGGGGTGCTGTCAGCCTGACCAGTCCTGGCCGAGGTCACCCGGTGCCCTGCCCCCGACTACCTGGGCCTTCCCCGGCAGGGTGGGAGGGCCTGGGCACCACGGGTGTGCTGTTGGGTGCACCTGCTGCCCCTGCATGGGGCCTCGCGCGCAGACAGGCACATGCCCGGGCACGCCGGTTGCAGTTGCATGCCTTCAGCCACCACCACTCGCCTCTCCCTGTTTGCAACACCATGTCCTTGGTGGCCTGATTAGAGTCTCGGATGTTCTGCCTGGGCGCTTGTTTCCTGCAGCTGTGCCGGGCCTGCAGCCCATGCCTCACTCTGTTGCTATACAATGTTCCGGCCTGTGGCCGCCTCGCTTGTCCTTGGCCCCCCCCCAGACACCCCAGCCCTACAGGGAATGTGTGCCCCCCTGTCTGTGGTGTTATTCTCCCCGTCTTGCTGGACCATGGCTGGCTGTGCTTCCATGGGGCTCCCGCTTCTGGACTCCCATGGGGCCCCCCATAGCTGGACCTTCCGCGAGACCATGTCCCTGTGTGACCTGTGGCATATCCCAGCCATGCAGTTGCTCCTGGGCTTCTCGGACATCCAGTCGGGTGCTTATGCGAGCCTGAGTTCTGGTCTTCGTTACTTCAGCTATGAGGCGAGCGCCCGTGATTGCTGGCTGCATGCTGAGATGCTGGGGCTGGTTCCCTTCCCAGATGGGCACATCTCAATGAGGAGGTGCTCGCATGTGGCCTGGTCCACGGCTGAGATGGTGTCTGCCCTGTCTGTGTGCAGCCTGGCTGCCTACACGGTCTGCCTTGTGGAGAGGGGTCCTGCCTTGGCTGTGTCATACTTTGGCTGTGTCCACAGGGCCCGTGGGTACCAGCGCTCTCATGGGGTGGTGTATTACTGTCTGTTGGAGCTGGGTCAGCTTCCGTGGCCCCCTGCTGCTGACTTCTGCATGTCTGAGCCTACCGCGGTGGAGCTGTCAGTGCTGTCGGGTGTGTGGTCCCGTTCGGATGTGCAGCATGGCTTGTCCATGCAGGATCTTTTTGAGGCTTACTACCTGATCGTCCACCACATGTCCTTGTTGGGGTACCACCAGGGCATGATCCATTGGCCCCACCTCGTTCACCAGGTGGGGCACCCAGGCCCTGACCCCTCTGTGGCCCCTAGCAGCTGACTGTGAGTCCCCCTGTGCCCCCCCGGCCCCCGACCTCATGCCCCCATGCGGGCTCCCACCCCTGCCCTGGGGCCATGCTCCGCTGCCTGCAACCTCCCTGATGTCCCTGCCGTGCTGACGTCCTGCCTGCCTCCTGGGGTGCTTCTGCCCCTGCCTGTGGCTCTGGGCCCCCTCCGGGCTCCCCCCTGCCTGCCTCTGCACCCACTGGACCCCTCTGTGGTTGCCCTCTCCGGTGCCTGGGTCAGGCTCTCTGCTTGGCCTCCCCGGCCCCCCTGGGTCCAACTGACTGTCCTCGGCCACCTGCGCTCCCTTCAGCGCCCCCCCCGGGTACCTGGGTGCCCATTGGGTCACGGGGTCCTCAGACTGCCCCTCCCGCCTTCCTCCCGGGGTGTGTGTTTGTGACTTTGGACCTGCTGCACTGCACCGGCTCTCCTGCCTGCCCTTCATTGCCCCCTCACTGGCATGAGGGGTCCGTGTGTGCCCCCTGGACAGTTCCCGGACCTCTCCCTGTTCCATGTGGGCTCTTGCTGTGCCCTTGCCCTGCGCTCCTGTGGTTCCCCATTCCGGGACTGCCTGTGTTGCTGTGGGGGTGCCAGTGCAGTCTGTTCTGCTATGGGGGTTGTGTTTGCTGGTGCCTGTGTCCTGCCCTGCCCCTGTGCTGTGTCCCCCCCTTCCCTGTTCCGCACCCCCCCTTGTACCCGGTGTGCCTTGTGTGGTGCCCAGGCACCCGTGTCCCCCTTCCCTTCCTTTCCCTTCTCTGTGTGTGTGTGTGCCCAGCCGTGTGCTTGTGCTGTGTGTTCCACTGTGTCCTCGTTGTCTGTGTGCCTGTTGTGTGTGGTACCTGGCCGGCTCTTCTCTCTCTCCCCCCTCCCTTCCCATTTCCCTTGTGTGGGTTTTCCTTTTTGTGCCTTCTGGCTTTGTTTGCCCTCCAGTGGCCATGTCTGTGTCCCACCAATGCCTTGTGGGTGTTTTGACCACGGCCGGGAATCGGCGTCATGTCTTTTGTGCTGCCCCAGCCCATGATCCAGCGGCCTGATTACCTGCCATGGTCCCTGTCCCGTCACATCTGTTTGGGGCGTTTATTGACCACGGGGGGTGGTTGTTCGGTTCCTCCCCACTGGGAATCCACTGTGGTGAACCGGACGCCCGTAACATCTGAAATTACCCACAGATATCAAGACTGCTAGTAACACTAGCCTCTCAACATGATTAATAAAGACCCTTTTCCCCTACAATTCTTCCTGCCAACACAATGCTTTTTTATCGTGCTGGGTTGTCGGTGGTCTTAGCAGAATCAGGACTATAGATTAGGGCTGAAATGAGATCTCGGAAAAGAGAGAAATCTTGTTGAAATCCTCATGCTCAGTTTGCCCTGGGACAAACCAATCACCGGGATATCTTGACTGAGAAAAAAAAAATCACTACGCATGTGCAGTGGTCACCATCCTTAACCAAAACGGTGGCAATAGTGTGACCACCAGTTTAGTTAAGGGCAGAGGCCATCTTTCACATGCGCAATCCACTGACCTTAACCAAAATGGTAATGATACTATCACCACCATCTTGGTTAACGGTGGTGGCCATTTGTGTATGTGCAATGATTTTTTTTAAAAAATGTTTCCCTTCAAGAAATTGCACAAGGACCAAGATCTTGACAAGAACTTGAGCTCTTCATGAGATCTTAATCCTGGTGCTCAACATAACAAGAAATGATCATGAGCAGCAATTTAGGTGCTCGTTTCACCCCTACTATAGATAAGTCAGCCAATAACAGGGGTGGGCAGCACTTACATTGTTCTTCTTAATTTTAGTTTTCATTTTCTTGGTTAAACACCCACCTGTTTTCGGGTTTTCATTAAAACCCCTTTGTATTGTTTGTAAAACAATACAAAATAAAAAAAATTAAAAATCACTACACATGTGCAAAATGGCCACTAGGACTATTAGCGTCACCACCATTTGGGGAAAGGGCAGCCGTTCTGTACATGCACAGTGGCAATTTTGCACATGCACAGACTGGCTGCCCTTTTCCAAAATGATTGCGACTTTTCCACCACCATTTTGGAAAACGACCACGCATATGCAGAATGGACCCAGCAGCCATTTTGCACATACACAATTTTTTTTAAAGTATTTTTTATTTTTAAATGAAAATGAATGAAAGCAAACATACACTGTCTGCTTATTCATTCATTTTTGAAACTTTAGTTACTAAAATGAATGGAACTCCATTCATTTTAGTAACTGCAAGAAAATGAAGCAAATACACCCCGCGAGGCAATGAACCAAAGGGCCAAATTGGATGCAGTGTCAAGAGGAAACAGGCCACAGGGCTGGAAATGGTAGAGAATACAGGAAGCCATGGGACAATCCAAAAGTACCAATGTATCAAAAAGTCAGAGTGAAGAACCCAGCTTGAGGAATCAGAAAGGAAGATCCAACTCCAGTTTACCTTGAAATTCTTTCACCTAACTTCCTCTTCCCTTTACCAGTCTCATATAACAAAGAACAGCTAACCAGATGAGCAAAGGGCCACTGCTGTGAGAAGCTCATTATGGTGGATCTGGATCCACCATAGAGTGAAGTCAGGTGCAGCCAAGTGAAAACTGTGACTTTCATTGTCAAGGCCTGCTTTCTCACCAGGGCAGCTGCAGAACTAAGAGCATTTGCTGCATACATTTCATACAAAATTAAGGCTGGAGAAAATGGTTCTTAAAACCCATGGTGTTGGGGGTGGAATGGCACCTGGCAAAGGAAGTGAGGAGAAAACTCTATCATGTTCCTCTCACGCAGTGGCAAGAGGAAGGACTCCTGCTCAAAGTCTACTTTCATGGCAACCAGGTCACCAATAAGGAGTGGCCTTTCTGCCTGGTCACCATGACAGCTCTCCAATGATGGGAAAGTAGCCTACCGTTTCTTGGGTAAAATCTGTCTTGGGTAAAATCAGCTGGGCCGGTCATGTCTTCATGGTTTCTCAGGGAATTCCTTGCATCTTCCTCCCTCTAGCCCAGGCAAACACAGCCCTGCTTAAAGAGGCAAGTTGACTCATGGCCTGTTGTTGTTGTTATTATTATTATTATTTTAATCACCAATTTGCCAGGCTCTTTACATTAGTAAAATGCAATGTTAATAAATGAGGTTCCTCTCTCAAATAGCTTACATTCTGAATGCTACTCTGTAACTGACCACATGTGTGTGGAGGAATGGAATCGGAGGGGGTGGGAAAGAGATTGAAATCTGTTTAGATGAGATGAGCAGCAGTTCTCTCTGATTTGCCTGTTAATGCTCAAGACCTCAAGTTCACAAAAGCATTCCTATTAGCTTCACTGTGCCTATGGGATGCATACTCTGTACATCCCTAGGGCCAAACAAGTGCTCTTTCACCTGTGTATCTTTAGGCACCGAAGAAGAAAAACAAACACAGGAAGGGAAGCGGACAGCTGAGTGTGATCTGTCTCGCTAAATAAAAGGGAGCATCAGAAGAGCTCCAGTCAAAATGGGTGATGGAGCCTTTTTCTGCACATGCAAAAATACAGGGCTGATCCCCTCCTTTCACACTTCATTAGGGAGCATTTTTGAAAATTTAGGCAGTAGAAAATGGTTCTTACACCCACAAGCTATTTCAGAGAAGGAGCAATGGGAGAAAAGCCATCCATTTTGCCTTCATACTAAACTATCAGCATCCTGGCTCCATGCCAGTCCAGGCAGCTTATAATAATAATTGGCTTTCGGCCAAAGCTTTTTAGAATGAAAGAAAGAGAGACAGACTGACAGACAGCGAGAGAGGATTGTTTTCTCTTACCTAACAATATTTGTTAATAACATCTATATTAATCCTAATCTTTGTATCTTAATTAAACCAAGGTGGCTGTTTTGACTTTCCTGTTTACCAAAAAGCAGACACTGGCTCAAATGTTGGAATACAGGTTCAGATCAGGATTTCAAACACCATGGGTGTCTTTAGACATAACGTCAACGGGTGTCTGAATGTGTGTTTTGACATTGATATTAACACCGATTTGGCACTGTGTTCACCATGTGGCACTGCTGAGGCCGCTTTTAGATGATCGCGCTTGTTTTTCAAAGCTACCGGGAGGCGGGTTTACATTCGACACTGCCGCCGATTATGCGCATGTGTGGGTAACGTGCGTCCATTTCCGGCCACGTATGTCCACCCTCGACCGGCGACCTTGTCAGCTCGCGGCTGAAAATGGATGCGCGGCGCCCACACATGCGCATAGTCGGCGATGGTGTCACGTGTAAACCCGCCTCCCGGTAGTTTTGAAAAACAAGCGCGGGCGCCGCCGCGATCATCTAAAAGCGGCCTTAGACATGCAGCCCATCTTGGGGCAAACTGGTGTTTTGCTCACTGCCTGATCTCAGTACACAAGCGCTGCTGCCTCATTCCCTGTGTTGTATCTGCTAACACGCCACGTGATATCATTAAACACAACATTGGCCACGTGTTCAGCTGAAACACACAAATTATCCTTGTGATGCAACGGTGTTCACGTCACGTGTTCTACTTAGTGTTCAACTTGGCCAAATTGGTGTTGGGATTGTTATGGTGTTTACACACAACAGCCGAATACGTGCCTAGGAGTTTTGACACCCAATTTTTGTTATGTCTAAAGACGCCCCTTGTTTAGAACCAGAATTTTGATGGCAGCTTCTCTCTCAGAAGATGAATGAAAACACCTTCAGTTCAATATTGATGGCAAACAGGAAAACAGGAGAGTATATGGTGGGATCATACGCTACTTTGTTGAAATGTGAGAATTTTCCCAAACAGGTACAGGACTTCCCTAATGCTTCTAAACTTGTAGAGCAGAGACCAATCCATCATTATTTTCTAGACCTAATGAATTCTTTTCTGTTTTGAAGTCAACATTCACTTAAAAAAAACAGATTTTTGCTAGGACTGAAATGAGATTTGGCCAAAACAGAAAATCTTGTTGAAATCCTGGTTCCCAATACCATTTCAGTTGAATTGAGAATCTCTTGGTAATGCCTCAACTAACATTTCGTGTCTTGATTTACTGACTTTCCACTTACTGGGATCCTGTTTACTGCTTTGCTGTCCATTTCAAATCCCTAGCGGTAATACCTAGGCAATACCACGTTTCTTGCACTTCATTTTCCCTTGTACATTCTTGTCAGTCATTGGCTTATGTGCACATTCCTTTACTAATCTAAAATGCAGTTTCAGATTGGTCAAAGCAAAGGGAACAAAATAGAACAACAATTCTGATTGGAGGCACTGGAGTGGAGGTTAAGAGGCATTGAGAGGGGAGGTTAAAGGGTGGCTGGCTAAGAAGTACAGAAACAACAAACCTGGAAGTAACAGCAAAGCAGTAAGTGATAAATGAATGGTATGTGGTAGTGATGAAACTCAATTCTTACATTCTCGCTTTTCTCGATGACGAGAGTTCTTGACTGGATTTTCACCAAGAAAACCAAGAATCTTGCAAACAGCCCTCCCCCTGAATGACTCATCTGACTGACTCTCCAGGTCAGTTTCTCTGCTTTGCTTGGCTCCAATCCTTCTCTCCTCCACTCAGCTTCTCTGCGGTGGCATATCTTGGAAGGGGGAGGGATAAATAAACACTGCGCATGCACAATGACCACAAGGGCTGTTCTGCACACGTACAGCCTTTTTTCAAAATGGTACCATCGCAACACCATCATTTTGGAAAAGGGCTGTTCATGAACAGAATGGTCTAGGTGGCCATTTTATGCATGAACAGTGATTTATTTATTTATTTATTTATTTATTTGCAAAATATCTTGCAATATATCTTTCCAGAATCAAAATTGATTCTCATTTCAGCCATAGTCTTCAGTCAACAGTAATCAGAAAGTCAGTAAATCAGGACGGTATCTTGCAGTATTGAGAGAATCGAAAAATCACATCAATATTGGGAAACAGGAAATCAATACCGATGAAATTTCTCATAAGTAATTTAGCTGCCTATTTAAGTCCTAGTTTTTTACTCCATATTGTAAAAGATAGAGGACTGTGGTGTTACAAAATAGAGCCATAGTGAATATAGTGTTGGAACTGGATGCGGGAGACCAAGATTCCAAACTTGTCTTAGCCATTAACTCACTGGGTGGCTTTGGAGAAGTTGCTCTCTCTCAGTCTTGATTCCCCATCTGTAAAATTGGAATAATAATGACCAGCTTTACTGCAGGGCAACTTGGGGTGACTACCCGAGACTGCACTATTTTCTCTATTCCAGGGGCCCCACAGGGCTTGTTTCCACCAGGGCAGTTTTAACCAGGGCAGGATGTACACTCGATCCCAGTGAGGCTCCAAACATGACTACCTCTAGGGCTCCAGAGAGGTTGCCGCTGAGGTAGCAGAGGCATGGAGGAGGGGCTACCCAAGATCCCACATTTTATCTATGCCCCTGGGTCCTGCAAATTCTAAGGCCAGCCCTGCCTCATAGGGTTGTTGTGAGGGTGAACTAGATAAGGACCGTAAAGCACTTTGAACACTGAAATTGCAATAATAACAATAATAACAATAATAACAATTATTATTATTATTATTATTATTATTATTATTATTATTTAATAAACCTTAGATAAGAGTTCTTCATAAGATCATAGGGTTGGACTGAAACTCTAGTCCTACCCTCTTCTCCAAGGTGGGATACCCTAGATCTATACCATCAATTAATTCTGTTATTGTTTATTAAATGTCTAAAGTGGTACCTAGAGCAAACACATAACTAAAAGATGATCCCTGCCCCAAAGAGATTGCAGTGTAAGCATAAGACAATAGCTAACAGCTGGTCATGACTGGCAGATGGAGCAGTGCAGGGAAATATTAATGAGACATTATTGGTCAGCTAAGCAGTGGTCTCAGCACACAAGCTTCTTAAGCCTTATCAGAGGTAGAGGAGAGTTTTAAAGAGGAATCTGAAGGACGACTCCTATTTTAGGTGTCTAGTCAATCCAGAATCTTCGTAAGTGTCAGGTATGTCGTTTCCACTCTGAGTAAGCTGGGGCTTTTGGTTTTATGTTTATGCTTTGTTGCTTTACTCTTAGCTTCATTCTCAAGATTTGCCACCTTTCATAATTTTATTATAAGTTGCACAGTTTTTGGAGTTGTTTAAAAGCACTAGCTGAGAACCTCAGCTATAATTTAAAGTCAATTTCTCGCCTTTATGATGAAAAGCTCTAAAATGTGTCAGCAGTGTATCATAAAGGTTGAACCAGTATATTTATTTATTTGCTTATTTTAAAATCTCAGTATTTTTAACACAACCTTGTGATTTTAGAATTCATGACGTTTGATTATCTAGGATTGGCAACCTTACATTCCTGCTTATCTGACCTAACCTCGTTTTTGTGTTTTGTCTGGGTTTTGCATGCTATCGAACAGCAGGCTCTCTGTGATGGGGATGCTTTTCAAAGTGGCTGTAGAGTGCTTGGCCCTCCATTCATCAGAGAGAATCAGAGTGTCTTTCAGGTGAGAAGTGAGGAATTTCTGGATAGGAGGCAAGTCTCTAGTCTCTGCTTGATAGATCTATTTTCTCGCGCATCGAAGTTTCCCAAACTGTGGGTTCACGGGACTGCATGTGAATTCACAAATTAATCCCAACTGATATGTTTATTATTTGGCATGTTTTTCTTATAGATTCATGGGACTTTATTTAAGTCTCAAAATGAGGCTATGCCTATTTCAAATGTTTGCCTAGGTATCCTGAAAATATAGAGCTACTACCAATGTGGACATTTTGAGATGGAAGAGCTTTCTTTCTTATTTTAAAAGTCTGGGTTGGAGAAACCCCCATAGGGGGTTCGGGGGAGATTGAGATGCTCCTCTCTGGACTGGAAGTCACCTGGTTGCCATTGGAAACAATGGGGCCAGGCAACACCCAGATGTTTTGAGACGTGGACCTGGGAAGACACCAATAGTCAAAGTCTTAAAACTCAGCATCTCAAAACATCAGGGAGTCACCGGGTACCACTGTTTCCAACAGCACCCGGGCAACTTCCAGTTTGGATAGGAGCGTCTAAATTCCCACCCCAATGGGGGTTTACCCAACCCAGACTTTTAAAATACAGGAGAAAGCTTTCCCATCTAAAAATGCCCTGTTTGTTTGTGAGATAGAGAGTGACAGAGAGGCGGGGAGGGGTATCGGATGGTAATAGTGGGTGTTAACACAGGGGCTGGGAGGCTGCCAGACCTGAAAGCTGCCCTGTCCTCCTCCCACTGCAGCCACCTCACGTGGGCCCTGTGAGGACCCCAGGAAACAGGCTGGCTGTTCCCCTGTCTACAGTCTGCCCATGTGCCGCCCCCCTCCTCCACAATAGGGTTGTGGTTGCTCCTGCAACAACTCTTGACTGTGACCACAACTCTATGATGGTGAATGTGGCCTGCCCTGTGGCCTCCCCATTAGATGGGAGGCAGATCCAGGGCAGCGTGTTGCTCTGGTTCAGGACGGGTTACCAAACAACACGGCATGCTCCACCATTCTGGGGATGACGCCATGCGGAGCTGACCCAGTCCAAACTAGGGCTGATGCGGCAGCAGCTTTTACCGCGCCGCGATTCCGTTCCGCTATTTCGGAATTGCCCCCGCCACACCGCGACATTTCTGCGGATATTCTGCTAATTCCGCCGGAATTCTGCAAATCGCGGAATCGCGGAAAAATCGCGGAAAAATCGCGGAAATCGCGGAAAACCACTATTCCGCGATTTTTTGGCGCTGGCGGAATTGCGGAAATAGCGAAAATGTCATGTTTCCACGATTCCACTAAGTTGCGGAATTAAATAAGTGGAACCGCGGAACCGCGGAATGAAACCGCGGAATTAAAGCCTCTGCCATGCCATTCCACTAATTGCGGAAACACTGTTTCCGTCGGAAATAGCTACCGCTGCGAAATTCCGCTACAGCCCTAGTCCAAACTGGGGTGAACATCTGGCGACTGCCTTTCAGATGGGTGGGTAAATCTGAGACAAAGAGGGGGTCAATGGGGGGCCCCATTGTGTGTGTGTCTGTGTCTGCGAGGAAGAGAGGGAAGAAGGTTTTCGATGGCACATTTATCTTTGTTGATGTCTGGGGTCATGGGAATATTCAAATCCCCACATGGGGCCACACAGGCAAAAATCTGAACCATCTAGTTTTGAACCTCAGACCTCGGGAACAAATGAAGCCCCTGGATCCAGTCCTACCCCCAAACACTGAAAACCTGAGGTCAGGGTAAAGGAACAGAGATGAGGCCATGCGGCACACAAAGATAGGGGACAGATCTATGGCGTAGATCGATCCATTCTCTTCTTTTCCTGAGCGCAGCCCTTAAGCACCCTGCCCCTAATTACTGTCTGGCCCATGGAGCTTGTATCCATTTTTGAAGTGACCCCTGGGAGGTGAAAGTTCCCCACCTCTGCAATAGTTTGATGTAAATTTCTTTTTAATACACATATCTAAAAACAAAGTCCATTAAAATGATGACTACAAAAATCCTCCCCCAGACCCTGATCTATAGACGACTGGTCTGATAGTGGCCCAGCTTGCACACCTGAGTAAAAGAGCAAAAGGCAGGAGTTCTGTTGCCCCCTTCGTGTCAGCTCTACAAATCATAAAAAGCAAACAGCAGCCTTCATCAAGTAGCCATGGGGAGAGACAGAGGGATGATAGCCCACACCAGGAGGGTGTTCAGCCCATGTTCTCTGCCTGTTTATTAGGTGGTAAAACTGGCCATGAGATGCGTGCTCCCATTTATTTATTATTTATTTTTACAACTTTTATCCGACTCCCATCCTTTCCCATGCAGCTTGAGGCGGCTAGTATAAAAAAATTCCAACAAAAATATAAACATCATAAAACACTAAAACATTATAAAACATCAATATCAGAATATTAATCACAAAATTGAATCATAAATATCAGGAGAGCTAAACAAAAAGCTAACCCTACCCCCACCACCCGTCTCCTTCACCAAATGCCCGGCAGAACATCCAGGTCTTACAGTGTCATCAGAGGGAAGGGAGGTCCGGGGACAGGCAAACCTCAACCAAAAGGGAGTTCCACAGCTTCAGAGTGGCCACCAAGAACACCCTACCCATTGCAGCCACTGGAGATACTTGGGGGACCTCGAGAACAGCACTCCCAGCCAACCGCAGGGGCCGATCCAGAACCCGGGGTGTGAGGCGGTTCCATATTTGGGTCTGACCCAGAACATTAAGAGCTTTATAGGTTAAAACTAAAACCTTGAATTGGGCCCAGAAGACTATGGGCAGCCAGTGCAATGAACGGAACACTGGTGTTTTGTGCTCTCAGCTACCCGTCCCGGTAAGGAGATGGGCCACCATGTTCTGCACCAGCTGCAGTCTCCAAACTGTCACCAAGTGTAGCCCCACATATAGCATGTTGCAGTAGTCCAGTCTTGAGATGACGAAGGCATGGATGATGGTGGCCAGGTTGGAGTCCAAGATAAAGCCGCCGTATCACATTAATTGACCAAAGGATCTCCTCAGCACAGCCTCCATCTGGACATCAAGGTGGAGGTGTGCATCAAGGAGCACCCCCAGATTCTGAACCTGAGGGGCCAGTGCAGAGTGAACTCCATCAATGATGGGGATCACCAACTCCCTAGATGAACCCACCAACATCACCTCTGTCTTGTCAGGATTCAACTTCCAATGGCTCACCCTCATCCAGTCCCCACAGCTGCCAGACATCAGGTAAGCACCGAGACTGCCGGACCTGGATCAGCTAAAAAAGTGAGGTATAATTGGGTGTCATCAGCATACTGATGAAACCATACATCAAACCATCTCACGACCTTCCTCAGTGGCTGCATGTACACGTTAAACAAGAGAGAGGACAGAATCAAACCTTGCGGCACTTCACACATGAGACCCCGAGGGGATGAAGAAAAGTCCCCCAGCACCACACACTGAGTCCTCATGAAGAGGAAGGAGCAGAACCATTCAAGAACAATAACGCCCACCCCCACCCAGTCCCACAAGTGGGCCACCAACATCTCATGATCAACAGTGTCAAATGCAGCCAACAGACCTAATAGTATCAACAAGGTCAACCACCTTGATCCAACTCACAGTGGAGGTCATCAACCAAGGCCACAAGCGCAGTCTTAGTACCATGACCCAGACAAAAGCCAGACTGTGAGGGATCAAGAAAACTGACATGGTCCAGATACCCCCTAAAGCTGCTGAGCCACCACACATTTATTTATTTATTTATTTATTTTTATCAATTTTTATCCGGCCCCTCCTGAAAACAGCTCGGGGCAGCTAACAATTTTAAAACATCAAAATACAATCATATAAAAATTTAAAACAATCCTAATAATATTAAAACAGGGTTAGGCACAAAAAACAATAAATAAGGGTAGGGGGAGATTAAACCCCCCCTAAACCTCCCCTCCAAAGGCCTGGACGAACAGCCAGGTTTTACAAACTCACCAGAATGTTAAAAGGCTTTGGGCCATGTGAGCTTCCTCCGGGAGGGAGTTCCAAAGGCGTTGCCCGGCCATCGAGAATGCTCTCTCCATTGTGGTCTTCTGCTTAACACGAGGGACCTCCAAGAAGGCACCCCCAGCAGACTGAAGGAGACGCTCTGGGACGCGGATCAATACCAATACCTTGAACCTGACTTGGCACGCTATTGGCAACCAGTGCAGAGTCTAGAGCACAGGTGTTATGTGGTCTTCCTTGTTATGTTATGTGGTCTGTTATGTAACTCCTTCCTTGCTGTCCTCACAGCCTCAACATAGGACCGCAAATGGGCCCTATGGAGAAGTCGGTCGGAGTCAGATCAAGTCCGACGCCAGCATCNTCGGTCGGAGTCAGATCAAGTCCGACGCCAGCATCGCTCCAGCCTCCTGCCTTCCTGTTTCATACACCGCAGTCCCTCAGTAAACGAAGGGGCCCTGCGGTGATGAGACAGAGGCACAGGGCGTCTTGGAGCCACCCTCTCAAGGGCCTCCCCCAACCAGCTGTTCCAATGCTAGACCAGCTCATCGACAGAGTGACTGTCCAGGTCCAAGGTTAATTCCCTCAGGACCTTTTGGAACTGCTGAGGTTCCACCAGCCTCCGAGGGTGGACCAACCTAACTGGTCCATTCCCCTTCTGGAGGTGGCGCGCTGAGAGACTGGCCTGGAGGAGATAATGATCCATCCATGACAAGGGCATAGCCCTGACTTCCCCACTACCGGACCACCCGCCTCAAGGCCAGAGCCGAAGATCAGGTCGAGGATATGCCCCCTCACGTGGGTCGGGCAGGTGACCATTTGGGACATATCCACGGTTGCCATGGTGGCCATGAATTCTCGCTCCACTCCTACAAAGCCGGCATTGGCATGAACATTGAACTCCCCCAGGACCAAAGTCCTGGAGAAACCCAGCGCCACCTCCGAGGCCAGCTCTGCTAGAGTGATAAGGGATTCTGTCAGACAGGAAGGGGCCTGGTATACCAGCAGCACCCCTAGCTTGCCCCCAGCCAAGTCAAACACCACATAGAGGGCCTCAATACCTGCAATCTCCTGAACTGGATATCTCCTGATAGGCCAGTCTTCTCTAAAAATAATCGCTACACCACCTCCCCAGCCACCTGTGTGTGGATGGTGCTGACCCACACAGATTGAGGAGGAGCCCCGTCCCAAGGCTGCCCCTGGCATGGGATGGTGTGTGACCACTTGAGGCATATCCACGGTTGCCATGGCGGCCATGAATTCTCACTCCGCTCCTACAAGGCCGGCATTGGCATGAACATTGAAGTTCCCCAGAACCAATGTCCTGGAGGAGCCCAGCGCCACCTCCAAGGCCAGCTCTGCTAGAGCGGTAAGGGATGCTCTGGACAGGAAGGGGTTCGGTATACGAGCAGCACCCCTAGCTTGCCCCCAGCTAAAACAAACACCACATGGAGGGCCTCAATACCTGCAATCTCCTGAACTGGATATCTCCTGACAGGCCAGTCTTCTCTAAAAATAATCACTACACCACCTCCCTGGCCACCTGTGCGGAGCTGGTGCTGCACGGCATACTCGGCCAGAACAAGCTCCGCTAAAGTTGGTTCAGCCATCTCGTCTAGTCACGTCTCTGTAATACACGTGAGGTCCACAGCCCCATCCAAGATTAAATCCCGGACAATTGGGGCCCTGTTGACAATGGACCTCGCGTTTAGCAGCAACAGCGCCCCACCTGCGGATCTTGGTCCTAGCTCCTCCCTCAACTCCAGAGGGGGGATGGCACGTCACACCTCCTGTAGGCACCTAGGTCCCCTAGGGGTGCGCCATCCAACCCAGTGGGCCATACCGTCCACATCCAAGAACCACCCCTATAGTCAGTCCTCCCCCCCATCCACCCAATCCTGNCTATGGAGAAGTCGGTCGGAGTCAGATCAAGTCCGACGCCAGCATCGCTCCAGCCTCCTGCCTTCCTGTTTCATACACCGCAGTCCCTCAGTAAACGAAGGGGCCCTGCGGTGATGAGACAGAGGCACAGGGCGTCTTGGAGCCACCCTCTCAAGGGCCTCCCCCAACCAGCTGTTCCAATGCTAGACCAGCTCATCGACAGAGTGACTGTCCAGGTCCAAGGTTAATTCCCTCAGGACCTTTTGGAACTGCTGAGGTTCCACCAGCCTCCGAGGGTGGACCAACCTAACTGGTCCATTCCCCTTCTGGAGGTGGCGCGCTGAGAGACTGGCCTGGAGGAGATAATGATCCATCCATGACAAGGGCATAGCCCTGACTTCCCCACTACCGGACCACCCGCCTCAAGGCCAGAGCCGAAGATCAGGTCGAGGATATGCCCCCTCACGTGGGTCGGGCAGGTGACCATTTGGGACATATCCACGGTTGCCATGGTGGCCATGAATTCTCGCTCCACTCCTACAAAGCCGGCATTGGCATGAACATTGAACTCCCCCAGGACCAAAGTCCTGGAGAAACCCAGCGCCACCTCCGAGGCCAGCTCTGCTAGAGTGATAAGGGATTCTGTCAGACAGGAAGGGGCCTGGTATACCAGCAGCACCCCTAGCTTGCCCCCAGCCAAGTCAAACACCACATAGAGGGCCTCAATACCTGCAATCTCCTGAACTGGATATCTCCTGATAGGCCAGTCTTCTCTAAAAATAATCGCTACACCACCTCCCCAGCCACCTGTGTGTGGATGGTGCTGACCCACACAGATTGAGGAGGAGCCCCGTCCCAAGGCTGCCCCTGGCATGGGATGGTGTGTGACCACTTGAGGCATATCCACGGTTGCCATGGCGGCCATGAATTCTCACTCCGCTCCTACAAGGCCGGCATTGGCATGAACATTGAAGTTCCCCAGAACCAATGTCCTGGAGGAGCCCAGCGCCACCTCCAAGGCCAGCTCTGCTAGAGCGGTAAGGGATGCTCTGGACAGGAAGGGGTTCGGTATACGAGCAGCACCCCTAGCTTGCCCCCAGCTAAAACAAACACCACATGGAGGGCCTCAATACCTGCAATCTCCTGAACTGGATATCTCCTGACAGGCCAGTCTTCTCTAAAAATAATCACTACACCACCTCCCTGGCCACCTGTGCGGAGCTGGTGCTGCACGGCATACTCGGCCAGAACAAGCTCCGCTAAAGTTGGTTCAGCCATCTCGTCTAGTCACGTCTCTGTAATACACGTGAGGTCCACAGCCCCATCCAAGATTAAATCCCGGACAATTGGGGCCCTGTTGACAATGGACCTCGCGTTTAGCAGCAACAGCGCCCCACCTGCGGATCTTGGTCCTAGCTCCTCCCTCAACTCCAGAGGGGGGATGGCACGTCACACCTCCTGTAGGCACCTAGGTCCCCTAGGGGTGCGCCATCCAACCCAGTGGGCCATACCGTCCACATCCAAGAACCACCCCTATAGTCAGTCCTCCCCCCCATCCACCCAATCCTGGCTCCCCAACCCTGACTGTTCACCCAGCAGCCTCTCACCCCCCTCACAACCCCCTTCCACCTCCCAGTCCACCCGGCCATCCTGCTGCCACCAGGATCTGGCACAAGACATACCCCACACACACACGACTTCCCTCTCTCACAGGCCATTGGCTACCACCAAGTGACCCTCCCGGCAGCCCCCTGCTGCCACCAGGGTTTAATGTTAGGACACCCACCACCACCCACCCTCCCCTCTAGACAACGCCTCCTAACCCCCTCTTCCTGCCCAACCCTGAACAGAAAAAAACTCTACCTGCCCCTGAGACCCCTACAGCCCTGAAGTGCCCCGAAGTGCCATGCCCTTTAGCTGTGGACCTTTGGCCCGTGGATTGCAGTTTGTGGCCTGAGGCAGAGATGCTGGCAGCTGGGCTAAGTAGCCCCCAGCCACTTCTGGGTAGGGGACGGAACAAGCCGACCCACATGACCGGCTTCTCTGCTCTCCCCCACCCCCCGGATCTCACAGGTCTCTTTCTCTCCCCATAGGTCCCCAGAAGAGCAGTGGAGCGGCTAAGCAGTGGCTGAAGTAGCAGCGGACCCCCTTCAGCGGCCACGGGATGACTCAATGCAGTGCAGATAGGTGGAATTCCCAGCAGAGTCGCTGGTAGCTGGGCTACGTAGCCCCCAGCCACTTCTGGGTAGGGGAGGGGGACAAGCCGGTGCATGTCACCAGCTTCTGTGCTCCTCCCCACCCCCCGGATCTCACAGGTCTCTTTCTCTCCCCACAGGTCCCTGGAAGAGCAGCAGAGCAGCCAAGAAGCAGCAGCAGACCCCCTTCAGCAGCCACAGGATGACTCAGCACAGTGCAGGTAGGTGGACAAATATTCAATAACCTTCCCAAAAAATGAAAGGTTAGAGACAGGCCGATAACTGGCAAGGGAGTCAATGTCAACTTCAAACAATGGGTTTTTTTAACTGAGGCTGCACCACAGCCTCCTTAAGGCACTCCGGCACTCTGCCCTCCCAAAGGGAAGCACTGACCACTCGAGCAAGCAACAGCCCCAATGTCTCCCAGCTGGCCTTACCCAGCCAGGACAGGCAGGGATCTAATTCCCAAAACATGGCTCTAACAGTCCCAAGGACATCCCCACATCAGCGGAAGAAACTGACTGAAACTGATCCCACCAAACTGGACAGGACGGCGTATCCATAACCTCTGTTTCTCCTACCACCACAAATGCAGTGTCAAAGTCGAGGTGAATGGGAGTGATTTCATCCACAAAATAGTCAATAAACAAGTCACAGTCAGCCCTGGAACATTCCCCTTCCAGGTGAAAGGAGGATGGACTGACCATCCTCTCAGCACCTGGAAAAGCACAGCCAGATGAGACTTTGCGGTTGCTATGAGAGCAGCAAACAAACTCTTCTTTGCTCGTACAGCCACGGCGTAGGTTTTTAAACTAATTCTATGCCTCAATCTTCTGTTATCTTCAGTCCAATTACGACACCAATGTTGCTCCAACCACCTCCCCTCCTGCTTTAGCTGCCGCAGGTCCTCTGTATACCATGGACACCTGTGTTGCCAATGCTCAGGGAGCGGATGTCTGGAAACTGTCCGGTTGATGGCCTCACTCAACAAGGTGTTCCAAAGAACCACGAGGCCATCGAGTGAGCGGCTGTCAAGATCAGGGGGTAGCTCCCTGAGGGCAGTCTGGAACTGATCCAGTTCCATAAGCGTTCAGGTGTGGACCATCCGAACTGGTTCAGCACCTTTCCGGGGACTGACACGTGCCAGATGCCCACCCATAGGGGGTAAGGATCTGTCCATGACAAGGTCATCAGCAACACATCCCCACCAATAGATCCCCCGCCTCAAGCCTGGTGCAAAAAACCAGGTCCAAGGTATGCCCCCCACCCCCTCGTGCGTCAGGCCGTTCACCACAGGTCCATGGTTGCCATGGCAGCCATGAACTCACGCTCCACTCCCCCAAGGCCAGTGTCAGCATGAATGTTGAAGTCCCCCAGGATTAGTGCCCTCAGGGAATGCAAGACCACCTCCAACGTCAGCTCAGCTAGAGTGAGCAGGGATGCTGCAGTACAGGAAGATGCCCGGTATACTAGCAGCATCCCTAGTCTGTCTCTGGCCAAATCAACAACAAGATGGAAGTCGTCAATACCATTTGCCACAGAGCTTCTATGGAGCCTCAACATACGGCAGAGTGGGGCCCACTATGTGAGCCAATCTGGGCCAATGTTCACCCACGTGTCTGTAACCATCTATTAGGGTGCTCAGAGCCTCCATGTGGGCAAAGCACCTAGGGAGCGTGCTCACTGCTCTCAGGCCCTTTTCAAATGGGTGTGGGTGTGGGGGATGGGTGTGTGCCATGGTGCAGGGGCAGTGCAGGGGCAACGCGCAGGTGGCGGTTACACAGGTGCACACCCATCTCCACCTGTCCCCCCATGCATGGAACAACGGCCGTTTTCACCAGTTGCTCTGTGCATAGGGAATAGGTAGGGGATGGGTGTTACACAGGAGCATGCAACCAGCCCTGCACACCCTTTGCAGTGTTCTGCCCCCACATTGAGTAGCAGAGTGCTCTCAGAGAGCTCAGTGTACAGGCCCCTGATTCTGTAGGGGAACTGAATCTAGAAACAGCAACAGGTCAGCCGTAACCTAGACATGTTGGGCTAGGTGGAGGAATGCAGCCCAGACCAAGGCATGTGGGGCAGGGGGACTTTGCCCCACATGCCTTGGAAGGCACATGGGGGGAAGCTATTCCCCCCCTCATCCTCCCAGTTTGAAGTGTTGTTAATCCACTAAGGGCACAGATACCACCACTCACACTTTGACCCAGAGTTGACATGTTTTTTCAGGAATGACCTCCAAGTTCTGAATGAGATCCTGATTTCCTGAGGTTATCTGTTAGTTCCTGGATAACATGGGGGATTTTTTTCACAGAGGTTCAGGGGGAGGGGGGGGATAGGGCCACATTTAGATGTGTGGAGTGAAGAAACTCTCCTGCCCACTCTGTGATGGACTTCTCCTCTAAGGGACTGTGGCCACACTAGAAAGGGGTGGAAGAATCCATTTAAAAGGCTCCCTTTCAGATATTGCACCACCCCCTTCAGACCAAAGCTTCATGGAAAGTGGCGACTATACCACACAACATTTCCAGTAGCCAAAGAGGAACAAGCCTTGTCCCTCAGTCAATAAGCTCTGCCCCTCCGTGAATAGGTTTCACCCTCCTCATATGTGCACACACACCTTCGAAGGTGCTAAGAGCATATAGAATGACAGTTGCTATCCTGCTATCATTCCACTTCCATTTCTTGTTGTTCCATCATCTCCCCATTGTTCTCAGAAGTGCTTTTTCTGTGAGGCAGGCAACCAGGAAATAGGTGCCGGAGGCTTGAATAGTTACTGGTCTTTCCATCCCTCTCTCCTGAAGGAGGGAGGGATGTGCATTTCATTTTAGCCTCTTTCTGCTGCTGCTGCTGCCTAAATGTGTCTCTCTCACACATATCTAATTACATCTGGTTAGAAGGCTCCGGCCCTATATTTCTAATTCTGACCTTGCCACCATCATCCATGTTTTCATTACCTCAAGACTAGACTACTCTAATGTGCTCTACATGGGGCTACCCATGGTGATGGTCTGGAAGCTGCAGCTAGTGCAGAATGCGGCGGCCCATCTCCTTCCAGGGACAGGCCAGTATGAGCATTTAATTCCAGTTCTGTGTGCACTGCACTGGCTGCCAATAGTCTTCCAGGCCCAATTCAAGGTGCTGGTTTTACCCTTTAAAGCCCTACATGGTCTGGGTCCCACCTATCTGAAGGATCGCCTCAGTCCCCAGGCCCTATGCCGGCCTTTGCAGTCACCATGAGTGCTCGCCTTGAGGTTCCGCATTGTCAGCAGATGGCCACGATAAAGAGGGCATTGTCAGCGCATCCGGAATGAGATGACTACAGTACTGGATTTTAACGGCAACACTCTTTATTCGAATTTGAATTGAGCTGGTGGGGGTAATTGCCTTTAAGCAATTCGGGTCCAGTACTAACAAAAGTAGTATTACTGTGATCGCCAGGAGCTTTGCCTGGATGTGCCCTCCATTGCCAGCCCCAACGCATCCTGAAAAAGTCTCCCCTTCGGCCCTTGACTTGCAACCTTAGCCAAAGGGGACCAATGTCCTTTCTGGATGGGAGTGAGGATTTTGGGTGTTGCCAGCTTGGGAACTGTGCATGTCCCTGCCTGCCTTTGCAGAACACCCCTCCCCAGGACTCTAACCCCAGCACTGGCCATGCCCTCTCTCTGCGCCAGGTGTTGAGTCCCCATCTCTTAGGGAGATGACTCAGATAACTAATTATTCCTGCAATAACATCATAACAGTACAGACCCCTGCCACTAAAGGGCCCCAGATGGCTACACTGGACGAGTCCGACCCCCACCAACACCCAATTCAACCTCCAACACCTGCATTAACTTGGCATTCAATGTGATCAAATAACTACCATTCCCTGTTGGAGACAAGTGTACCCCATCAGTACAAAAACATTTGGGATTCCGGTACGTGATCCCATGGTGGGTCACCCTATGACCTCCCTTGTTGGTAACCCACTTTCCCACATATATGTTTATATTACGCCATGTGTTATTGACCTTCCTGGGTTGTATGGATTTATCCCATTTCAAACGACCCACCAGGTCGGTCCAGACAATTATGGCCCTTGAGAATAGCTTCTCAATTTTGAGCAGGTCAGATTTGATGTTTGTAATTAATCTAACCCTTTTTATCCTCGGCAGATCATTCTCACCCAAATGGATTACTACTATGTCCGGCGGAGGTCGAGCAACCTCGGCCCTGAGGGTAGGGATAATTGGTGTCACCTCATCCCACTGCGTCCCATCCATCGGATTACAGCTCAGGCTGAGAATCCTAACTGGGATCCCCAGAGGGTATGCCTGGCTACCTTCCCGGCCCAGCGAACCAGGCTGTGGCCAATGATCCAAATTAGGCCTCTGTGGGGAAACCTTCCAGGACCTGGGTGCACAGGCAAAAAGACAAGGTTATTGGGGGAGTCTGGTAGGCCTGCGATTGCCAGTGCCCTATATCTCTAATACCTTGCCTGGGGAGGCCCTCTGCAGAAGCAGAGGAAGCGGCCCCTATTCTAAATGAGTGCGAACCATAATTGGTCGGATGAAGTCCGAGGTGAGTCAAGGTGCACCGGAGTATGGAGGTGAACTGATACCTAGTAAGGGTGGGGCGGGCTGTGTGCCATAACAGGGCACCCATGGCTGATGGGTGAGCCTGGAGGTACTCCTCAAGAGCTCAAACCGGGCATAGGTTGGGGACTCCCGCCCTGTAGAGGGTGACTATCTGGTCTCAGCCCCTTTGGTCCGTCTTGGACCACCGCAGTCTGAGGTGGAGGGCCTTGGTGCTCTATCTGGACATCTTCGATGGCTAGTGATTTTAAAAGCTGCAGAAAAAAGCGTAGCCTCAAACTGAACTGAACAAACTCTGGGTAGGGCACTGCAGATTCCTATGAGAAGGGGGAGAGGGTGATATCGGCCCTGGTATCCCATACTCTAGGCCGCTCCCACAGCCAGCATTCTACGGACAAAACCCCCCTTGTCTCGGCAGGGGGGGGTAGCCCGCCAAACAGCTCATGAAACCCAGGGCGGACAGCTTACTGGTGATGGTTCCTACAGCTGCACCGGCATTCCTTAGGGACAGGGCAAATTGGAGCATTTGGGCTAAAGGAATGGGAAAGTCTGTTGGCCAGCCCTTTGGGGTCCAAAATTCCTGAAATTCCCCAAAGACCCTGTTATAAGCTGCGGGGGTTCTCACAGTCAGGGATCTTTGTATGACGGCGTACAATTCTAAGATCCAAGGATCCACAGGGGGGTTCGGGGGTCAGTCTGACTCCAGGCACCAGGGAGCGGAAGCGCTCCATCTGGAATCAAGAGAGGACATCGGCTATGCCATTGCTGATACCTGGCACGTACCTAGTGACAAACATGATGTTGTGTCACAAGCATGCTAAGTCAAATGCCCCAACCAGCCTCATAACCCTGTGGGACTTGGAGAACAGTTGATAACGTGTACCACTGCCATGTTGTTCACCAGAATAGGATGAAATGGCTGGCAAAGTCCACTGCCCAAAGCTGTACTGCCAGTACAATACAGAAAAACTCCAGGAACGTTAGGTCCCTGGTGATCCCTTGTTCCATCCATTCCTGAGGCCATGGGGTGACACACCACTTATCCTGAAAATACACTCCAAATCCCATACCTCCTGTTGCGTCTGAGTGCACTTGTAGCTGAGCCTCCATCAGAAGATCCTCCCACCAGAAGCTGACCCCGTTGAACTCTGCTAGGAACGTTTCCCATGTTTGGAGGTCCTCCCTCATCTCCTGGGTAACATGAATGTGATAGTGTAGCTGGGGGCTACCCTTGAGCTTATTGTAAATTCATGACAGGAAAGCTCAGCCCGAGGCAAGCACCCTACATGCAAAATTTAGGCTACCTAGGAGGGATTGAAGCTCTCTGACAGTTACCTTCACTGCAAAGCAGAAGGCCTCTACCTTGGCCTTAAGTGCTACCAGCTTATCTGCTGCGAGGCGGGAGATGCACCTGACCATGTCCATCTCAATACCCAAATAGGTAAGGGTAGTGGCTGGTCCCTCTGTTTTTTCTGGAGCAAGTGGAATGCCTAGCTGATCAGCCAACTTTTGGGAAGTCTCCCTCAGTCCAACACACTCACTGGTTCCTGCTCTACCTATAAAGAGGAAGTCATCCAGATATTTTGTGATCTCCCCCTTTTTTGCCCAGTGCTAGGGATGGGCGAACGCGGTTCAGAAGTTTGGAGTTTGGTCCGAACTTGATCAGTTCGGTCAACCGAACCAAACTTCCAAACCGAACTCGATTTTCAAACTGAACCGAACCGAATTTCCGAACTCAGCTCTGTTCGCCCATCCCTAAAAGATAATATTCCATTTAGTTCAATGGGGTTTGAATTTGCGAACTGGAAGTTCAGAGTTCAGATCAAACTCGAAGAGTTCGGACAACCGAACCGAACTTCCGAATCGAACCGAATATTCGAACTGAACCGAACCGAATTTCCAAACTCAGTTCTGTTCACCCATTCCTACCCAGTGCCAGACCACCCATTTCACCATGGAGATGAACCGCTCAAAGGCGGAGCATGAAATAATGCAACCCATGGGCATCACCTGGTTGAAATAGAATCCAAAAGGGATCATTGGAAGGTGCAATCCCTCCATGAGTTAGGACATGCTCGCTATCAGTCCTGGAGGCACTGGCCACATCATTTGTGCAGTCTAACCACAAGTCCAGAGAGTGCATGTCCCATCGTAGGTGAGGGGTGTATGAAACTATGGCGGAAAGCCTCATCGTACCTGAGCCAGGTTCCAGAGGGCCCCGTGTCATAGGCACTCTTCAGTGCATATGCCCTGTCCAGGTATGCCTGAACCATGACCCCCCTGGTAGATGGAGTAGGCTAATGTCCGATTTGCCCAATTACAGTCGGCTTTTGGGCACCGAAAGCACTCTTTCCTCTACGTCAGGTGAGGTCAGTAAACAAGAGGGTGAAAATATCAACATATTCCCCTCTCCAAATCCGTTCCCTAGTGGACCGGAGGAGGTGGGACCCTATGGGTGTTGAAACATCTTTGTAGATGTTTAGGGTCGCCCCCCCCCCATTTGGAGGGGCGACCTTTGGTATCCGACAACTGCCCCAGTGCTGCTTGGGAGTTGTGGCCATACCTGAGTGTCCTGGGACCCAATGGGCCATGTCTGCAGATTGCTACAGGAGGCAGGTCATGCTGTCCCGGGGTGGGGACCGACATCCCATTCCACCACAGGCACTGGGTTTCAGCCTTCCCTGCCATGGGCTAGTTAAACCCAGCTGTCAGGGGCCCGGCTCCAGCTGCCATATTGGTCGCCTGCACCCAAGGGGCAATATAACCCGGCCACTGCTCCTGTACCATCCCTTGAGGGGGGCCCCTGGTCCATACCCCTGGCGCTTTCCTGAGGGCCTGGCACTACGATGCTTGGCTATGCCCTTCCAGGTATCCACCCGCTTGCGGGCCCCCCCGTACCTCTCTATGTAGCCACTTGAGCTACTGTGTCCAGTAAGGGTGCTGGCAGCGGCTGGTATTCCTGGGCCATCGCTTGCAGTCCCCTCTCAATCACCACGATCCTGCTAAGCATCTTCTGTACCCCCAGCACCATGAGGTTGTCGTGCTTTTCCATTCTTCTTTGATCTGGGTCCTCGTCCCTGTGGGAAGAGGAAGGGGCCCCTCCTGGGTACACCCCTCTGAACAGAAGAGGGGCCAGGGGGGGAAGGACCTGCAGGGGGTTGTGAAGGTAAGGGGACCACCCCCTGGCCATGGGGCCCCAAGTTGGGCCTTAACCCGCCAGGCAGGACGGACGGTGACTTCAGTCCCGGCTTATGCCATCCCCTCCTGTTCCACCCTGTACCTTGTTGGGGGAACCACCACCCTCCGTCCCCTGTGTGTGTGTGTGTGTGTGTGTGTGTAGGGGGTACGGCCCTTGATGTGGGGGTGATAACTGGTCCTATTGGCAGTGGGTTCCAGGGGCCTGTCCCATCAAAGCAGCCTGGCTGGCTGGCTGAGTCAGCCCGGTAGGCCATGACGGTTGACCCCCCCTCCCATGTGAACTCGGGGGGCAACCCCAGCCGCTACCTCCGTGGCTAAGCCCGTCCCCATGTGGGGTGCTGCCCATACCATACCAAGGGGGCCCACACCTGTGGGCAGGGCACTCACCCTGCTAGCAATCAGGGCTGGGGCCAAAGGCCACCCCCCATGGACAAGGAGGGGGGCACTCCTGAATATTCTAAGCCCGTGTAGGCCAAGAGAGGGGGTGGTGGGCGACAGGCCCAAGACGCAGCCATATGTCGTATCAGGGCCATGCAACCTGCCAGATGGTCTTGCATGGCCACGAGGACTGCCTGGGCCAAGCCCCCTGCAGGGGGGGAGGGATACCCCTTGGTCGGTCCACATGGGTTCTCCTGGCACCTGGATGTGTGTGTGTGGGTATGCCATGGGCTCAGGCCTGCTCAGTGGCTCTGGCGCAGGCTCCGTTGCTGGGCCCGTTCGTCATGACCAGGGGCCCTTCTTGGTCCTGGCCCTCACCTTCCCCATGGCGTGGCTTTTTGCAGGCCGCGGATCTCCTGTCTCGAAGGAGAAGCTTACTCCTTTAGGGTCCAAGCCATGAGTGAGGCTTGGACGAGACATGCTGGGTGGAGAGGCCCCGCCCTTCCAAAGTTGTGGGGTCTCGGAGCCTGCACCCTTCCCATTGGTGCAAGTCCCATTGCTGGGGCAACGCTGGCTGGGTCGCTCTTTTCCCGCCGCGACCCGGAAGCCTCCCAGCAAACTGCTGCAGCAGGGAGTGCAGCTGTCTCCTCCTTGCCTCATTCCCTAAGGGGAGCATGACAAGATGCCCTGGGGCCACCATTACTGGCAGGATAAGTGCCTTTCTCAGTGGCTGCACCACTGCTGTGGAACTCCCACCTGGAGGAGGCCCACCTCTGCTTAGAACTGCTCACCTTCTGGTGGCTGTGTAAGACCTTATTGTTCCACCAGGTATTTGGAGAAGGAGATGTGGAGGGTGGGGATGTGGGGTGTGAGTTGGGGGGAGATGGGTTCTTTTACTTATATTTTACTATAATAATATTATATTTGACTGTAATATTGTTTTTTTATGTTTGTATTGTGAGTCACGCTGAGCTGCCTGAGGCAGGAGGGGCAGGTTATCAAGAACATTAAATAAAAGTTATGTACTATTATTATTATTATTATTATTATTATTATTCTGCCCCCCTGGGTTGGTCTCTGCAAGCTGATGCCCTGTCACACTCTGAGGTTCCTGCCTATACCAAAGTCAGTGCTTATTGCTCCTCTGCCCTTTTGCCACTGACACTGCCAGTCTGTGTAAAGGTTGTGTGTGTGTGTGTGTGTGTGTGTGTGTGTGTGATACCTTCTGCCACAAAGAGGCATTCTTTGCAAGTTGAAGTCCAATATACTTTTCACAGCATGTCTCCTTTGCCAGTCCCTGCTGCTTCTCAGTGCCCACCTGCTGCCTGCCACTGTCTGTCTGATATTCTGCCGCCTGGGGGCATTCTGTGGGGCACCACCATCTTCTCTTGTGCTAGTGCCTACAGCTTGAGTGCTTGGTGCCTGCTGCCTGCCAGTGACTGCTCTGTCCTCTGTCCGCCTGCTGCATGCCAGTCTGTCTTTTTGCCCCACTGGGGCAGTCTGTGCAAGTTTAGGGGAAGGGAAAGTGTCATAGAAGAACAGTAAAACTGTTATTTAAAGGCATGGAAGCCCTGCCAAGTGATTCCCATTGTTTTCAATGGGAAACAAATGTAAAACAAAAACAAATGAGTTTTAAACGGGGGGGGGGGGAATGAAAGGAGAAACAAAAATGAATGATTTCTTGGAAACAAAAGGGGAAACAAAAATGAAGGAGGTTCCTTCTACACACCTCTAATCCCCTGAAATAGGGACAGTGGCATTCAGCACCCAAAGAGGGACTTCTGGGAAGTTTGGGCAAGTGGAGGTTGCTAAATTCATGACTGTGTAGGATGTGGTAGTAGGTTCTACTACCAGATTAGGTTCTACTACCAGATTACTCAGTTGCTCCTTGCTCAGCAGAGGAGAAGAAAATGAGGTGTCCCCTGTGACTCAGAGTCTGCTTCCTGGGCTTCTCCTGTAGAGGCACAACACCTCAGTCTGCATGTAAATCAGGACTGACAGCAAAGTGATGATTGAGCCCTAAGCCACAAACACGGATTCCTAAAGGCAAGTAACTGCTCAACCAATACAGAAGTGCTCCCCATGTACAATTTGCGATTCCAGTGGTGGCTCGTGCGCAGCTCATTATATAGTGTGAGATCACAAATAGAAGTTTTTCACACTTGCCCATCTGCCACCAACTGACTCTAAAGAGCTGGTGAATCATAGAATCAAAAGAGGGTGGTGAGGTGCGTTTCTTTTCTCGTTTTGTGCTGCTATTGGATTGTGTTTTGGAATCAAATCGTCATAGCTCAAAAGCTGAATAACATGCTTGTGCCGACAGCACCAGACAGTGTGTATAATGCTACAGACAGAAGGGTCATGGGGTCTGGGTCAGGGACCATGGCCTGCAGCCACCATCTCAGTGAATGCCAATCCCACCCTCCCCTTGGTGACATGTCTAGGGAAAATATCTGGGAAAGATTTTCAGGAGAGAAATTAAATCAGACAAATCCATTGAGATATCATTTAGTCCCTACACATGATATATTCCTCTCACTTTCTTTCTACGTATACAACATATACATATATTATCCAATTGCTATTTGTAATTATGGCATCACTGACACTGTGTTCCTTTTGTTCTGCTGCATATTAAAATGCTTCAGAAGTTACATTCAAAAGGTCTCAGGTTCCCAGGGAGAAACATAATAAGGGTAATGCATGGCAAGAAGAGTTTCTGCTTTCTGCAAAACAGACATAAATAGGAGACTATTGCATTACACTCTGTGTACACTGCTACGCTCAGTGTCAAAGTTGAAGACATGCCTGTTATTTATCCACTACACAGACTACTTCCTAGATCTCTGACTCTGTTGTGAGATTAGGTTTTTAAAATTTCTTATAGTGATGATATAAAGTAATCTGTCACAGCAAACTGTTCTTTCTTTGATGGAAGCTGTTAGAGCAATTGTCTTGTCCATTCAAATGATTAATATTTTTATTTTTTGGTTTACGTATATGGCTGCAGCCTGGAAACACTTTCCTTGCAAGTAGACCCACTGACATCAGTAGGAATATGCACATGTAAGTTTTTTCAGGATTATAGCGATGAATCTGTGCATATGTTGTGGTCCAAAAAGTCTGCTTTTGTCAGAACAAAAAATACAGCAATCTATTTCCTTCGTTTCATTTCCATTTAGGATGTAGGGATCGGCAAACGTTGTTCGGAAGTTCAGAGTTCAGCCCGAACTCAGTCTGTTCGGATGACCGAACTGAGCTTCCGAATCAAATGCTCAAACTTCTGAACAGTTCGGAAAAGGTCGGATGAGTTCAGATAAGTTTGGGGGTGGGAAAAACGTGACTTTGGGTGGGAAAAATGTGACTGGAAGGGGGAGGCAGATGAGGAGCAGACTTCCTGGCACCAGGGGTGGACACCAGGGGTGGTTTCAGGGCCAAAAATACCGATATTAGGGATGGGTGAACAGAACCGAGTTTGGAAATTTGGTTCGGTTCAGTTCAGAAATTTGGTTCGGTTCGGAAGTTCAGTTCGGTCGACCGAACTATTTGAGTTCGCTCCCATTAAACTAAATGGAATATTATCTTTTAGGGATGGGTGAACAAAGCTGAGTTTGGAAATTCGGTTTGGTTCGAAAATCGATTTCGGTTCAGAAGTTCGGTTTGGTCGACCGAACTGGTTGAGTTTGATCTGAACTTCCGAACCGCATTTGCCCATCCCTAACCGATACCGATAACACTTTTTTGAATGTTCGGCCTAGTGCGGCCGAACCGAACTCCACCAAACCAAACAGCCGAACCCAAACTCGGGTTTCGAATCAAACAACCGAACATCTGAATGGCGTTCTGTTCGCCCATCCCTATTAGGATGTAGTGCATATAGAAACTACATTACCCATGACGCAGAGTGAATATATCCTAAAAGAAACCACGATGGAATATTTTGTTTCAATTATTTATTTATTGCTTCTGTTGCCTCTAAGATCAGCCATGAGTGCTCTCTTGCAGGAATGATCTGCCTGCCACATTTTCACAATAAGGGCTGCCCCACAATTATGGAACTCCCTTCCCATTGAGATTTGTCTATGCCTGAGACTGTTCATCTTCCAGGGGCACTGTAAGACCTTTTTGCTTGGACAAGAATTTGGCAGGGAGGGATAGGATTGGGGAGTTGTGGGTTAGGAAGGTTTTACATAATTTTATTTGGTTTTTCTTGTTTTATAAAAAAAATAGAACATTTGTTGTATTAGCAGGCATGGGAATTGTATTTGGTTGTATTTGAGTGTTTGTGAATATATTTTTGCATTTTTAACTTGCCCTGACCCTTAATCCAAATAAGAATTAAATAAATAAATACATAATTAAATAGGAACTTTGTTTACATATGTTACTTGCAATCATTATTTAAACTCAGCATATTTGAAATGTGTATTAGGTATGAAAATCTTTGTAGTTTGGGGGCTTGCAACTCTTTTCTGTGCTCTTTGTCAGGCACAGAATTGCTCCATCACACAGTGGGGTGTCATGGAATGGACATCTGAATAATCCAGAATGTCCAAACCACAGCTGTCCTCTGGATCAAGTGGGCCTCTGATTTACAGACAACTTATTATAGGCATAATTCTAGCCTAGTCCACAATGCTAAAGGTTGCCTTTCTGCTGTTGCAGGCTGATTTTATAGTACATATATTTTTTAATAGCCATATCACAGTTGCAGGGAACTCGCTCCCTGAAAAACCCTTCTCTGACTTGCAAAACTTGATCTGAGACTGTGGGAGTCATTTTGAAATGAACATGATACGATGGGTCTCAAACTAGGAAGGTAAAAGGTAGGACCAATTAGTGCTACTGTTTCAACATTCTGCTTGAAGGAAGATGAGTTCCTCTCATCATCCCTGGTCTAGCCAAACACGTGAACATTTATGTATCATTAAGTTTCCCAGTAGGCTAATCATACACTTAAATTTACGCATGTGCTTAAGTGCTTTGCTGGATGGGGGCCAAGATCCGCAAAGATGTTAGCACCCAAACAGCCAGTCACCCAGCCAGGCGGGCATCCAAATTTCAGACAATGAAAAGCAAGGGCAAAGCGACATTTGTTTCACCCATCGCATTCATGTCTTTTTGGATTACATTTACTTTGGGTATCTATGTTAAATTAATGTTGCCTGCTATAGAACGTGGACATCATAGCTAAATAATTAGTGTTGTCTTGGTTGCTGGTTACTTCTTGTTATTTGGTCTGGCTGTGTTGTCTTTTTCTTCTCCCTGAAAATTTTGATACGTCTCTGAAGGCCTTGTGGACTGTTTTTTGTCTGTTTGTTTGCTTTGTGTGTGTGTATTGTTTGTTAAAAGAAGGCCTTTGCATGCATTCTACCTGGTGGAATAACCAAATTGAAACAACACACACCGGGCACTGAGAGAGTTCAGCAGAAGGAATAATGTACAAATACGATCCCAGGGCACAAATATTAACACCCCCACCCCCCAGTCCTCAGTCCTCAAGTCTAGAGCAGAAGCCTTGTTTTGCTTCAGATATTTGCCTTCATCCATATCTCGTGCTATCTTTGATCCCAACACCAGGGGAGCAGAAATGAAAACTGATGTTAATCAACAAGCTACTGGGGAGCAGGTAATGTCTCTGAAGCATGTATGCAGGTACATTCAGGTAAATGTACATTAAAAAAGGAACGTGCAATTGGGGTTTGCCTTGTTGCACACAAAAGTGGAACTACCTAGAACAAACTGACCCTTTGTCAGGTGTGCATCCAGAAGAGGTGGGTTGGAGAGGGCTTCTCTCCTCCCTTGGCCATACCCTGTTGCCTGATTCTCCACAGCTCTCGCTCTCCCCACTGCTGAGTAATGCTTTCTGCCCACACAGGAATCTCATCCCCAGGCAGACAGAAGACACTGCAGCAGCAGCACCGCACCAACACTCTTGCTTTCCTTCTGCACCCCTCCTGGGGCACTGATCTTTCTGCCACTAACTGCTCCCCTCAGCAGAGCCTGAGCTGGACAGAAGCAAGAAGACAGGCAGAGCTATGAGAGGGAAAGAGCCCTAATCCCTGCCAATGCTTTGGAAGGGTAGGGAAAAGTAGAGAGCACAGGCAGGGCTTCACAGAGCCAGGGAGCAGGGTCCCTCCTAGCAAGGTTTCACCCTCTGCTGGACCAAGATGGGGACAGAGGATTGCTGTGGAGATTGAGGCCTCTTCTGTTTAGGAGAAACTTTTTTTTTCTTGGAGTCAGATTTTCAGAAGAACCCCAGGTCAGATTTGTAAACTCAACACTCTACTTGGGGCTCAGTCACCAGAAACTCCCACTGGGAGAAGATTTCCCAATATGCTACACTCTGTACATGTATGCTTGAAATTTCAGAGACTTATATCCCTAATGGTCCAGGAGCCAGACACTATGAAAATGTTATCCTGTTAATAAGTGTTGAGTTATTCTGTCCTGAATGTTCCCTCTTCAGTGAAATATATCCACAGCCATTCAAGATGGGCTTTCTGAGGTCCCTACTAGCAGGGCTGGCTTAGAACTTGTGGGGTCCAGAGCAAAGATAAAATGAGGAGGCCCTGGTGGCTCCTCCCCCTTGGGGACACTGTTCATGGGGCCCAATGTGTGACCATATTTAGGGCTCCTCACACCCTGCCCTGGTGAAGATGGACCACTGCGGGGGCTCCAGAAAGAGCAGGAGGACCAGGGGCAGTTGACCCAGGACACACTGTGGTAAGGTCTGCCCTGCCTACTAGAGTTGAAACGAGTATCCACTACAGTCTGATATTCAGCAGGATATCATGGTATCCAGTGTTCAGTCAGATACTGAATAATGTCCATTTTGTGTCTGGCAGATATCCAATTAACCAGATTACCATTTACCAAAATAACACATACCAAAATACTGTTTAATAACTGTCCTTTTTTATATATATAGTTCCTCCCTCCATCTAGGCTGGTTTGGTTATGCAGTATGCGATGAACAGTAATCAGTAAACGCTAAACAGTAATATCCAGTATTCTGATTTGGCAGTTAAATAACCACCAAACTATCTGGAATAGAAGATATTAACCATGGATAGGTTGGTTTTTGGTTATCCATTTTACAACTAGTTTTGAGAACAATCTTTTTTCCTATGTGACACCATCTGGTGACTTAAATATAATCCCATGATCCCACTAAGCAGCAATAAAAAGCAAAATCTATCAAATCATCAGCAGGGCTGGCCTTAGTATAAGTGGGGCCCAGGGTGGGGAACAAATGCGGTGCCCCTTTCTTCCGCCAGCCTGGGGGCGGCGTGCTACCCAGGCCTGGGCTCGGGGATGGGCAGAGGAGGCCAACGGCGTGAGGAAGAGGCAGGGTCTCTGCCTCTCTCTTCCTCATTTCTTCTGGCCGAGACTGTGACAGGCGGGGAAAGGGGGGGGACACAGAGTGAGGGAGAGGACACGGAGTGAGGCCTCTGCCTCTCCCTCACTCCTGCTGGCCCCCTCCACTGCATATCAGTCAGAGTCAGCCGGGGCCTCCATGCTCGGGGTCTCCAGCCCCCAGCCACTGGGAGCTGGGGACCCCGTGTGCCCCCCCCAGGAGCAGGGCCCAGGGCAGCCTCCCCAAGCCACCCCGCTGTAGGGCTGGCCATGATCATCAGTCTGGAAGTGGATCCACCTGCAGATGATGTGACCGCACTTAGAATCCCAACCCACACTTTGAAAACCTTTGCTCTCCAGTCTTTGCCCACCCAAGAGGCATGGGCATAGAAACAGAGGTGACTGAAAGAACATGCAAGTTTGGGGGCATGGGGTACACTCCCCTCCTTAATTTCAGTCCCTGCAGCCATGGAGATTCTTAGGAAAGATCAAACTGCCCCCTCCACCACTCTGCTCCCTGATGTCTGTTGCATTTCCTAGCAGTTGGGGAGTGAGTGTTGTGAGTAGACTGTCATTTCTCCAGCTTAAATGCTGGTAGCAAGGAGCAAACTAGGACTCCCAATTGTGATGGCAACAGTGATAGTGTCTCTATTTCTAACTCCAGGTCCACTGGCAGGGGTTGGGCTTGTGGCAGCATTTCAAGATGTGGGACTAAGTGGGGTGCTGGGGGAGCAAGGAGAGGGGCGAGATAGTCTGTTTTTGGAGAGTGTGAGAAGGGCGTTTCTGACAGAGAGTCTGTATGATGATGACATTTAATTTAACTTGAGCATTTGTTGGTATGTGGTGATGTGTCTCCTCAGTTGGGACTTTAATTACCCTCTTTTAAAAAGGAGGAAACTTTTTTAAAGAGCCAGTGTTTCGTAAACCCTTTTACTGATCTGGATGGATAACACATTGAAGACACTGCATCAAAATGGAATTTGAACATTCAATGGAGTGGAACAGAATGTGAAAGTGACTCACTAAAAGTGACCCTTAACAACTGAGAAAAGCTAAATTTGGAAATGGAGCATGCAAGAAAATAAACTAACGATTCAATAAAACGATTGTTATGGTTGCTGGAATCTTTTACTTACATGATGAACGTCGTCATCTCCTCTTGGTGCAGTTCTTTGACAAAGTACCCTGTGGCAGGGCACAACTGGAAAGAGATGCTGGCCCTTTAAGAGGACACTTGCACCAGCCAGGACTCTGGGCTAGTGGGTCTGCACACGCTGCACCTGCAAAAGGACAGTGTCTAAGTGGGAGACAGCTGGAGCAGGACATGGTTGAGCCAGCCCTGGAATTGCCTGCCAGAGCCTGAAACGGGAAACTCCAGGACTGCTCCCTGAGGAATGGAAAGACTATGAGGAACTAAGGGTGTTTTTACACAAGGCTTGTTTCCTGTAGCTTTTTAAAGTCTGGGAGAAACAAACTTGTGCACAAGACTGTGGGGAGAGTGTTAGACATTCACCGCTGCTACCAGAAGTCTGCCTGGTGCCATTGGAAACAGTGGGCACCAGTGAACTAGCGCATGCTTGGAGATGTAGACTTATAAAAATCTGTTTTAAAATTCTGCATCTCCAAGCACACACTAGTTTGCTGGTAACTGCTGTTTCCAATGATGCCCGGTGGACATCCAGTAGCGGGGGTGAACGTTTAACCCCCCACCCCCTGCATGGGCTTGTTTCTCCCAGACTTTAGAAAGCCGCAAGAAATGAGCCTTGTGTAAAAACAGCCTGCATCCCTGAGCATGCTCAGAGGAAGCCAGGGTTGTGGCTGAGACTATAAGTCTCAGGCATGCTCAGTTAGAGTGGCTGGATCTGAGTATGCCCAAGGCTCTATAAAAGCCAGACAGACCAGTTGCTTGGGGGAAGTCAGATGAGAAGGATCTCCTCCAAGGACTCTGCCAAGTCAGGAGCTGGGGAGGCTCAGGAGCTGGTGCCCATGCCTGAGAGAGAGAGAGAGAGAGAGAGAGAGAGAGAGAGAGGGAGGGAGAGGGAGAGGGAAGATGCCTGGATCTACCAAAGGTAAAGACAGCTGGAGATGCAGGGTGTAGGTGGATGAGCTGGCAGCTCAGACAAGTGTGCTGTGAATAATGTGACTACTGAAAGGAACGGTATATATTGAGACTTTATACCTGAAATAGGAACTGATACTGGAACTTAAGGAAAAGTAAAGAGACACTGAAGTTCCCAAGCGAGTGGCTGTGTGCTAAATTCCTTCAAAGAGTGTGACTGTGCAGGGCTAGTCCTGCAAGGACTTACCCCGGGTGAACCATGCTCTGTTACATACCCGAAGAAAATTGCTATCATAGCCAAAGTCATGGAAGAGTTGGGAGTAATTAAAATTTGTGGCCCCATAATGGAAACGGCTGAGGGACAAACGGTGTCCCCGATCCTATAGCATGCAGATCCCACACAGAGCCGCATGTGTGTGCAGCCATGTGGGACCCGCGGGCATCCACATTAGTGGCACATGCATTTCAGGTAGTTTAAATGCTCCAAAAAAGAGGAATGTAGGAATGCTGGATTTAGGCAGTGGATCAACGTAAATTACGTTTCTCCCAAACGCAGAGGTAATTGAGTAGAAGTGCTGCAGGGAAGCACTTCTGTTTAACAAAAGAATTCTGTCTTTGTTATTATACTACAAAACCTGCTTTCTGTCTCGACACACTCATAATTTCCATATATGAGTGCGTACAGTCTGTTTGCAAGGATCTGACTCTAGCAAGTCAGATAAAAGGTGCTGTGTATGTTTAGCCTGGAGAAGGGAAGAATAAGGGAAGACATGATAACCTTCTTCAAACATCTGAAGGGTTGTCACATAGAAGATGGTGCAGACTTGTTCTCTGTTGCACCTGAGGGCAGAACTAGAACCATTGGGCTCAAATTACAAGAAAGCATATTTTGACTAAACATTAGGAAGAACTTCCTAACTCAACAGTGGAACAGACTGCCTAGGGCGGTGGTGGATTCTCCTTTGCTGCAGGTTTTCAATGGAGACTGGATGGCCATCTGTCAGGGAAGCTGTAGCTGTGGATTTCCTGCATTGGGACGGGGTTTGGATTAGATGAACTTTGAGGTCCTTTCCAACTATAAGATTCCGTGATTCTAAATGGCAGTGGTGTTGTGTGATTTATCTGGAGCAAGCTTTAGCCGCTGCTAGATTATTTCCCTCTCATCTCTTCCTATTCCTACCTCCAAGCGCATGTTCATTGTGTGTGGGAATATCACTGGGCCATTCCTCTATGCCAGGGTGGGGAACCTCTGGCCCATAGCTTTATTATTATTAGCATTAGTATTAGTATTAGTATTTGGGTGGGGGAGGGTCATTATTTTTATTTATTTATTTAATTAATTAATTCATCTCAGTGATTTTTATCATCATCATCATCATCATCACATTTAATTTCTATCCCGCCTCTCTCCGAAGACTTGAGGCGGCATACAACAATCATCAATACATTTGCTGGGGGTTCTCTCCCACACAGGGGACCCAGCCTAACATCATCAATACAGTTGCTGGGGATCTGTCCCACACAGGAGACCCTGCATACCAATATCACATATACATATCAAAAGCCATCCCCCCCCAACTAATACCACCTCTGACCATGCCTTCACATCAGGTCACTGGTCTTATTACTCCAACTACCAATACCCTGCTGCCACCAGGGTATACAGCTGGCTCCATCCCTCTCTCACTGGGAGGAGTCAACCATCTCCATCTCCTCTCTAATACAATACCCACCCCCTCCATAATACAACCCAACAAGGAAGCCCACCTTGGCCCCACAGTGGCCAGGGCAGACCTCCAAACAATATTAAATAGTATCACATTAACAATTCCCCCTACCCTAGCCACTCCCTCCTGCCTGGTCACAATGATCCGACCCCTCTACCCCCGACTGACCCTGAAGGCCCCCAAAGGGCTGCACCCTTTGGCCGTGGCCCTTTGGCTCGTGGACGCCGGTATGTGACCAGCGGTACATCCACCGGTCCGTTCCTTTTAACGCCCATCAGCACTTCCGCTGGCCGGTGTGGGGGAGGGGGAGGAGGGGGCTGAAAAGATAGTCAAATTTCCCCTACTCACTCCCCTTTCCTCCATAGGTGTTCCGTGGGACTCCCAGGCAGCGGGAGCAGCAGTGGCGAGGACACAAGCCTCAGATGGTAAGTTCAATTGCAGCTGCCGGTCCGTTCCTTTTAACGCCCCTAGGCACTTTTAACGCCCCTCCTGCACCAATCCTGCCTCAGGCAGCTCAGGGCAGCTAACAAGTAATTTAAAACATAAATATAAAACATGCAAAACATCTAAAATCATCATAAATATAAACAGTGGAGCTAAAAATACCTTCGCCCCTAAGTCTACCTCCCCTGCCCCCCACTACCCATCTCCCCCCACCAAAAGCCTGATGGAACAGCCAGGTCTTACACTGTCATAGGAAGGAGGGAAGGTCTGGGGAGAGACGAACCTCCAGCAGGAGGGAGTTCCACAGCATTGGAGTGGCCATTGAGAATGGCCTCTCCATAGTCGCCACCCAGAGGATCTCGAGAAGGGCACTCCCGGCCAACTGCAGGGGTCAATCTAGAACCTACCTCTTCCACTCTGCCCTTCCTGACTCCTCGCTCCCCTCACCTAACTCCTGGTGATACCTTCCATCCAGTACAATCTGTTACCTAAGGTCTGTGTACTCATATCCTCACCACATGGACCAACCAGCCATCATTCTCGATGTAACCAAACTAAGTGCGTGCACCTGGGACCTTGCATCCTCGTGAATGTTACACTCCTTGTCTCTCCCTCTGTTCCCCTTCCTTCTTCTCTCTTCCCCTCCCCCCCCAAATCTCTCAAATTGTAAGCCCTAGGGCAGGGACCGTGTCCACTCAATTACTTTGTAAAGCGCCAGGTACATTGCTGATGCTATATAAATGTTTGATAATAATAATAACATTGTGCTGTGCACAAACCGCACTAATCCGCGCATATGCTCCTTGCATGCAGGGATCCACACACTATAGAATTGGGACCAATGAATGTGGATTCTCCATTAAAGGGCTGACTCAGACCTCAATGGTGCCTGAAACAAAGCATTATAGCAGGAGTGGGTGAAGTTTCCTAATTTCAAGAGCCGCATCCATTTACCACAATGGGACCAAAGAGCTGCATCTGGCTCTAGAACCAATTTGCCTGCTTCTGAATTATAGGATAATGCACTTTAAGGACCCCCTGGCCCTAATTTTCTTCTTGGTTGTGCAGATTGAGAAGAACTCAGAAAAATCAATAGAATCACACCACCCTGCCAGCCTAGAAGAGAATCACAACCATTCAGTTTAATTAGTTGATTACTTTTTTTTTTTCAAAATTTTATTTTCAAATTGCAAATTTCCATAAAACACTTGTACATCTCACAAACCGGAAGTAACCCCCATTCTTTCAACACAAACAAAAGGTACAACTATCTTCAATTACTAGGGATATCTAGTTCTTTAGATGAGTCAGAGGTCAAAAAGGTTCTTGTACTCTTCATCTTTCAAGTCCTTTCCTTCTAGCGCCTTGATAATCGGCATCCATACTTTTTGGAAGCTACGAACTTCGCCTTTCAAGGAGTAGTGTAACTTTTCCATCCTGAACATATGCCAGAGTCTGTT
>QEPC01006357.1:214296-259346 GCA_003113815.1 Sphenodon punctatus
CAAATCCCTGATCTCACCCCCCACCAGTCCCATCTCACCCCTCGCCAGCCCCCGAACCCTTGACCTCACCCCCCGCCAGCCCATGCCAGCCCTGATCTCACCCCTCAGACCCCAACCTCACCCCCATCAGCCCCAGCAAACCCCAACCTCACCCCACACCAGCCCCGACCTCACCCCCCGCCAGCCCCAACCTCACCCCCCACCAGCCCCGATCTGTCATTCTGAGGGGGAGAGCGTTTTTTATAATAGAGGAGGTCGATACCATCATGTGGTCTATTATTTTAATAGGGTGAGCATGCAGAGAACCCAGTTGTGAGAATGTTGGGAACCATCTCGAAGAACCTTTGTTACAAGGCTACAGCCTTCTGATCAGCACATGGGGAGGAGTTGTTTGTAAACAAACAGCTTTATCTCCCAGCCCGATCAGGTGGTGCTGCTGCTGCAGCAGCACTACTAGGAGGGAGACGCAGTAGACGGATAGCATAAAAGTTCGCAGTCATTAATTAGCTGCATCACTTCAGGTATTTTCAGAAGTTATGAGATCACAGTCAACCACAGTGAATTACACTCAATCCTACGGCGGGGCCAAAGTGCTCTGAATGTCTGTTTCGCGGGTGCCAGAAGTTCACCACAGTCAATCCCCACCAGGGGTCAAAATCAACCACACTTCCAGAGTTCTGGCCCGGACCATCTCCGAAAGCATGGTCAATGTGATTCCCACCGGGTAACAAAAAAAAGTAACGTCTGAACAGCAACCACCAGCCGAAATCAAGCAGAACGATTCCCAGCTGGGGACAAAGCATGAAGCGTTGCTGCCAGGGAATGAGCAACAACATGGGCCGGGGAGGGAGATTTAAAGGGCACCCAGCAGCAGGGGGACATGGTGGGATGGAGCGAGGTGGAAGGGAGAGGAGAGCAGAGGCTGAGCAAGCAAGGGAGGAGGAGGTGGTGGCGGCAAAGGCGGAGGAGGCGGTGGTCGTGCTGAACATGGTGGCAGTCGGGGGACAGCAGCAGCAGTAGCCGGAACGGGCCACCCCATTGCCTTCTGGTTGATTTGACCATGGCCCGGGATCAGTGTAATGTCTGCTGCATTGCCCTGGGCCATGGTCTGCCGGTCCGATTCCCTGCCGTGGTCCCACTCCCATCACGTCTGTTTGGGACCTTTCTTCTCCACTGCTGGGAATCCACTGTGGTGAATCAGGTGCCTGTAATGCCTGAAATCACCCTTCCTTATGTTAAGGAAAGGTAAGTGTGTGTTGAGGAAAGCTTAGTGACTGTACTTTTAAAAATCACATAACTTTCCTGGGGGCAGGGGGACACTCGGGGAGGAGAAGCAGGAGAATGACTGCCCCTCCGTGTCTCCTTTTCTTACCCAAACTGTGGAGCAGCTTTGCAGAGGAGCATCAGCAAAGTCTGTGTGACAGAGCTAGCCAGACAGGTGATCAAAAATTGGGGGAAACAGCAGGCACAGCACCAGCCAGGCATGTACTGGCTCCGCACCAATCCTGCCCCCCTAATCCGTAATCCACCTGGGGCAGGCGACTGCTGCTGCTGCCCTTGCCAGACATTCCGGTTCCTACCTTCTGGTGCTGCTGCACCCTGTGTGCACCCTGGAAAGAAAGAGTGCCCTAAGAAAAGATCATGTTCTCCTTTTGCAAAAATCTGGGCAGCTATTCTGCAAAGAACCACCTTTATTTTGAAAGATACGTGATTCTGAAAGACACGTGAATGATACCTGGCTTCTGGAAGATACGTGATTGTAAAAAGTAGATTTTAAACCTTACTATTGAAAATCACATATCTTTCAGAAGCCAGCTCCTGTCACACACACTTTACACTCCAGTCAGTTTCATGCTTTACGCATTGCCCCGCTTCCTGGCTCCGCTCCTCTGCCCTCTCCGGGAGCCAGGGAAGTGGGGCGCTGTGTAACGGACACGAAACTGACTGTAGTGTAAAGTCTTTGTGACGGAGCTGCCTTCTCATAAAGTTGCGTGATTTTTAAAAGTTGAGTCACGTACCTTTCAGGTCAGCAGCTGTTCAACTGAGCATGTGCGAGGCTGCAGAACTGAGCTGTGTTTCTTGCCCTCAAGTGCACATACGTGAGCCTGCAGAACCGATATTTTATTTAATAAAAACTCGGATTTTAGCTGCACCAATTACTATCATATTTCAGAAGCAGTTGTTATTGATCTCATGCTGCAAGCCTGTGAAATTTGGGGGCTCAACCCATTCAGGGGAAGGAGATATTGATGATTCAAAATCGTGAGGTCACTGTGAATTTTGACCACAACCAGTTAACGTTTAAACAGTCAAAACATTTTATGTTCCTGATGGATCTTCTTCATACTTTGTGCATATTATGATCCTCACAACTTATAGCCATGGATAAATTTTCAGCAATGTAGCTTAAGTGGCTTCCTCAAAATAGGGGTTTCAGCCGTCCCCTGTTTATAATGGAGACTGGCTGTGCATTTCAATTTATATTTAACAAGATTGTGGATCCCTGTTGTGTAAGATCATTGGATCAAGTTAATGTGGGTTTTGTGAGTGCATTTCCCTTGTTTGTTTGTTTGTTTCCTCTTTTTCAGTTTGCAGTCATTTGCAAGTCAGAATTTCAGTCCTCAAGAGCACAAGACTAGTTCACATTCCCTCTTTCTGCCTATTCAGTTTGTATTGCTTAAATTCTGTAGACCGCTACTTTTGGATTAAAGAAATACAACATAGACATAGTCAATAGGAGAGGAACATCTAGGAAGCAGTAATTCTAAGAGAGGCTTTGGGAAGACCAGACAATTGCAAATAGATATGAGCTTTCTTATGTAATGTGGCAGCACACTGAAGCCAAAGCCAATCTGGTTAGAATATGCAGTGGCACCATATCCTGAAGGTTATAATGTTTGGTTATGATCTTTGATTATAGTGTATTGCTTTGGTGGTTCCACAAATGGAATATTATGTTCAACGCTGGTCAGTATCCCCAGACCAATAGAAAGCAAAACACATGTAAATGAATCGCCCAAAGGATTTGGGGGGTGAAGCCCTGAGTATGTGAACCACTGTAGATGGTTTTGGGCTGTGAACCTTTGAGTTCACAGGCACGTATCTAAGTTGACCGTTGACCTAAGCACCTCTGGTCAACGGTCCAGCAGTGAGAAGGGGAGAAAGCTGCTAGTCAACTAGAAGAACTGGCGATATATGCCTGAGATGAGACTTAAAGACAGGCCATGAGGGAAGAGGCTAGGGGCTTGCCTCAGGGGTCCCCAGAGAGAAGGGAATGAGGTCAGGGAACTACAGGAGGCAGGATGCCCTGGAGCTGGCTTATAAAAGGGAGGGGCGAGACCACAGACTGTGAATGAGGAGCTGCATTGATGCACTGACTAAACTACAAATAATCACAGCGGGCTGGGAAGGAATCTGAAAACTTTGTGGATTGTCTTGACTGGAGTCTGCAAAACCTTATGATGGGCAACACATATTTTGCAGCACAGATAATGCAGACTGGTCTACTAGAAATCTGTGTTGTGGGGAAAGATTCAAAAAGCAAAATAAGCATGCAGTTTGGACTGGGGAAAATCAAAGAGGGGGCAGGATGGTGTACAAAGACTTAAAAGCATGGCCAAAAAAAGAAATTATTTTGGCTTATAAAGAGGGATTTAACTGAAAGTAGCAGGGTGCAATTGAAAAGGAAGACATTTAATATATTAAAAAAGAAAACACATGGGTTAGGTGAGATGTGTTTCAGTGCAGAAGCATTTCTGTAAGACTCGATTGGATTTATTCTTTAGGAACATTTAAGCTAATCTGTGCAAGAAATAGAGGAAAGATCCTCATCAGAGGTAGATTGTCAGGATCTAAAGTGGGGCAATGCAAGGTAGGCACTGGGGGTTTGTCCAGGTTTAAGATTCAGGGCATCCATCTCTTCTGGTATCAGGTACAAGAAGGCAGAGTCCAGAACTGGGTCAATATGCATGTGATTCTTTGTTGCTGGCATAAGGTTTAATTGAGTCAGAGGCCAAGTCAGAGGTGGTCAAGGCCGGTGGGAATGGGGAAGCAGAAGAGAACATAGGAGAGGCAAGGACTCATGTAGGTATTATTTAATTTATTTATTTGTTTTTATGGACAAGGAATGTGCCTGGCACGGTTCAGTTGCGACTAGATACAGATGGCTGCCCCCAAAAGAGCTTTTCGTCTAAGATGAATGTGAGAGGGGAGCATAAGCAGAGTCAGAGATACATCTAAGGCAGGGACCCGAGTTGACTGTGTTGCTGCAATGTGCAGTGATTTTCGCAGAATCAGCCAATCCTCGCAGAATCCTCGCAGAATCAGCCAATCCTGACCATGACCCGAGGGTAAACAGGCCCCTGGAAGATTAATTGTGGGTGGGTGGGGTCTGAAGGCCCTGTTTGCATGAGGGAGGTGCTAAAATTCCAGAGGATTTGAGTTGTGTTTGATTAGCAAAGTTGTGATTCTATGTCAAACCTATTGCAAATTTGCTTCCCAGCATGCATAGTTATGCAAATCAAGTTAATTATGCAAATATTAATGCTTGTGGTGAATTTGCATGATTTGGCTTCACTGGTTGCAGAATTTAAGATTTTTTGGTGCAGTCAACTCGGGACCCTGATCTAAGGCCACTTTTACACGGACACCACCCACCTATGAACACCCGGAAACACCCATCGGATGAGTGGGAGAGCATCCATGTAAAAGTCTATGAGTGGGTGAGGGTGCGTGCCCGACCCACCCACTAACACCCACGGAGCAGTTGCGAGGGAGCCGGGTGGAGATGCAGGGCCACCACGCAACCCCCCCTGACTGACCCCACAGAGTGGGGGGGAGGTGCCCCTGGCGAGGCCAGCCAGGAAGCGGGAGGGGAAATCCCTGTCCCACAGCGGGAGGAGTCGCCCCAGGGATCTGAGCGCTGGACCACCACACTCGACGCATTCCGCCAACACCCACAGGCCTACCAGCCACAGGGACAGGGGGTGCACAGAGCAAGTAGAGACCGAGGATGGCGCCCAGAAAGTGGAGGAACAGGATCCAGGTATGATCGCCTCAGCAGGGCTGGGGGGTGGGGAAAGGCCTGGACGGAGGCGCAGGCGGGTGCGGTCAAACACTAAGGCCCCCCCATCCCATTGCAGCACAAAGCAACCTGGAGGTGCACGAGGTGGAGGTCACGGAGGAGGACGAGGATGAGGCGGACCTGGCAGCTCCACCACTACCAGGTGGATGCCCCTCCACAGCAGCACACACCGGCCAAGGGGCCACAGGGGGGCTGGGTGCAGGGGAGGGTGGAGGTACAGGGTGGGGGTGCACCCAGGGACATGCAAACACAACCAGCAGGGCCCAACAGGGGTCATGGTGTCGAGGGCAGGTGGGCGGGGCTGGTGGGCCCATAGCGGCCCCCACGGCACACCTGTCTGTCACAGGCCCCACTTGCGGCGATCAGCTCCCAGGGGACCATCCCTTGAGAGGATAGGGCAGGGGGACCCACAGGAAAGGGCTGAGGGGAGCTGCCACACTATGGAGGTCGCCCCACCAGGCAACCTGGGTCATGTGGTAGTGGGCAGCGGGGCACAGAGGCTGGAAGCACTAATGTGGTGTCCAGCCTCCTGTTCACAGACCAGGCGCCCACTCGTGTGAGGGGTGCAGCTGCCGGCAGCATAGAGCGGAACCGAGAGATGTGGACAAGGAACCGGTGCTGGAGGGAGGACCTTAGGAGGGAGTTGCTGGAGAAATTGCAATGGTTAGCCACTGTGCACTCCCGGGAACTCGCACTCACCAGGAAGCTCATCAGAGGGGAGGGGGGAAGGGACCAGGAGATCTTGGCTGCCATGATGGCCCGGTCCCACAACAAGCACCTCTGGGACAGGCGCCAGGCTGTCGCCCTCCAACGCAACCAGCAGTGCACATATGATGGGCTGGAGGGTCAGGCCATACAGCTCATGGACCTCATGGGAGAGGCCATGGAGGCCCTGCGGTGTGACCCCCAGTACGACAGGCCCTGCCATGCTGCGGAAGGAGGGTTGGTGGCTGACCAACACCATGGTGGCTTCCCACTGGTGCAGGTGCCCCCCCTGAACCTAAGCCACCCGTGGTTCCCCCAGCAGCAACCCTACCTGGGCCTGGTCCACGGGGTCCCCCAGCCCCACATAGGGCAACAGGATCTGCTGGTGGGGCTGCCCTTCCAGCCCGCACCCCCCATGGTCCCGACCCTGCTGCTTCCCCGACTACTCCACTGGGAAGTGATGCCACCACCCCAGGAACGTGCACCCCAGGACAACCAACCGCCCATGGTGGCCACCCCACCCCCTCAGGTAAGGATGCAGCACCCCGGGGTCCTGTGGGGTGGGGGGCGCTATGGGGGGAGTAGATCGGGCCGAAGGGACACTTCATAGGGCACCACCCCGTGTTAGATATGCGCCTCCCTGCAGGCGCTTGGGACATCCCCGGTGGGGCCGCCAACGCCGCAGGCAGCAGGTGCAACCCTCTGACATGGCTGGACCAGCAGGGGACCCCGGCTCATTGGGGGAATTCCCCTCAGCCTCGTCTTCACACCAGGCACGGGGAGGCCCCACGCTGACATCACAAGAAGCTGGGGAGCGTTCAGCACAATTGCGATGTTCCCAGTGTCTCCTAGCACGTAGGAGGGGCGTGGTTAACAGTATAAACACCGGCATGACACAGCAAGCAGCGCCAGTGATCAGAGACTGGCCCCTGGATTGAGAGAGCATTGTGTGAACCTTGCCTTATACTCCTGCTGCCTTCCTCCCTTACCTCTTCCTCCTGATTGCGAGACTGGCTGAGCAGTTCATAGTCTGGTGAGTGTGTGCTTCCTTTTTTGTGTCGTGTAGAGTGACTGGGTGAGTGAGAGAGTGAGAGAGAGTGTGTGAGCTTCTGCCCATCCCCCTTTCGGGAACCCTTCCTTTCTAATAGATCTTGTGTTCTCGCCCTTCCTTCCCCGCTCCTCTGGGCCCCCTTTCCCTCCCTTCCTTGCACCGTGACCCTTGCACCCCCGGCCCTCATGGTGAGATTGGTTGTACTGGGTGGTTGAACAGTGGGGCAGGGTTTCAGTACTTCTGCTCGGCGCCCTATGATGATAGGGGCCTAATCCTTGTGTAGGATACTTGGTCCACACACTATCCTGATGGGCTTCTTAGTAAGGTGCTTGTTGCCAAGCAGGTATTGGGTGAGTCCCATGCTCCATGCCACCCTTGTCCTTGTGTGTGATTGGTGCTCTACCCTAGGGAAACCTGGGCCTCCGTTCCTATCCCCCCTCCCTGACACCCCGGTAGGGAACTCAGTATAGAACACGCACCGCGCACACACACCACAGGAGCCGTGGAGCCATGGTCATGACCACCACCAAACGTACCAGCTCCGGTAAGCACATCTGGCCTGCCCAGGATCCTACCATGGGAGTGTCAGTACAATTGCCCCCTTTATAGGGGGTTGCTCCACGTTATGTGTTATGCTCATGTAGGGTGTAGGGGACTGCCTGGGTGACCACTGCACCCCCAGTGGCATGGACCCCGGTGTGGGACAGAGATAGGTGCACATGATGATCGCTTACCCCATTCTTGTTCCTCCTCACAGGGGCCACCAGCAGAGGCCAGAATGGAGCGGTAAGTGCATGATCGGGGGGGGGGGGGCATCCAGTCGGCGATCCCTGCTGTCAGCTGCAGCTAGGGCTCGCTGACCTATGAGCCCCGGTGGTGCAGCCAAGAGGGGGCGTGGGTGCCCCTGAAGTTAACTACCCCCTCCTATTGTATGCACCCCCCACCAATAAAGAGCTGTTGAACGTACACCTCGCTGTTGCTTCCTCTGTCCCAGGACAGGTGGGGGGGGATGCCAGGGGGGACTCGGAGGAGGGCTCAGGGGGTTCCATGGTGGGGGGCACTGTACAGTGCCTGGGTGGCCGCCGGGACCCAGCCCAGTGAGGCAGCTGCCAGTTTTGGTGGCTGGAACAGGTGTACACAGACTCGTCACTGGCGGGCTGATGAGGGGCTGCAGGCAGGGCACCGCGGGGCCCAAGCACCCCGCGGCAGACAGCAAGGGGTGTGTGTACGCAACCCGGCAGCCCCCGGAACCCAGTCCCTGGACCCCCGTTGCCCACACATGGCACAGAGGCAGGGCTTCAGTTCATGAGTACTACCCAGCTTTATAGAATGGGTTCAAAGGACTATGGACATGGGTGTGGGTCGGATGCTGCTCGGTGTTCGGGTGCCTGGGCAACGATGTGGTGACAGATGGCATCCCTGTTCTCTTCTGAGATGCGCCAGAATGTTCCTCCCTGGGCAATGGTACAGGGGCATGAGGCCAGCCCTGTGCACCGGTGGTGTGTTGTCCAGGACAATGCCTCCTGTCTCGCATACATTGTGAAGAATGCATGCTGCCAGGACAAGGATGGGAGTGTGGTCCAGGTCGAATTGGCTCCTGTTCATCAGGAGGTGTCAGCGTGTCTTCAGGAGTCCAAAGGCCCGCTCCACCATGCTGCGTGCGGACGACAAGCACTCATTGAACAGGCGGTGGTCAGGGTTGCGCGCCACTGGATAGGCCCGTATGAGCTACGGGCTGAGCAGGTAGGCAGGGCACCCTATCACAACAGGGGCCATTGGAACCGCTACTTTCATACGGTACAGGTTGGAGGCAATCTCCCCATCAAACATGCATGCATAGAAGGGGGAGGCACGCAGGATACACGTGTCGAGGCTCCGCCCCGACTGGCCTGAGTACACATCTATAAACAGGCCCCTATGATCCACCACAGCCAGCAGATGATGGAGAAGGCCTGTTTTCAGTTCATGTAGTCGATCTTTGCATGAGGGGGTCGTATGCTGGGGATGTGGGTGCTGTCAATGGCCCCGATGCAATGAAGGAACCCCATTTCCTGAAACCTATGCATCATCTTCTCAGGGTCATGGAGTTGGTTGACCAGCTCCAAAAGGAGCTCCACGAGCAGGTCACACACATTTATTTATTTATAGATTTATACCCCGCCCCTCCTGAGAACAGCTCAGTAGGGCCCTGTTCATGGGCCCCCACATCATGCAGGGCCCTGTTCATGGTGGCAGTGCTCACCCTGAACTGCTCCCCAACACTCCTACAGGAATTGGGGGTGGCCAGCCACCACATTGCCATGGCCACACGCATCCCTGGTGGCAGCAGTAAGCGCATGTTCCTCTCCCGGCTCTGGAGGTGGGGGTTGAGGAGCTCCCCCAAGCGGGTCAGGAGGGAGTGAGGCATCCGGAAATGGTCCGACCATTCCTCGTCCATCCAGGTGACCAACATGTTCTCCCACCAGTCGTTGGTGCGGGCGCACGACCAGTGCCATCGCAGGGTTGGTAAGGTCATGAGGTGGATGTACACGTTGAGGGTCCGTCAGGCCAGGAGGAGCTGGCCTTGCTAGGACACCGCAGAATCCAACAGGGAACAGCATTGGATGGCTGCCCGCCTCATCCGTCGCACGATCGTCACCCTCCTGAGGTTTGCTGCCCTCCGCTGCCGTGCCCCCCAGGAGGACGGAACCTCGACCGAACAGGCATACCAGGGCTATCTGCTGTAGCAGCATGCACAGCAGCAGGAGAGCTGCACCCAGGAGTCACAACAGCACGTCCCTGGGCTGTGGGTACTCATCCCCCGGCATCATGGTTCTGCAGCTCCCCATTCCCAGCCACCCCCCACTGGCATGTGCCCTGGTCACAGCATGCTCCAATTTGTGACCTGTGCCCCCGGCCCACCCTCTCCTCGTATCGCAGGTGCTCCTCTGTGTTCACCCAGCATGGTGTTGCCATTCTCTGTATGCTGCTCGACCCCATGCTACAGCCACTTCGCGCCACGCCCAACACAAGCCTGTATCCGGTCGCTTATGTACTGTGTAGCCCGGTGAGGGCAGGGCACTGATTGACACTGCACTGTGTGTGTTCCAGGGATGCCACCAGTTGCCGGGCCCAGCTGATCATCCCCGTGAGTGCGCCGGCTGCATGCCCGCCGGGGGGGATGGGACCGCGCGCACCCCAGGGTACCGCTGCCTCCGCACCCGCACTATGGTCCTCCCTGCTATGGCTCACCTTTGCATGCTGCAGCTGTGCGCGGTGTGAATACAATGCCTGGCTCGGCTCCTTTGCTTGGCGCAGTGCCCGGCTATGGCCTCCCTCATCTCTCATCAACTGTGCTGCATCTCTTCTGTCCTGTTTGTGGGTTGCGGCACCCCATCCCCAGTGGACTGGCCTATCTCTGTCATGCAAAGCCGCCTGTGGGTGAGGCTAACCACTCATTATGTGTTCGTCCCAGTCACTGCAGCCCTCTGTCTCCCGCCTGTTGCTTCGCCGAAGCGGGCCCCACTGCTGCCATGACTGGTCGTTCTGCAGGGCCCTGAGCCAGGGATGTATGGGAGGGATGGTTGCCCTGTGAAGACATGCTGTTGGTGGCCTTCTGGCTGAGACCCAATGTTCAGCTGTTGGTGGGTGACTCCCTGTTAGTGGAAGATGGCTTTCAGCTCCTGTCATGTGGGTGATGGTTCACCAGGTCGGTGCCCCAGTGTGCCGGGCCATTCCCTTGAGCTTGGCTTCATCCTGCTGTGCCAACCTCCTTGGGGGCACCTGCCCACTGTTGTCATGCCGTGGAGCGCTGCAGAGTTAACGGTGGCTCGTCTGCTGACGGACCAACCCGGGTTTGGCCTCGCCTTGCTGTCCAGGGGTCCCCCTGTTGCTGCCTTGTACACCGGAAGCCTCCTGCATGACTGCGGCATCCCGCACACACCCTCGGATGTGAGGCCCCTCCTGTGGGACCTGGGCTTGCTGTTTCCTGAGATTGGTGGCCCGCTCTGGACCGGGGGCCCCTCTGCTGCGGAGTTCGCCACCCTTCGATTGGTGAGGGACTTTCCAGCTGGGCGGGCTGCAGCCGCCAGAGCACATCTGCTCCTTCCCCACTTCCTGGTGGATGCTCATATGAGCTCCATAGGTTTCTGAAGGGGCCTGTTCACCTGGGATGGTCTAGTGCAGGGGCGCTGCCCCGGGAGCACTCACCGGACCATCCATGAGTGGCCCCTTGCTGCCACCTGCTCTCAGCCACCCCAGTGCCCTGGACAGTGCATTGCCTGGCTCCCCCTGTGCTGCAGATCAGGTTGTGTGTTGCTGTCTGCTTCACTGCTGGCTGCAGCATGGTTCTCTGGACCCCATCGCCCCCTCTGGGTGACTGCTGCTCCTTCCCACTGGGGCTTCCCTGGTGCCCTCGCCTGCTATCCATGGGCGCAACTGTGCCCTCCTGTTGTGTTTCTCTTGCCCAGCCATGAGTCCACCTGCAATCCCTTGCTCTGCCTCTCACTGCTTGGGGGACCCCATACCCCAGGCGCCAATAAAATGCTGTTCTGTGATGGTCTGTCCTGCCTTGCTTCTCTTGCTGCTGTGGTGGCTGAGTGCCCCCTCCCCTTGGTGGCCCTCCTGCCCCCATCTGTGTGGTTGTGTGCAGGGGGTGTGCTTGGTGTGTACTGGTGGGCTCCTGGCCTGTTGGGTGTGTTTTTGTTGTGTGGTGTGTGTTCCCCTGGTGGCTTCCCTGCTGGGTGCTGCTGCCTGGGCTTGCTCAAGGGGTGGTATTGACAGTGGGAAGTCTGCCGGGAACCCCCTGGACTTGCCTGTACATTGGTGTGGCCCTGCACCTCCCTGCTGCCCCCTGTTGGTGCAGGCCATCTGTGGTGGTGGCAATGGATGGGTGGTGGCATTGTGGGCGCTGGGCAGCTGAGCGTGAGTAGAGGTGTGCTGGCCCCGGGCTTTTGCCCCTCTGATCCCCCTTCATGCAGGGGTCTGAGTGCTCTTCCAGGTGGTGGCTGTCGGCATGTGGGGTGTGTCCCTGGTGCTGTTGCTGCCCCTGGCCCTCCCAGGGCCTGTTGGTGCAGGCGTTCCCTATTTCCCTATCCTGTCTCTCCTGCAACTACTGTTGTCGTGCTGCTGGTGATCTTGCAGCTGGGCGTGATGGTGCAGCAGCTGGAGCGGGTGGCATGGGACATGTGGGTGGCAGACCAGAGGTTCGATGGCATCTGTGAGTGTTCTGCCTGTTTTCTGGGCCCTGGGCCCCTCTGTGGGGGATTCTGTTCCTTGGTGCCCGGGGCCAGCTCTGATGGCTGTCTCCTCTCCCTCTGTCCCATTCAGTGCAAGCCATGAACATGGAGCGGACCCGGGAGCAGGGGGCGTTGTTGGAGCTCCTCCTGCACATCCTGGAGTGGCTGCACCAGCTGGACCATGCGCAGGCCGAGCGCTGGTGCCGGGCACAGGGTCGCTGGCCCAATTGACCAGGTGTTGTCCCGGGCCTGCTGGTGCTGCCCCCCCTTCTGTTGCCCCGTCCCCCTTCCCTGGTCTGTTGTTGTTGCCCGCTGTTGCTGGTTCCCCCTTTCATTAAAGGGATTTGTGTTCTTTCCTGGTGTGTCTGTGTCATGCTTTGCTTTGACCTCTTCCCATGTGCGGGTGCCTCTGGGGGGGTGTGTTGCAGGGTTGCCTGTGTTGTGTGGGTGCCTCTCCCCCCCGGGCCCCCCGTGGGCCATGGGCCTGTCCCTGTGTGCTTCTGTGGCCTGCTGTGTGTGGGTTGCTCTGCTGGGGTGTGGCACCAGGTTGTCCGGACTCTGTGCCAGGGCTGCGTGGAGTCGGCTCCTTTGTAGCAGCTGTCATACCATCTCCCTCCCACCCCGCCAGCGTGGGTCCTTGAGGCTCGGGGGTGGGGCCACATTTGGTGGCTTCATTTGCCCTTGGACAGCCATGTTGTGCCGTTGCTGTGCCGAGCGGGGCCTCCCCGCTGGTCCCGGCTGTCCATGAACTTGCACGGGTGTTTGCTGGGTGCTTCCTGAGATGGGTGTTTGGACACTGGGTGTTTTCCAGCCCCTCCCCTTTCCTTCCCACAACCCCCTGCTGTGCTGTCTGTGTAAATGTCTCCCTGCTCAGCGCCACCGGGTGTTCGCTGGGTGTTCTCACCCACCCATCCACACCCATCTCCACCCATCGGCGCTGTTGCACCATCCCTGTAAAAACAGCCCAAGAAGTGGCAGGTGTATGTGCTTAGCTTAGTTACAAAAGGAGGTGAGGGATCCTGGAGGATAAGATGGCATTAAGGAGGAGCAAGACCGGGCACCACACCCTCCTCTCCCTGTCTGTTGCTGGTTGTTTAAGTTAACAACTAAACAAGAAATAGTAATTGTAGACTGACTCAACATACAAAGCACTGTATGGAGTTTATCATTCATGTCTTTGGCATTTAAAGTTAGAAATATAATTTTTAATTAAAAAGTAGAAGAGAACAGTATTTAATTTGAAGTAACATTCTGAGTGTGACCACACACACAGGTTTACTGCTATAAAAAACAGTCATGGCACACTAAAGAAGGCAAACTTTCAATGATGCAGATGAATGTCATTCACTCAGCTCATCTCTCAGCTGTGCCTGTGACTCCGAGTGCTTAGAGGGGGAAGGAGGGGACGCTGCTCGTTGTGTTCCGATAACACAACGCAGCAATAATTTTATGATTAACATACAATAACGGTAATGTAAAAGTAAAAAAATAAATAATTAAATGATGTAAGAAATGAATCAGTCAGCCAATACACAGGTCACCTTAAACTCCCACCAGGAGTTTTGTTCCAAAAACTTTAGTCTGGAGGTCAAAAACTTTAGTCGGGAGGAACTCGAGGGGGTTAATGAGCCCTTCATAATTTTGATCCCTGATTAATCAAGGAAGCGGGAGAAATCGTTTTAATTTAATGTTATGGTTCCTGAATAGTTTTTTTAAAAAAAACCAAAATGGGCCTTTTTTTTTTTTAAAGTAATATGTAAAAAGTTGAAGGTTGATTATATATTATTTATTTTTTTACAATGTTATATTTTTGTATGGGTTTTTAAATGTTTTATAGGTGGTTCACTAATTTCTTTATATACTAATATTTATTTTCAGACAATTTTATATTAATGTATATGTTTTGTATAGTTTTATGCCTGCTTCTGATTCTTTTATTCAGTAATAAAAAAGCACTTGTAAATGAATACCAATATTTTTCACTTTTCTTTTTCTTTTTTAGATGTATATACATATCTATACATGCATAAATATATACACATATTAGTATATATACACATCTATACATGCACATATATAAACATGTACATACATATAAATATGCACACACATGTGGCATCCACATATGTACACACACACACACACACACTCCGGGCCAGGCCACACACACATATTTATATCGCCAATCAAGGAATCATGGAGGGGTCATGGCAGATGCATGGCATGGAAGGGTGCAGAGGGATCAGGGTGGGTGTATGGTCTGGAGGGGTGAAGACTGCAGAGGGATCAGGATGGTTGTGTGGCCTTCCCTGGATAGCCATCCATAGCCAGTTGAGCCTGCCCAGCCAGCCAGTCAAACTAAAGAGGACACACTATTATGCTGGGGAGGAAGGAGTTTACTGTAACTGAATAGCATTGGATTATGCTCCGGCAGAGCTGTTACGGGTGATGCGGGGGCTGGTCAGTCTGCCCTCCCTCCACCTGGACGGGGACATGTCCCAGGCCCGCTGTGAGCAGTTTGTCACCTACTTTGCAGACAAGATCGCTTGGATTCAGAGCGACTTTGATGCTGGATTAGGGGCAGTGGTCAGAGACCATGAGGGGGTGGCGGCCCCGTCTGGTCCAACTTTATGAGGGGAGTTTCAGGAAGTGACGCCAGCCGATGTGGCAGATGTCCTGGGGTCTGTGCGAGCCACCAGTTGTGAACTCGATCCGTGCCCATCCTGGCTGGCGAAAGCCTCCAGGGAGACGTTGGGGACAGTGCTGGCAAGGGTGATCAATGCGTCCTTGCAGCAGGGGAGGTTGTTGCCTAGTCTCAAGGAGGCTGTGGTGCACCCCCTGCTGAAGAAACCATTGTTGGACATGGACGCGCTCACCAGCTACCGTCCTGTCTCTAACTTTCCCTTTTTAGGAAAGGTTATTGAGCGGGTTGTGGCGATCCAGCTCCAGGCGCATCTAGACAGCATTGGGTTCCTGGACCCTTTCCAATCTGGGTTCCGCCCCGGCTATGGCCCCAAGACGGCATTGGTGGCCTTGGTCAATGGCCTCCACCAGGAGATGGATGCAGGATGTTAAACATTTCTCATCCTGCTAGATCTCTCGGCCATTTTTGACACCATGGACCATGAGTTGCTGCTGAGACGACTGTGTGACCTGGGGTGTCTGTACGGGACTGTTCTTGAATGGTTCCGCTCATTCCTCTCGGGGAGAAGCCAGCGGGTGGTGCTGGGAGCTGAGTAATCTTGCCTCCGCACCTTATCCTGCGTCGTTCCTCAGGGTTCTATTCTGTCTCCATTATTGTTTAATGTATATATGCAGCCCTTGGGGGAGGTTGTGAGAGGGTTCAGGGTGCGATGTCACCAATATGCTGATGATACTCAGTTGTAACTCTCTTTTTCAGCTGACCCAGACCCTGTCGTCTCATTGCTATCCCAGTGTTTGGAGGCCATGGTGGAGTGGATGTGGCAGAGCAGACTGAAGCTCAACCCCGATAAGATGGAGGTGATGGTGGTAGGGAGAGCGAGGGAGGTGTCAGCCCCCCGGTTGCGGGGGATCGCCCTCCCATAGCTCAGCAAGTTCGGAGTCTGGGGGTGATTTTGGACGCGGACTTCTGCCTCGAGCAGCAGGTGGAGGCAGTGGCTAAAGCCGCCTTCCACCAGTTATATCTGGTGCGGAGGCTGCGTCCGTTCGTCTCCGGCCTGGACCTGGCTTCCCTCATCCATGCCTTCGTCACCTCGAGACTGAACTACTGCAATGCACTCTACGTGGGGCTGCCCTTGTTCCTGGTTCGGAGGCTGCAGCTAGTGAAGAATGTGGCGGCCTGCCTTCTGTCGGGGATGGGCCTTCGGGAGCATATAACACCTGTGCTATGGACTCTGCACTGGCTGCCGATAGCGTGCCGAGCCAGGTTCAAGGTATTGGTGTTACTATACAAGGCCCTTCACTGTCTGGGCCCCTCATACCTCAGGGACCACCTCACCTTCCATGCCCCAGAGCAGCTCCTTCGGTCCACCAGGGGTGCCTTCTTGGAGGTTCCCTGTGTTAAGCGGGGGTCCACAATGGAGAGGGCATTCTTGGTGGCTGGGCCACGCCTCTGGAATTCCATCTTGGAGGAAGATCGCCTGGCCCCAAGCCTTTTGACACTTTGGCGAATCTGTAAGACCTGGCTGTTCACCCAGGCCTTTGGGGAGGGGGTGGGGGAGTGGGTGTTTTAACTTCCCCCACCCTTATTTATTTATTATCCCAGCCTGTTTTATTGTAGTGTTTTTATGGATTGGTTTTATTATTATATTGTATATAAATTTATAAATTGTTTTATAATTAACTTGTTAGCTACCCCGAGCTGTTCACAGGAGGGGCGGGATACAAACTGAATAAATAAATAAATAAAATAAATAAATATTTTTATTTAAAAGGCTTTGCCATAGCAGGGCCACCACGGCATCGATTTGCAAATTGCAACAGTCACACACCCACCCTCCCAGTGACACTAACATGTCCCTCCCATGACATGTCCCACCCTCCCATGACACTAACCACAGTTTAACCACACTTAAACATTTCAAACTATGGACCAGGTAACAGGTACATAGTTGGTACTATATATAACTAATTACTAATCGCAGTACCAGTTAATGATTATCTTTGATGACCACCCATCTCCAAAAGGGTGGTCATCAAAGCAATTCCCACCAAGAAACAGCAAAAAGTAACGATGACTGAATGGCAATCACCAATCAGAATTAAGCAAAAAGATTCTCAGGTGGGGACAAAGTACACCGCGTTGCTGCCAGGCAACGAGCAACAACACAGGCTGGGGAGGGAGATTTAAAGGGCACACACTGTCAGCAGCAGGGGAACGAGGCGGTCAGTATGGAGCGAGGCGGAAGGGAGAGGAGACTGAGAGCAGTCCTCTGGGTGGTCCTGCTGGGTGGCCGGGGGCCTGTCCCATTGTCTGGGCCGCTCCCTGGCATATGGGCAGCAGCTGTATGCCTGCTGTCATCACCTCCCAACTATCTGTGTTGGCTGCTGCCAGTTGTCCTTGCCTCCCTGCTAATTGTATCAGCTGTGCTGTGTGTGTGCTCTGTTCCAGGCAGCTGGGCTGGGTCCGCACCCCACACCTCGCTCGTCTGCCGACACCGTGCCATGTTGCAGCATGGGCCCTTATCGCTTGGCCTTGGAGCTCCCCTGCTTCCCCTCCCATCCCTCCAGGTATGGTAGGGCCCCTGATTCCTTGCCTTTAGTCTAAACCACTTGCTGGACCATGGCAGGTCACGTGTCCCCGGTGCTCGCAGGCCCCACGCCTCCCGGGGACCCCCATAGCTGGAACTAATGGGAGACCATGACCCTGTGTGACCTGTGGCAGTCCCTGGCCGACCGTGAAATTGCTCCTCCTGACCTGCCTGGAGAGCCTCATGGGTGCCTATGCAAGTATGAGCTCAGGCCTGCACTACTATGGCTATGAGGTGAGCGCCCGAAATTGCCAGCTTCATGCGGAGTCGCTGGGCCTGCGGCCCTTTCCCAATGGGCGCATCCCAGAGCTGAGGTGCACGCATGTACCTTGGACTCCAGCAGAGATGATGTCTGCCCTCTCTGTGTCCAGCCTGTCCACCTACATGACCTGTCTGGTGGAGGGGGGACCTGCCCTGGCTGTTTCCTACTTTGGCAGCGTGCACGGGACCCGTGGCTACCAGCGTTCTCATGGGGCAATCTACCACCACCTGTTGGAGTTCAGCCACCTTCTGTGGCCCCCTGCTGCTGACTATGTCTTGTCTGAGCCCACTGAGGCAGAGTTGGCAGCACTGGCTGGTGTGTGGTCCTGCTCAGATGTGCAGGTGCGGCTGGCCATGCAGGATCCCTTCGAAGAGTCCTACCTGGTTGTCCACCACATGTCTGCACTGGGCTACCATTGGGGCATGCTCCAGTGGCCCCACTTTGTGCACTTGGCAGGCCACTCGGCCGCAGGCCCCTTTGTGGCCCCCTGCAGCTGGCTGTGAGGTCCCCTTTGCCTTCTGGGCCCTGGAGGCTGTCCCCACAGTGTGTTCCTGCCTCTGGCCTGATGTCTTGGATCTCTTCCCACTTCCTCCCTGATGGCCCAGGCTCACTGCTTCCTTGGTTCTCACAGCCCCTGCCTGTGTCTCTGGGACCCCTCCGCGGGCTAACCCTGTCTGCCTTTGGACCTGGTGTTCCCCTCTGTGGCAGCTGTCCCCTCCCCAGTGGCTGTGTCCTGCTCTCCGGCCCGGCTCCCGGCACCCTGGGTGCCTCTGTCCTCCTTCGCCCAGCCGCCCACCCGCCTGTGCCCATGCCCTCCCCCCCCCAGGTTGACTGTGTGCCATTGGTGTTCTGGGCCCCCCCGGACCGGGCCTCCCTGAATCCCTGCTATGGATCGTCAGCTCGGATCTCCAGCTCGCCTCCATCCTGTTCATCGCACCCTCGCTGACATGTGTATAGATATGTATTTATATACATATGTGTATATACAGTTACATTGCCTGTTTTATTTTGAAATAAACAATGTTTTTAAAAAAAGAGATTGGCACTATTATTCAATGTTTTATTTATTATTATTGTTATTATTATTATTATTATTATTATTAACAACAACAACAACAACAATAATAATAATAATAATTTAAAAAAATGAATAATAGTGCCAATCTCTAATAATAATAATAATAATAATAATAATATCAACGAAGTAAAAAGACTTTCAACATATATAAGAATATAACATTCCAATAAAAATATAGAAAAATATTAACTGTTGTATTAATAAATTATTTTAAAATCCCCCTTTTTGGGGGGTGAAAACTATTTACAAAGATTGCAACTATTACTGATTTTTCCAAAATAAAACCTTAATCTGGGATTAAAATTACAAAGGGTTCATTAACCCCCTCTTGGTTATCAGATCATTACAAGAAGAGCATGTCTGAAATTACCCATTGTGAAAGTTACATTGTGAATATGGGTGGGTGTCCCAGTGGGTCAGTCAGGGCATGTCATGTGCAGGGCAGGGCAGGACAGGAGGGGCAGGGAAGGCAGTGAACATGGGGGCAGGTAAGGTGGAGTTAACTCTGGGGTCAGGGAACGTGGGGGCACATAAGGACAGGTGGGGGCAGGGCAGTCAGTGATTGCATCGGTGAGTGAGCGTAACGCCAGCGGTGCTATGGCCCGGGTGCATAATATGACTCACGCTGCCTGGCCTCGGCTACTCAGTCTTGGGTTAATGTAATAACTAGGCATATTTTTTTGGCATACAAAGTATGCCATGAGCAACACAACACAGCAATAATTGTATGAATAACATACAATAACAGTAATGTAAAAGTAAAAAATAATAATAATTAAGTGACACGGAACAGTGGGGATTTGAACCTGTGGAATGACACCTTCAAATTATACAACAAGCAGGAACCTTAACAACTACGCCACCACGCCATATTGGATTTGCAGGAGTTGAGAGATACTCCGACAGAGGTCTATTGTTCTTCTGACTTCTTCTAGACTGAGGAAGTGCGGAATGAGGATTGTAATTGTAACAAACTCTTCTGCATAGACTTCATTCCTTCAGCTTTCTGTACTGGTCTGATGATGTCTAAAAAATGACTCAGTCAGCCAACACACGTCACCTTAAACTCCCACCAGGAGTTTTGCTCCAAAAACTATAGTATGGAGGTCAATTTACGTTTACATAAAAGATCAATTTACCATTAAATAAAAACACTGTTCCTTGAACTCCCACCCAGACGATGTGCATGCATGTATGTATTTGAGAAGAATGGGCAGTGATTTCGGCACAGAGAGGCACAAACACAACACCAGCAGTCAGCACAGCACACATATGCGCAGCAGCACAGCAGCGCTGCTGCTGCATACTCCCTTCGCGGAACTGCGATAAACGCTGACGACTGTCTCTCGTATATTAAATTGGTGGAAGGCGGAAAAAGACCGCCAATTATACTCAACAACGGTGACGATCAAAAAAACCAGTAACGCACATAAATGCCACATTTGCGGATTCTTGTAGCGGCAAATGCAGAATCGCGGTGGTACCGGGCGGAATTCCCCAGGACACAACATGGGATGCCGAGGTTTAGGAATGGAATTGCGGTGCGGTAAAAGCTCCTGCCGCATCACCTCTACACAGTGAACAGAGGTCCTTTCCATGATAGAGGCACCGAGAAAAGTTTTCAGATTTCATCTACCATGGACTACCTCAATTATACCATAGGGTGGATCTGTTCAGATGTAAAACATAATGTCGTCACCTGGTAAACCAGAAGAAAAACTTTGGTGTAAATGCTGGGGCACAGGTGGTAATTTCTGAATATTTATCATTGATGTAACATTTAAAGTGCTCAGCAATCCTTATTTATTGCATCACTGAACAACTCAGTAGAGCTGCTAGGTCATTATTATTCCCCTTTTACAGATAGGGAACTGTGGTTGAGAAACAGTGATTTACCCAGGACTGTTTAGAGAGTTTACATGTAAGAGGAGATTGGAACCCTACTTTCTAAGGTCAACATCTTATCCACAAGGCTATACTAGATATTCAAATGCAGCCTTAATCCCCATTTTCTCCCTCAGGATCTCAAAGCACTTCATGTCTTCATTCAGCACAGAAATGCAGCCACCTCTGGGGTGAAAGCCAGCATAAACTCTGCATTAGTGATAGAACATTATTTAAAAAATCTGAGCACACAGAAGAAAGACCATCTGTAAGTGTGCCAGTCAATTTGTAGATACAAGTAGATCAACAGCATGTTGTCATATGTGCCAGAGTCTCACCATTGCTTGTAACAGAACACAGGCAAGCATAAGGAAATCATTTGTGTATGCATTAGGGGTGTTGCCAGTCTGCCTGTACATTTGCAGACATCAATATTCTCGCTGGGTATGCTCAAATGAGCCAGTCTGAGGTTATCACTATATGCCCTCGTTCATATGAAAGGAATATAGGTCTGAGTGACAGCATTTTGCTCAGGTCTAGTCAGTGGCTTTTGCCAAAGCCTTGAGCCAAAGTCCTCAAGAGAAGTGCCCAGAAACATTTGGCTCCCAAATCAAGATTAGGATCCATGAGAGCCAAGCGGTAGAAGCCTTGTGGAGTCGCTGTGGCCAAAACCATGGAAAATGAAATTTGCTCTGAATAGAGCCCTTTTAGATCAAACATTCTGAGTAGACTAAACATCTTTGACAATGAGTCTAAGATTTCACGGCAAAGCAATTTTGCTCAGTAATTTGTTCAGTTCTAAATGCTCTTGGTTCTTCTAAGTTCATTTCTCACTAAATTATTTTCTCAGGACAGTTCATTTGAACATAATAAGGCAAGCGAGCCTTGGCTACAACAGGACCTCTGCAATACAAGTGCATGTGTTATAATACCTTATTTTTGTGTCATGGAGATTTAATCAAATTCACTAAGATGATGGACTGCAATAGAGATTTTTCAATAATGTATGTTAAAAGGATCCTTATGTAATGGCTTAGAACCAGACAGTAAAGGGATGATAGTGTATTTCGGCATACACTGTGCTGTGAAGGATTAGCTAACCTATCAGGCAGCACTGCTACCCTCAGCGCAAGTGAGTCATTATGTTCCTGTTTGTTTGTCTGATAAATTCTGTAAACTGGGGTACAGTATATCATATGGCCGCGCCGTACATCATTCCATTCTCTAACAGTAACATAAAACAACCATTGATTGCAAACAGGCTCTTTTAAAGATTCACTACGCTGTTTGGCATTTCCAAATGTTTTTTATGTTGGCATGCTATTATAATAACTCATACAGGATCAAAATGCATATAAGTTATTCCAAAGTATTCCAAATGCTAATTAAGTAAGCAGAAGTACACTTCTTACTACCTCCCCCCATCAAAAGAGAATGTACTTATCCCCCAGATCACTTCAGCTTCTGTATCATGCCAAACCCTCCCCCACCAGCCCCCGACATTCATATTTCTGTTCACTGACTCTCTTGTTACTGTCTCTTGTCTCTTCATATAGCTAAAATATTAAAGTGAAGCTAGGTAATGAGTCACTTTTTATCTCCCCAAGGAGGAGAAAAGGAAGATGACACACTCATCACTGATCTTACTAAGGAAAGTGGAGGCTAGTGGAGGAGGGGGAGGTTGGTTGGTTTTTTTGTTTTGTTTTTTAATTTAATCTTTACATTATCAGAATCACACAGCACAAGTTATTTTCACAATTGCAAAGCAAAAACAAAGGCAGGTGAAAGCAAAACCACAGTTTCAAGGTGCAGGGCAATTTTCCACAGCCAAAAGGTATTTCTGTCATAACTAGATTAACATAAAAAATAGGCAAGTCCTATTAGCTTAACTCATCTTCCAAGGGAAGAATAGACCATTTAGAGCTAATTGTCTCCTCACTGTAACATGTGACCTTTTCTGGGCAAGAGTCCTTTTGGAATTGGGGCCCACAAGCACTCAGCAGCACACACATTTTCCCACCACCGAGTGCCTTACTTACAGTGCAACTCATTCAGGAACATCATCTTTCCATTCTTTATTCCCCTGTTCACTGTCCTTATAGTCTGCCGTCACCACCTCTCTGAGGCTGGCGCTCTGTGCCCCTGCTTTCTGGCCTAGCACTGTTCTGGCCAGACAACCCAAAGTAAGTCCTGGTACTTCAGGGCTCTGGCGTGAGCTTCCATCCTATCCTCATTTTTCTTTAGGGTGCCTTGGGGGTGAGCACCTAGCCCTCTGAGTCAAGCTAATAGGTCGTTGAGCTTTGCCTCTCCCTGATGGTCCTCCTCCTCATTCTTGTATATCTCTTTGAACCTCATCTGGCCCACAGCTTCTTCCCTTGCTCCAGCTGGTCCACGTAGCTGCAGGTGCTCCAGTCTGCGACTGACACTCTTGTTCCAAAGTGTTACATCCTGTAGCTACTTACCACGCAGGGTCTCATGCTGTAGGGATTTATGGTGCCCTGATACACTCATATTTGTACTTAGAAAAATGTGAGACTTGCCCTAAGTAGTAAAGGTGGCAAATTCAGAACAATTATTCTACCCCAAAAGTGTAAATTGGATTGTAGCGCTCACCGCCATATGCTGTGGTCGAGGCCAAGAACTTAATTAGACTCATGAACGAGAATGGACATCAATATGGATGACCAGCATATCTAGAGCGTGACAGATAATGTTACCAAATGAGGTAGAAGGATAAAAAACATCAATTTTCAGGGCCAGAGCCATAAAGTTCAGCCAAACGAACAGCCTGGGCCCGATCCTTGTGCTGCCCCATGACAGGCAATCGGCCCCACCACACTGTGAAGTCAGCACAGGGAGCTGGACACATGAGCAAGGGGAAGGCAGGCGGCCTGTCCCATTGCAGAGTCGCTGCCATAGCTGGAAGCTGAAAGCTCTGACCCTGCATTTCAGGATTGGGCCTGTTGCCTGTATGCAGCTGGGGGAGGGCGCACACTCCTCCCCCACCTGCCTGACAGCTGATGGGGAAGTGGAGGGTAGGAAAGGCACACACCCTCTTCCCAGTCTCCCCCACCCCCATCAGTGGTCAGTCTGCAGGAATGGGGAAGAGGGGAGCCTGGGAAGAGTTCCTGCTCCCCTCCCCACATCCACTCAACTGACAGCTGATGGGGGAAGCCCAGAGGAGCCACACGCACCCTTCTCTCCCCCCTGACAAACAGCTGATCGGGGAAAGTGACCCCAGAGATCAGCTGTTTGTTGATATGGGGAGAAGGGTGTGTGAATGGCTCCTCTGAGCTCCACCTCCCACCATCCAACAGAAGCTTGCCCCACCCTGGGCCAGGCGAACATCTGGCAGCCCCTGGACACACAAGCCACTGTATCTCACGGCTCATTTTCCGAGGAGAGGCAAGGCTGCCCAAGGAGGGGCAAGCCTCCTAGGTGTCTCATTTGGCTGCATTCATTGACCATATTCCCATACCCTGCAGACTGCATGTGCACATGCGCAGTTGCACGCAAAACACGTGCAAACTACGTGGAGCCGCATTGAGGGCACATTGTGCTCTGCAGAAACATGTGCACGCACATGTGCATGTGCGGGGCATCAGATCATGGCTACTGTCTACATCATGAGTGGGGAACCTTTTCTGTGCCGGGAGGGGGCACATTGAAAATTAGTACAAGCTCCGAGGATCACATACAGGTTGGGGGTGCCCTTGTCCCCAACTTCTATGTGGCCCTCAGAGCTTCTACTAATTTTCAAAGTGGCCCCTGGGAGGGAAATGTTTCCCTGCTCCTGATCTATGGTACGGATTAATCCCCTCTCTTTTTGTGCATACCCTCATCTCTGTTCCCTTCCCCTGAGCTCACTCTTTCAGTGCTTGCAAGTAGGCACTGGAGCTATGGGCCAGACCCAGGAAGTGAAAAGGAACCAAATAATAGTTTGGGCCCAAATTTGGCTTCCAGGCCAGAGGTTCCTCATCCTCTGTCTCTATAATAGGGGTTAGTAAACCTTTGCATGGGCAGATTATTCAACACGTACCTAGTGCTTTTAAAGCATCATGTTTGCACTTTGGCCACATTCTTAGGCAGGTGGTGAATTTGCAGTGGTGAATTTGCAGTGGGAATAGGAGGGAGAATGCCTACCCTGCCCTAGAGTGGCTGTTGGTCCTGTTTTATACAGGACAGTCCTGGTTTTTGAAGGGTTTGTCCATTGTCCTTTATTTACACTTTTTTGTCCTGTATTTTCTATGCGCTGCCAGCGCTGCCACTTTCATGGGGCCTTTTTACACGGACGGAGGTGGGAGGGGGGATGGGTGTTTTGCCATGGTGGGTGGAGGTGGGTGTGTGACTGTTTACATGGACACCCTCCCATCTCCACCCACCTCCACCCATGGAGTCTCCTCTGGTTTTCTGGAGGACTCCGTGGGTGCAGATGGATGTGTGATGGGTGGAGGTGGGTGCTGCATAGGAGCACCCACCCATCCTGCTCAGTTTTCACATGGGTGAACACCGAGCAGACACCCATCCCCCCACCCACCAATGGCCATATACATAGACACCGCCCCCCCCACCCAAACACCAAGCCTGGGGGGGGGGAAGCGTCCATGGAAAAACAGCCACTATCTCATGACTTCTGTGAGGGAACAGCAGTTTTGGCAGCCTGTAGACTTGGAGGGGAGACAACGGTCCCAGCATGGGGGTGGAGGAGGAGTACTAGGGTTACTAAGCCTCTGGATTTTCCAGGACATGACCACTTTTTTTATTAGCTCATACCCATCTTGGTGGATTTTTATGCACTCATGGTCAGGATTTTGCCAGTCCCATTGCATCCCCATCCCTCTCCCAGCACTTTCTGCTCAGCCCTAGCTGGGGGAACGATCCCCAGCTGCGTTCTTCCTCCCTCCATCCTCTCCCCCCACGTCCCGTATTCTTGGGATGCGTCACCCTACCCTACCCCCAACAATCATTTTTGGTCCTGCAATACCTTTTCTGGAGGGCCCCATGACCACTGCTGTTGCTGCTTTATTCTGGCCGATGCTGCCAGACAGAACATTCAATTGGAACACCAGTGGCAGTGGTAGGCCTATAGGAAAGGCCCTGAGCAGCAGCAAGACCCTTAAGAGCCCCAATTTGTTGTTGTTCGGGGCTGAGGGTAGAACTCCTACAGGCCGAGGCCAGGGACCGGGGCTCACTTCCCACTCCTCCAGGCTGAGGACATGATTCTGTCACTGAGTAAAGGGCTGATCCAGGAGTGTGGTGACGTGGTCCCTCTGTTTCTTTGTCCCAGATATTCCTAAAGGGAAAGTACAAAGAGTAGATGAGAAGTGATCTCTGATCTGGTATTTTATTTAGGGTTGCATATTGGACAAAATTCTCCTTACACATTTGGAAAGAAGCTCCCATTGACATAAATAAATAAATAAATAAATAAATAAATTGGGGTCTGGACTTCATTCTCTCTAGTGTCCAAACTTTTAGTAACCCAGTTTGCCACACCAAATTAGGCTTACACATGTGGTGTTTGTCCATAGTGGGCAGACTACATATGTGGGCTGTTTTCAGACAGACATGGCATGGAGCTACCTGCCCCCGGACCTGCTCCAAGGATACACTCTTAGTACTGCCTGGGTTGGAATCAGATGGACACGGCGGGTTCCCTAGCCCATGGTCCACCCACACGTGCCCTCCCTCACATTCACCATAGAGTTGTAGGTTAGAGCATCTGTAATGCTATGGTTACAGACGGGGCAATAGCCGGCTGGAAGCAGACCAGCAGCATGGGTTTGTGCATCAGATGGACAGCTACTCTACTACTGTCTGGTGCCTCATATTTAGCCAGCCTTATCCATTGGCAGTGAGCTGAGATGGTCTGCAGCGCTGCTGGTGGGGTTGCCCCGGAGCAGGCACAGCCTGTTCCACTTCAACATCTGACAGGCTACCTTCAGACAGACAGATCAACTGTGGGTGAAGTGGGCTGGTGCAGCCAGAACCAGAAAAGCCTTTCCATATGAAAACACCCATGATGTAAATAGAAGGCAACCAGAACAGAAATCTCGGAACCATGGACAAGAAAATTCTCCCACTTTGGAAATTGTGAAAGCATCTTACTGAGTGCAAAATGGTCCTTGAGGTGTGACGAGCTTGCATAATTCTTTTTTTTGCATCCATAACCACTTGTGCCAGAGAACAGCCAAAACCAGCTGCTCAGCATCATCTCATTAGACCTGCCATTTTACACACAGCAGCCAGAGTCACTTGGCAACAGACGGTGACTGCTTGGCAAGGTAACAGAAGCCTGTTCCTGACTTATATCATGGTTACCCTGAGAGAGAAAAAATGTAGGGTGGAATGAGGAAAAGGCCTTCAGGCAGCACCCAACCTGAAATGGGATTTACAGGTCGCAGGTTAAATTTCTCATCATGTGAAAGAAACAACTCATGCAAAGATAGGACTGAGTCTCCTGAATTTTTGGGGAGTTACACATGCAAGAGGCATTGGGCACCTATGAGTGTAGTTTAAGGTGAAAACAGATGCACAGCCGGTGTGCTCGCTACCCAGCCCTGGGAAGGGGGACCTCCCCTAGCCAGGTCATATTGGGGCACTGAACAGATGTGCACCTGCCCAGGCCAGCCGGTGAGCCCTCCCCCACCCCATCCCGGTGGTGGAAAAGAAAAAAACGCGCAATTGGACGGACCCACCCAGTGCCCCCCAGTGCCCCACCTGCCACCATGATGGTGGGGGATGGTAGGAGGAACAGACCCGCAGACCCGCTATGGCCTGTGTTTGCCTGCCTGAGCAGCCCTGGGCCTGGACTGCAGGTCTGGGATCTTCTGGGGAACCACATCTAGGCCAGCTGCTATCCAGGCTGGGACAATAGCAGGCCCACATCTGGCGGCATGGGAACTCACATGACAGTGAGTCCCCTGGCCCAGGCAGGTCATAGCCGGCACACATTGCATCTTTTTTCATCTTAAGGGGCCATCCTCGGTCAGTTCAGAGCAGGGAATGGAACACATGTTCCCACAGCTTAACCCAGTCGGGGAGAGACACCTGGCCAGCTGGCTCCACCCCCATGCTGCAGCTACTGACCCACCGTCACTATGGAAGCATCTATGGCTGTCAATAACAGGTAGCCATAGTTGGCTGACATGGCAGCCCGCTACGCCAGGCAGAGTAGGTGCGAAAACAGACACACACCCAGTTCGGCCCACTCTGACTGGCCTGGACAGCTCCTGGATCTGGACTAGTGTTAAAACTCAGTCTTTGGTTTTCCTCAGAAAACAAAGAAGACCGCGGCATTCAATTCGATTTTCCAAGTTCCAAAGTTTCAATGTAAAGTTCTGCATTTAGGTAAGAAAAATCAAATGCACAAGTATAGGATGCGTGATATCTGGCTTGGCAGCAGTACATGTGAAAAGGATCTTGGAGTTAGAGAGTTAGAGCTGATCACAAGCTGAACATGAGTCAGTACTCAGCAGTGTCATGAAGCTGCTAAAAAGGTTAATGCAATTTTAGGCTGAATTAACAGAAGCGTAGTGCCCAGCTCACAAGAATAGTTCCACTCTGTTCTGCACTGGTCAGACTTCATCCAGAGTACTGTGTCTAGTTCTGAGCACCACATTTTAAGAAGGAAATTGACAAAATTGGAACAGGTTCAGAGGAGAGCTACAAAGATGGTCAGAGGTTTGGAAACCAAGTCCTATGAGGAAAGGTTGAAGGAGCTGGGTATGTTTAGCCGGAAGAGATGACTAAGGGGAGACATGATAGCCGTCTTCAAATATCTGAAGGGCTGCCATGTAGAGAATGGAGCTGACTTGTTCTCTGTTGCTTCTGAGGGCAAGACTAGAACCAATGGGCTCAAATTACAAAGAAACAGATTTCGGCTAAATATTAGGAAGAACTTCCTAACGGTAAGAGCTGTTCAGAAGTGGAACAGACTGCCTAGGGCAGTGATGTGTTCTCCGCTGGAGGTTTTCAAGCAGAGGCTGGACGGCCATCTGTCAGGGATGCTGGAGCTGTGGATTTTTTGCATTGAGCCGGGGGTTGGACTAGATGACCTCTGAGGTCACTTCCAATGCTAAGATTCTATGATTCTCAGCTGATAAATTTGAAAATAAAAAAAAAATCTGACTGAGCATGCTCAGCCCTTTTCAAAGATGGCATTGGCAGCATCAGCAGGCCAGCACCATATATGAAAAGGGCTGAGCATTCTCAGAAAGGGCCAGTCAGTCCCTCCTGAGCATGCTCAGTGGGTTTTTAAAATTTTTAAACTTACCAGAATGGAAGAGGCCACTCATCGGCATGGGAACCCGCCGGAATATAAGTAAACCCCCCTGACCTCCCTGCTAGGCTCCTCGCTCCCCCTAAGCACTCCAACCCACCCCCGACCCCCTTGCTAGGCCCCCTGATCCCCGTTAATTACCTCAACCCTGACACACACACCCCATCCTCAGAACAGGGCTGAGCATTCACCCAGGGTTTGAGGATCAACCCAAACAATCAGACCTCTCCTTGGACCCTCAGAGAATACTCGCAATTTTTTATTATTATTCAGAGCAGATCTGCGGGCCCATGTTTCCAGCCCAGTTGCCTTCCCTGCTGGGCCCCCCACATCTGAGGGGCCTGGAACAGACATGCAGGTTGGCACTGGCTCAGGTGGGTCAGAGTGGGCTGAGTCAGGCCCCACCACATTTATTAACACTCTAAGGTCACTTTAAGACATGCACACACACACACACACCGTGTGCGTATGCTGGCTGCAGGAGGTAATGCACACACAGTCAGGATATGCACGGGGATCAGCTGGTCTGAAAGTGCCGGCAGACACATGCCGGGATGCAGAGCAGGAAATCGAGCTCTACATCCCTGCGCGTGTCTGCCAGCAAAGCCGTGAGGGGTGGGGTGGGGGGGGGCGGGTTTTCAGACCAGCTGATCCCCGCACATATCCTGACTGTGCATCCCCCCCACAGCCAGAATATGTGCCGGGGTGTATGTGTGTGTCTGAAAGAGTCACTACTGCCAGAGCACCTGGCAACAAGCACCATTCAGGAATACCATGAAATTCCACCATTCAGGAATACCATGAAATTCAAATCATTGTGCCGCTTCCAGCTACAGAGAACAGTTTATGAATCAAAGTCTTACTGCTAGATTTACTACTATTTAACTATAATAATGAAGACACCCATGCCCTAGAAGACAGCAACCCAGGAGTCAATTTTATGACAAAGCCCATTTCTTTCAAGATCTGTGGGTCTTGAATCTGTGTCTTCAGAGCTTCAGGTAGTGATGACCAACACTACAGTACCACTGTTTGTGTTTGCAACAAGATTCATTAGTCACCAGGCTATGGGTGGGTATAGAGCGTTCACCAGGATATGGGTGTAGAGGGTTTTTCCCTTAGTTACCCATGCCAAGTCCTGTTGCTCCCCTGATTGGCTGTCCTCCACTATTTAAGACAGATATTAGGGGTAGGAGTCTGGGTGAAATTTCAGTTTCAGGAGGTTTTGTTTGTTTGTTGGTTGGTTGGTTCTTTCTGAATTTCAAACCTAATTTTGATTTCAGATTTTTCAGTTTCATATCTTTTTCAACCATAGCAAGTGCAACCAACTAAGACAAGACAACACAACACACACAGCATCAAAATGTAGTGAGCTGAAGTGTGCAGTTGTCAGTGCCAGTTATAGTTAAGCTGAAGCTTAAGTTACAGTTGAAGTCAATGCCCAAGATCACTGGGAAAAAACCAAAAAGAAACCAAAAACAAAAAAAGAGCCATAATGGCTTGATTTACAGATTTGGTTTTAAAGCTGAAACAGCCATTTTCAGACAATTTCGGTTCTATCCAAAACTAAAATTCTTACTCCTATCTGATGTGTTTGTCACCACAGGGTGAACAGAAGGTGTCACTTGTAACAAAACCCCTGATACTCTGTAGAGTTCTTTGAAAGCTTGTCAGATAGGCAGGGATACTTTTGGCTCCTTAACCAACACTACAGCCAATAATAAGAAGGCTTGGAGATGCTCTATGACTTAAATGTAGTGTTCTCTCTCTCTCTGTGGAAAGTATCTGGTTTTTTATCTCATACCTGGGACCAAATGTAGCCTCTTGCAAGACAATCACTTGTGCATTCATAATACAACATATGTGTCAATGTCCAACACAACATCAGGCTCCTCATCTTGTGCTGTGGACGTGTTTGTACAATAGGAATGGGCATAGCTGGAAGAGAAACAATGGTTCTGTGAGTGAAGTACTATCCACACTCTCCCTAAACAAGCATGCCCCTTCTTCTGATTTTCTCAGAGAGAGACATCCTACAAGTGAGGAGAAGAAGATAGGCTGAAGGGTGCTTGTTGTGATGCTCTCTTTGGAACTCCTGGAAGATGTCAAAGCTCAATTTAGCACCCCAATTTTCAGCTGAGGCTAAGCACACCGTCAAACCAGCTGCAGGCATAAATGTGTGCAACATTTTGCCAGTCTTGTACTGATATAGTCATGCATCCAGTCTTGTACTTATAGCTGTACTTTGTGAAAACCTTTTGGAAAACTAGCACTTACATGAACCAGAAGACTCAACATCTGCACTGTACTCTCAAATCCATGAGAAGAAAATGTAGGCCTCTTAGCATTCAACCACAGAAACAGGGACCACAGCCAAGCAGAATATATCTGAAATGATGAAAGGTGCACAATATTGTCTACCTTCCATATCAGACACATTGCACAAAAAATGGAGAGAAATAAAACCCTTGAGGACATATCACTTAGAACTTGAGCAGAAGCTAGGCTGTAGTATATACCCTTAATCTTCTGCAGTACCTTTGAATGAGAAGTTTTAGAAGTTTCTCTTCCCTATTAGAAAATATATTCCAAACCTTTTCTTTTTTTAGGTATTATTGTTTTCAGATTGAAGAAGAGGGAGGAGGCCAAGAAAGAAGGAAAAGAGAATACACGTGCATCCAAATCAGATTCCTCACAGGGTAAAAACAAATGTGCCAGTGATGAAGTGGCACCTCAGCCCTCACCAAGGAGGGCCACAGCAGCTGCCACTCCCCAGTAGGCACGCGGCTCTGGGCGTGTCCCCTCGCCCTCAGCAGGGCAGTGGTGAAGGAAAGCGTCAGAGAGGGACCCCCTGCTGCAAGGCACAGGCGAAACTCAGGAAGCTCAGAAATCTCTTGCAAAGCTGTGCTCTCCTTCACATCCCATGGTCCTCTCACTCCAGGGGGGAGGGAGGTCCAGCAATCCCCAACACCCGAAAGCCCAGCTCTGCCACCCTCTCCTTGCACTCCAGCCCGGCCACATGTTGACCCAGCAGCTGCATGTACCAGTTTACGAGCCCATAGCCAGATGCCCTGCAGGATGGGTCAGCCAACAACTCCTGCATGTCATCAACCCTCAGTAGGGATGGGCGAACACGGTTCAGAAGTTCGGAGTTCGGACCGAATTCGACCAGTTCTGTCGACCGAACCAAACTTCCGAACCGAACTTGATTTTCGAACCGAACCGAATTTCCAAACTTGGCTCTGTTCGCCCATCCCTAAAAGATAATATTCCATTTAGTTCAATGGGGTTTGAATTTCCGAACTTTGTTCAGAAGTTTGGAGTTTGGACCAAACTCGAATAGTTCGGTCGACCAAACCAAACTTCCGAACCGAATTTTCGAACCGAACCAAACCAAATTTCTGAACTCAGTTCTGTTTGCCCATCCCTAACCCTCAGCCAAACATCATTCAGGAACAAGGTGTCAGACACACACACACACAACCTCCTCTGGGACCTACATACCCGACCCCTTCACTCGACCGCTCCACGGTCACGCAGATTGAGCCTGGGAGAGGAGAATGGGGGACATTCTGAGTACAGCAGCTCCCACAAAGCAATCCAAAGGTAGAGACCTTGAGTGTCCTAGAGGATCATTGCACCTGGACACTCTGTTACATTGGGTTCCATTCTGATCCCCACCCCACCTTCCAGACCCTATCCCAGGAGACACACTGTGATCCAACCTTGCCCCAAAGCTGCAGAGGTGCAAGTACAGGACCAGGACTAGCAGGTATCCCACCCCATTTAAGAACAGAAAACAGATTCAGCTGAGGTGGGACAATCCCATTTGGCACAATCTCATTTGGCTCTCTACAACCCCCCCCCCCCCCAAGGGATGGTTGCCTATAAACGGTACCTGAGCAAGAAGCCCAGGGCTGGCACAGGGTGCTACACCGCCCCCTCCCTAAGCTGGGGTCAGAATCACACTGTTACCTGTGCATGGACTGTCCCAGACTATACTAGCCAATACTAGGCCTGCAGTCAGCCAAGTAATGTGAGATTGATGCCTTCACGCAACACATCAACACCTCAAATGCTCTGTTGCGGTGTCTGAAGGCACCACAGCCATCTGATTGCGAGTCATGGAGTGTGAACACGTTGTTGCCCTCCAACTCCTTCTTACCACCGCCAAGGCATGAAGCAAGCCTTCTGCTTCAAGTGGCACGAGGCCATCATCCACTGCCTTGGTCACCTCTTCAAGCCAGGGTGCTGCTTCACAGTCAGATGTGGAGTGCCTGCAGGGCGTTGGACACTAGTCCAGATTCAGCAGTTCCAGACTGCCTTGGTGGCAATGCAGGTGATGCACAGGGAGCTGCACCTTATCTGTCCAGGGATATTGCTTCAGGGATCCTTTCCCTTCACCAGGTAATGCTCATCGCCCAGTTCGCCTGGGTCCAACCCAGGACAAAGGAGTGGTGGGAGGTGGTTCTGGCCACCTGGTGAGACACAGTGGATGCCCATTTCTGGATGTGCCACTGCCTGATCTTCAGAATCACCGACACCCTCCATCCATGGTTGGAGAGCAAGCAAATGCCCATGAGGAACCCATCCCCATGGAGCAGCTCATGGCCATCACCATCTGGATGCTTGTCACCCTGAACTCCTGCAACTCCATTGTCCAGAAGTTCAGTGTGGGAACATCTGCTGCTGCTGTCATCCTGCTCAAGTTCTGCGAGGTTGTCGAGACCCCGCTGCTCGACAGAATGGTACAACTCATTGACCCAGAGCAGATGACGGAAGGCTTCTGGGTGGGGTGGGGGTTCCCTAATTGCATTGGGATCTCAATGATGTACACAATGATATACATATTAAATCTGTAGAAAAATGCATAAATATATCTGTACATATATTGGGGCCTCATGGCATGGATCAAGGAGGGAAGAAGGCATGTACAGCTGTAAATAAGAACATGTTCATGCACAATAAATGGGTAAATGGTTGCACTGTTAATGAGGCATGTTGTTGTAATGTAGCTACTATAGATACTTGCTTACTAGGAGAAATAACACCAAGGAAGGAGCAACTATTGGGTGTACATACACACAGGGAGGAGGCCACTGTGAGGACTGAAACTGAAGGGGGAGGGATGGTAGAGGAGAGGCCTATGGGAGTGGTTGGACTCAGGGAGGGGGGATTGGAACGTCAGGGAAGAGGGTACAGGGAGCACCAGGAGTGAATGGAAACAGCTGTGATGACACAGGAGAGGGAAATGGGGAGCATCTATACTGAGGATGGGCAGGGTGCAATGACAGGGAAGGGGTTGATAGTTTTGAAGTCCAATGAGCATAGCAGGGGTAGGGAGTGGGGCCACGTGCAAGGCTCAGAAGCCCTGTGGAACTCCAGTGTCCCAGCATTTGCATGGTTATGGGCCCACTTTGTTTCCCTCATACCCTGTCCCCCGGCAGGGAGCCCAGTCCCTCATTGCCCTCTGCTCCTGAACAGGTGCTCTAGGAACAGTGGCCTCAGCAAACAAGGATACTGGGCTGGGTCACTGGTGGGAGGGGCCTGGGGAGATCCATTGGGAGAAGGGCATGTCTCTCCTTTCCCCATGGGGACTTTCCACCCACTACTCAAGCCATGGAGATGAGGGTAAGGCCAGACAATAGGTGTGTGCATTCTGTTTTCATTATAAATGAAATATGGATTTTTCATTCTCTTTACTGAATAACAAAAACAAAAGAATATAACAATGGGTGGGATGTTTTATTATGAATTAATAGGAAAAACCTGAAAAAACACATTTTTGACTGTAACCTTTTAATTTAACATCTGATTTTGGTGAAGTCTGGCAGTATTATCCTCCCAATGGAGGGTACACTGTGTGACAACTTTCAGAGAGATTGAATAAAGGGATACAATTAATATATAAGCAGATGAACCTCTTTATTTTACAAAAATCTGTGTACATATTCCTGACTGTATTATCTTTGTCTCCCATCTGATTTGAATGAAACTTGGCAAGATTATACCCCTCCCTAAGAGTACTAAATCATCAAAATTTCAGAAGGTGTGGGCAACAGGTTATTATGTAAACAATTTACTTGTAAATGCATAATTGGCTGTAACATTTTTTATTTTATTTTTTGTCCATTCATTTTACATGAAATTTGGAAGGATTGTATCACAGACCTTCGGGATCATCTTTGCCAAACTGAAGTAAGATTTGATAAAGGGTCCAAATTTTATAAGAAATTGAAGTTTCCCTCTTGAAGACTTTTGTTATTCAGGTAAATAGCACATGCAGTGCCATTCAGACACAGGTATGGCAAGAGTGAGAGGGCTGTAGAAGGCATAGGCTGCAGCCCAACAGACTGACAGACACATTCACTGGCCAATTACTGCATGTTTCCACCTTTACAGGAGGAAGACTCAGTGGTGGCTTCAAAGTGGGCATAGAGGGTAGATATAAATTGCTGTTCTTTGGGCCTGCTCTTTGTCTGTGGTTAGTTCTGGCTTTGGTCGGAGCATTTTTTCATACTTTTCTGGCAGATTTTTGTGTGAGTGTGTGAGCGCGCGTGCTAGAGCTCACTGCAGGTGTTCAGCTAGGTACATCAATCCCATCTCCATGCACATGAGGTGCTGCCCAACATCCTCCTGCCCTCACATGATGTGTGCCACATACGTGGGCCCACGTCATCTGACGGCGACCGAACAAACATGCAGGTGGGTCCCGGCCAACACAGGCCAACACGGACTACTGTCATGTCTGTTTTCACCCACAGTCACAACAGATTGGAGACACAACAACCAACCAATGCCATGTACAGTTTACATCCCATTTCCAGACATCTTGGAAAATGTGGTTTTGTCCATATGAAAGAGGTGTCCAGATATGGAAAAGTCATGAAGTATCTAGAGTAAAAAATAAAGGAGGGGGGTGTGTGGATTGGGGGGAGATGACATGTCCAGAATAATGAAGGATCCAGATATGGGAGGTTACACTGTAAGAAAAACCAATGGTTGGTTGTTGTTGTTTATTTTATTATTGTTGGGGTTTTTTAGGTCTTTTGTCAGGAAACAGGAAAACAAAGTCTGATAACTAAACCTGTGGAATATCAAGAAACAGCAGCAACCACATACTGAAAAGCATTGGACTGAAAGCAATAACATAACCTTCTTTAAAGATACAGAAAGTAGTGTAAGCCACATTCCTCTCATAGAGTCTGTGCACTACAGAGACAATGCCTAGGTTCATAACAGCGCTCACAAAGGCACACATTTGCTATATATTATACGACATATAGGGAGAGAATTTGTGTTCAGGGTACTGTAACACAACCCTTTTCCTCTGCTGCTCTTCCCTTCTCCTGGCATCAGGGTGGATGTAATTCTTCTCATGCATTATTGATAGGCCCAAAAGCCTGCCAAGCTAGCCTGCTTTTTTTGTGACAGACAAAGGAGGGTACACGGATGGCACCTCTCACTGCTCCGGGCTCTGCTTTCATTAAGAACATTTTCTGCCTGTTCTCCAAGGGCACCCTCTGTCAGAAACTGCCACGCAATAAAAAAAAATATGGCTTTGAAGTCCAGTGAATAGAAACAAAATGAATTAGTGTTCAGGTGTTCGTGCAACCTGATTACAAAGGCCCAATTCAGTGCCGTCCTTCACACCTTTTCACTTGTCCCTGCATAATCTCAACACATCTTTTAGGCTCTCTGCCTTCCACCCCCACCCTCTACATCCCTCCCATCCCTTTATTTCCTAATGCTTGCAGGTCCTCCAGGAAGACACAAGCACTTACAGTTGTTGAGTGATTAAATATTTATAATCAGGGCAATGAGTGAGGTGTTGAATAATAAATGCTAAGGTTGAGGCGGCCTTAGATAATTTCTGCAGATTTCTTCATCCACTGCCTCTTTGATTCTAAGGCAAAATCCTTTTAATTAACAAAAAACTTTTTTTTAAAAACAGCTATGACAGTTGATAGTCCTTTATCACTGTTTTGTTCGTGAACCTTGACCTTGCCACAGTGCTGGAGCTGTCATTAAAATCTTAGATAGACATGCATAAAATTTACATTGCTGGTTGCTTCCTATCTTCCTTTTTTATCCTCCCACCCCCCGCAAAAATCTCAGTCTTTCATAAATTTGCCTTTTATTTGGTTGAGAAATTCAAGTTAGAATGCTAGATGGTCAATCTAGCCACTGGAGGCCAAGCAACCTAGCACGTTGAGTTGGGGACAGAGAATTACCATTTGACCAAAATTCTAGATAATCCTGTCCTTTACAGTATAGACCGATGGACAGATTCTCTGCTGGAACAATGCTGAGAAATTCAATAGAGCTACACCAGAAAAGAATTTAGCTCTAAACCAGCCTGCCCAATGAACAAAGTAGACACTTAGTGTGGGTTAATGGCCTTTGAGAGTCTTCTACACTGAAATATCTGATCAGCTTTTGGAGCTTCCCAAGGCTGGTGACATTTGAGCTTAGGCAAATGATGGTATTTGATTTAGCGGTGGAGGGGACCAAGCATGTAATTGCAACTGATTTAGGAAAAGTTGGGGAGGAGGGTTTTTTGTGTTGCTTAATTGATGTTTCTATGACAAGATAGGTGTTGTGGGGCAGGAAGGGCAGCAAAATAGCTAGAGCTGGCCTTGGTCTCAGTCTTTGACTTGACATTGACTACAACATGAATAAGAATTGAAGCACAGAATGTGTTATGTAGACTTGCTTGTGGGAAAAGCACTGCTGTGATGAGAAAGGGTGAAAGCCTGGCCTCCCTGAACCCAATAGGAGTTTTCTCATTTATTTCAGTGGAACCAGAATTTCATCCCAATAGTAGGAAGTATTTGTGTTTTATATCACAATTTGAGGAAAAGATGATTGGTACATAAGAACAATGAAACATTCCAGGTGCAAATGGCAGCAGGAAATAGACAAAGCCAAGTGTAAGAAGAGCATTGTTAAGTCCCTCAGATTGATTCTCAGATCTGCCACCGAACAACTGAGACCTCATTAGGAATAATAATCCCTGGGTGGGATGTTGGAGTTTGGGATTGTGCTTTTCATTTATGGCTAAGAATTCATCTGAGTGGCTCCCTTGGCCTCTTTCCTTATTTGGTTGCCGACCCTTTTTTGCATATATGGAGGCAGGTAGTTTCCGGGAAGTTGCAATCTATGGGATTAGATTTACCCTCTTTAACCTCTAAGAGTTTCCCTCTGGCACATTCTGAAATCCACCTCAGACTAAATTATATCCACTGTCAGCAGGATAGAACAGAAATCTCTTTGAGTCATTATCATGATTTGATCCCGAAGGCTGTACCTCAATTCCTTTTGCAAGGTACTTCGTTCAGACAATTTTTTTTTTCTTGCCCCGACTTAATGCACTTCCAACTAGGGCTTTGGAGGGGCAGAAGGATGGTATTCCTTTCGCGCTACATATTTGCCCTTATGATGCGCTAGAGGCAGAGACGACAGGTCATGTTCTGTTTGAGTGCCCTCTCTATCAGACTCTAAGAGTTTTTAAAATTTATTTATTTATTTATTTGTTTCCTTATATTTATATGCCACCCCCCATGCCTACGGCATCTCGAGGCGGCTTCCAACATAGTATAATACAATTTTTTAACATAAAAAGTCTACATCTAAATTAAAACAAATTTAAAACACCCCCCACAGAAATTAACCCACCCCTCACCCTCCCCTCCGAAGGCCTGGGCGAACAGCCAAGTCTTACAAATACGTCGAAAGGCCAACAGGCCCGGGGCCAGGCGATCCTCTGGGAGGGAGTTTCACAACCGCGGCCCGGCCACTGAGAACGCCCTCTCCATTGTGGCCCCCCGTCTTACATGGGGGACCTCCAGAAAGGCACCTTCGGTGGACTGAAGGGATCTCTTTGAGGTTTGGAGGGCGAGGCGGTCCCCGAGATATGAGGGGCCCAGACCGTGCAGGGCTTTGTAAATCAATACTAACACCTTGAATCTGGCTCGGTACGCTATATTAAATATTTGAATGCCTATTTAGAGAGATATCCTGGGCATATGAGCTCTGAATTAACCAGAATATTTCTAAATGGTTTATCCTCGCAATGTACTATAGATGTGTCTTCATTCCTGGTCCAGGCCTTTTTATTGAAAGAAAAATTTCTTAATTTTGCCCATAATACCTTGTGACAAGGTCAACTTCCAAACAAGTGAGTTTAACCCAGGAACTGGCTAGTTGCCAGATGCTCCGAGGTATGTTGCTGAAAATAGGGTTTGGGTTTATCTTGTTTATAGTCTTATTGTTAAATTTGCTTAGTTGTTGTAAAATGATTTACTTTAGGGGCTGGAACTCCTGGTTGCTAGGAAGAGTGTTTATATTTTAGTCCTTTTCCTAATTTGTATTAGGTTAAGCTATTTTATTTGAAATTATGATGTTTTGTATTTTGCTTTTGCGATGACCAATGGTCAAGCATAATAAAATTGAATTGAATAATAATCATGAAATATAGAACTATTAGGCATATTGACAAAAAAGATGATGGAGAAGTGTCAACATGTTTTTTTTGTAAAGGTAAGTCATATATTTATTTATTTCTTTTAAAAAAATGGATAACCTGCCCTATCCTGTCTAGGCAGCCCTGGGTGGTGTAACATATAAAACATTAAAAAATATAAAAATAATATAAATAAATACAATTAAAACACACAAAACTCCAAACGTGTCATAACAACCCCCCCAACCCAACCCCAAACCTCCCACTACCCATCTTCCTGCTTTCTGCACCAGCTACTGCTTCTGAACCATTGCCAGGCGTAGCCCCATGTTGAGCATGTTACAGTAATCAAGCCTCGAGGTGATAAAGGCATGAATGATGGTAGCAAGGTCACAGTCTAAGATATATAACCATAACCATCGTACCAGCTGTAATTTACAAAATGTACTCCTTGCCACGGCAGCCACCTGGACATTCATGTGGAGCTGTGAGTTGAGGAGCACACCCAGACTGTAAACCTGAGGGACCAAGGCAGGGGCAACTCATCAGTGATACGGGCCTCTAGTCCCTCAGCCCTTCCCACCTGCATTATCTCCATCTTGTCGGGATCCAACTTCAGGTGGTTCTCCCTCATCCTGGCCGCCACAGCCATCAGACACCAAGTGAGCAACAAGACTGCTGGGTCTGAATCTGCTGGAAATGAGAGGTAGAGCTGCTTATCATCCGCATATTGATGACACCGCACTCAAAATCCTCTCATGACCTCACCGAGAGGATGCATATACATGTTGAACAGGAGAGGGGACAGAATAGAACCCTGTGGGACTGCACTTGTGAGGTCCTGGGGAGACAAATAACAGTCCACCAGGACCACACAGTGAGTTCTTCCAGCCAGAAATGAGTGAAACCATTCAAGAACATTCCCGCCCACCCCGGCACAGTCCCACAGATGAGTCACCAATATCTCATGATCAATGGTATCAAAAGCAGCTGATAGGTCCAACAGGACCAGAAGGGTCTACTGGCCCTGATATAAAGCACGGCGCAGGTTGTCGACTAAAGTCACAAGCACAGTCTGTGAGGGGTCTAGAAAACCAGCCTGGTTGAGATGATCCTGAAGCTTCTGGGCCACCACCCATTCAATAACCTTCCCTAAAAAGGGAAGGTTAGAGACAGGTCAAGGATGTCAGCATCAAGTGATGGTTTATATCACTAAGCTATTGGAAATTTTTCAGGATGTCACTGAACTGGATAAGGGTAATCTGGCAGTTAATACTGTATTTGGAATTTCAGAAATCATTTGACATGGCCTCTTATCAAGTGACTTTGGAGAAAACGAAGTAGTCCAGGCATAACAGGACATTTCCTCTCGTGGATCAGTAACTGGTTAAAAGATAGGAAACAAAGCATGGGATATCTGCAAAATAATACACATAGGAAAAATACACAATTTTGGGTTCTATATTAGATGCTACAATTCAGGAAAAAGATACTGAAAGATTTATTTATTTATTTAATTTGTATACCGCCCCATCCTGCCTCCGGCAGCTCGGGACACCTGACACCAATCCAAGCAACAATACAATAAAAACAGTAAAAAACCTTAAAACAGTCCAATCCCATCCCATACACAAAGTAATCAAAGTCAGAGGTGTTCAAAAACATAAAAACACCCACCCACCCTAAACCTCCCCACCACCCTCCCCTCCACCAAATGCCTGACAGAAGATCCACATCTTACACTGTTGTCCAAAGGCAAGGAGATTTGGGCTGAGATGGACAGTCACTAGGAGCGAGTTCCACAATGCTGGTGCAACTACTGTGAACACTCGTCTGTTGGTCCCCCTTCAGGAAGGCACCCCCTGATGACTGCAGGAGTCACCCCAGAGCCTGGGAAGTGAGGCAATCCCTCAGATAACCAGGGTCCAGACTGTTTAGGACTTTATACGTCAAAACCAGCTTGTTGAATTGGGTCTGGAAGACTAGAGGCAGCCAGTGCAGAGCCCGGAATGCCGGTGTAGTGTGTTCCCAGTGACCCGTCCCCATAAGGAGATGAGCCGCCACATTCTCCACCAGCTGCAGTCTCCGAACCATCACCATGGGCAGCCCCACGTAGAGGGCGTTACAGTAATCCAGCCTTGAGGTGACAAATTCATGGATGACATGGATAGTTCATTGAGAGCATCAGCTCAATGCATAGCAGTGGTCAAACAATGCTAGAAATTGCTGAGAAGGAGAGAAAATAAAACAGACAATATCATAATGTCATTATACTAATCCATGGTGTGCCCACAGCTTGAACACAGTGTGTAGTTCTTGTTACCTTAGCTCAGTAAAGTCATAGTTAGGGATGGGCGAACGCGGTTCGGATGTTCGGAGTTCAGATCAAACTCGGTCTGTTCGGACGTCCGAACCAAACGTCTGAACTGAAATCTCGAATGACTGAACAGTTCAGTCGTGTTTGGATGAGTTCGGATGAGTTCGGAGGCAGGAAAAATGTCTTTCCGGGACCAAAAATTAGGTTTCAGTTTCGATTTCATTTCAGTTTCTGTTTCTATTTTGCTATTTTTGAATGTTCGACCAAGTTCGGTCAAACCAAACTCGGCTGAACCGAACCATCGAACCCGAACTCGGGTTTCAAACCGAATGACTGAACATCCGAACATCTGAACCGCATCCTGTTCGCCCATCCCTAGTCATAGTGCAACTGGAAAAGATGCAGAAAAGGGCAACAAAGATGATCAAAGGTATGGAATAGCTTCCGTATGAGGAAAAGCTCAATTGATTAGGTCTTATATTAGAAAAGAGACAACTGAGGAGGGATGTGAATGAAGTTTAAAATCATGAGTGGCATGGAGAAAGTAAATGGAGAGCTATGATTTACCCTTTCTGAAAATAACAGAACGAAGAAATTAAGTTTCAGCAGTTTTGAAAGAAATAAGGTGAAGTACTTTTTAACTCAACATACAATTAGCCCATCTAACTCATTGCCAGGAGATGGGTATTTTCAAATGTGACTTTGTTGAGCACTGCCATGCTTTGATCCTGCCTAGGTGGGCAGGTTCTGGTCCTGATGCTGAACAAACGTGCTGGTAGCTGGAACTGGGGAGGGGTGGGGAGAGGGCGGAGGACAATAGTCTGCACGGCCCTGCCTCTGCACTGCTCAGCATGGCCCGACCCCCTCCCTGACAGGCAGGTGTAGTGAGCTATAAGGCCACTGAGCCCACTCACAAAAGGTCCAGACACCAGCCAAAGTTAGGTAGAGCAAGCCATCATATGTGACAGCACGCTCTACCCCAGTCTAGGGATAGCTTCCCCAGACATTGGCAGGGCTAACTCTGAGATGTTCACTGGAAGGGAGCCCAACACACAACCCAGAATTAATCCTGCCACAGTCCAGGTCCTATTTGTTCCCACTCACGGTAAACTTCTGGCAAGTGGGAACAAATGTGACACCACCATGGGTGGCAACACCGTGGTAAAGCGCATCCACCTGTGGTAGAATCAGTTTGAAAATACCCAATATCAGGGGCAGCTGGTGGGTTTGGAAGCTGGAGGGGTAGTGGGCGGGTTAAACCTGCGGGCGAAAATAGGGGCGGAGTTTATCCTAGGTGCAGAGCCAGGGCAATGGTAGGCAGAGCCAGGGCAATGGTAGGCAGATCCAGGGCAACAGTAGGCAGAGGAAGGGCATAACAGGGCAAAAGCGGAACCCGGGCATCAGACTCAGGATGGCAGTGACAATTATTTCTGACTCTGCTACCAGCTTCTTTTCTACAGCAGTTCTGTTGTCTTTTATTTCATTAAAACACAAAAGAAACAAAGCTACTTATAGAAAAATGATAACAATTTACTGTAACAAATCAATAAAATACAATAATAAATAGAAAATAGAAAAATGCAGTCTTGTATTATCCAAAGCAACCCTAATGAAATCTAATATTTGTGAAATGGCACTATCTTTATCCTCTTTAACAACTCAATGGTTGCTAACACAGTCAGCTCCATCCAGACCAACATCCCGATATCTACCTACATTGTATCCATGGCAGTCAAATGCCTCTCCAAACAAACAGGCCTTTTTGAAATGCACAACCATCATGGGGTGATTTCAGATGTTACGTGGTCCCGATTCACCACAGTGGATTGCCGGCAGGGGTGAACCGAACAACCACCCCCCGTGGTCAAAAAAAGCCCTGAACAGACGTGACGGGACCGGGACCATGGCAGGGAATCAGGCCGGCAGATCAGGGGCCGGGACAGCACAACAGACGTGACGCTGATTCTTGACAGTGGTCAAAACACCCAGAAGGTGCTCGGTCAGCCCATCCCGGCTGCTGCTGCTGCTGTCCCTCCACCACCTCCAGGTGCAGCACGACCGCCTCCTCCCCCGCCCGTGCCTCTACCACTGCCTCCTCCAACTCCTCCTCCCTTGCTCTCATGCCCTCCATTCGCCTCTCCTTTCTGCCTCACTCCATCCCTCCCTGTCCCCCTGCTGCTGTGTGCCCTTTAAATCTCCCTCCGCTTTCTGTGTTGTTGCTGGTTGCCGGGCAGCAACGCTGCGTGCTTTGTCCCCGACTGGGAATCATTTCCTTTTATTCCGGCTGGTGGTTATTGGCCAGACATTACTTTTTGTTGGTTCCCGTAGGGAATCTCTTTGACCACGCTTTCGGGGATGGTCCGGCGAGGAGCTCCGGAAGCGTGGTTGATTTTGACCCCATGTGGGTATTGACTGTGGTGAACATCTGGTGGCCACTGAACAGACGTTCAGGGCGCTTTGGCCCCGCCACGGAATTTGCCATGGTTCACTGTGCTTGAGCGTGATCTCATAACATCTGAAAATACCCATGGTCACAAGTCAACTACAATGCACAGAAAATGCTGCAAAGGCCAACAGGATTATATGAAATCCTAAATGGCACACCATAAATGCTGCACAGAGTTTTATGAAGGGAGAAGAGGCATGCACAGTTCTGGAGAGGACAGGAAGCATCCGCCATGTAGCATTCAACAAAAGACACACTAAAATGCAGGAAAAGCACTTTTAACCAAAGAATATTAACCAAAGCCTGAAGATAATGGATAAGAAATTTTAGTCTAAAAAAGTATTTTTTTGCAATCATTAACACAACATACAACTGTAATAACACGTTAGAAGTGCTTTCAGACACCATGATTATCACTTATGGACTTCAGCAGAAGCACCTACAAAGTATTGCGACATCTAGAAGCACCCTTAACTGATCCCTAAAATTAATAGGCCAGATTCCCTGTTAGCATAAAGCATTTACGCCAGCTGAATACTATAGCTAGTTCACAGTGGCTTTATGAATTTCATCTCAGGCTCAAAGCATGGGAGAATAAAGGAAGAAATTTCAATAAGAAATGCATAGTTAATATACCAAAGCAATACAGGGTATATCACCAGAGTGTTCAGCATTACTGGGGGGTTTAAACAAATATAGTTTTAAAAATCTCTCACTCAATACACACCAGCATGATAGATTTGTGTGTAGATTGTGCAGCACGCACAATTACGCCAGCATGACAGATCTGTTAAGGAACTTTATACTGGGTATTTTCAGACGTTATGAGATCACAGTGAACCACGGTGAATACCCACCTGTGGTCAATGTGTCTCGAACGTCTGTTTGGCGGCCACCAGATGTTCGCCACGCTCAATCGGCACATGGGGTCAATTTGAACCACGCTTCCCGGGCTAGCGGGGGGAATGTCCCGGGAAGCGTGGTCAAAGAGATCCCCAGCGGGGACCAAAAAAAAGTAACATCTGGCCGGG
>QEPC01006357.1:259909-273172 GCA_003113815.1 Sphenodon punctatus
GAATATCCTAATAATTAACTACAAAGGCCTTGTCCTACAAACACACTGTATCTCTATCTATCTCTATAACTAAGCTAACTACTATGTATATCTATCTAGTAACTGTCTATCTAATAACTATCTATCTGTATATACAATATTACACAGGGGGAAACATAAAGAACACAGGGAGGGGTATGAAAATCAATCTAATAATATTCCTACTCTAAATAATTCCAAAACTTAAAACAGGGGAAGGGAATCAGGGATGGAATAAGAGGGAGAGGGGAAAGGATTGAATGGAGGGGGGAGGGAGGTAAAAACAAAAAATAAATAACACCTAAATCTATCTAATATAATCTAAATAATTGATAATATGGAGGTAAACTGGTTGGGTGGGTGAATTAGGAGGAGGATGGCAATGGATTAGGAATAGGAAGGAACAAAAACTGCTGGGAGAGAGGGAGCTTTCTGAAACACCTGCTGTTCAGGAAAGTGACTAGCTCAGAATGTGTTGGGAAGGGGGTAGGCGATCAGTTTTGTTTCTTACTGTGCCCGCCTCACCGCAAGCCCCATTGGCTCCATGCAGCCTAGCCCATGGCCAATCGCAGACTGCAAAGCCAGTGGTCTGAGACGAATAGGAATGGTGATTGGGCAGGCTGGCTGCTACTCAAAGTCTCTCCACCCCTGGTGGATGTAAGTCTGCTCCTCAGCTGACTCCCGCTCCCTGTCACGTTTTGCCTTTCAGTGACACGTTTTTGCCACCCGAACTCATCCGAACGCAAACCGAACTGACTGAACTGTTCGGTCATTTCGACATTCTGTATTGAGATTGGTTCGGTCTGTTCATGTTCAGATTCGGGTTCAGTCGTCGGAACAGGCCGAATTCGGGCCAAACTCTGAACTTTTGATCTGCGTTCGCCCATCCCTACAATTGGCGCGCAGGTGTCATTTTAAAATTGAGCCTAAAGGGCTCTTAAGAAAGCCTGCCCCTCTGTATCTAATGGGAAATTTAGTTTCCCATACCGTGCGCTTGGACTGTGCCCTGAAACGCCCAAAGCACGTTCACAATAGTTTTGTCCCTTATGGGACTCCAGAGCGCAGCGTAGCCAGCCAGTACCCAGCCCAGCCCGACCCCCAAACACAGTAAAGTTAGTGTGTGGTTACTCCCTGGCTAATTGCTGACAGCTCACCGCACAGAGTACTGCTTGCCACACTGTGGGTGCATGTGCAGTTTGTTCTCAGTGTGTGCCCCCCCTGAAATTGACATCACTGCAGTGCCGGCTGGCGGAGAAGAGAGAGAGAGAGAGCTAGCTGGCTCTCTCAATTGGCAGCCAGCAAAAGGTAAAGGGGGCAGTGCCCCAGGTTTCCTCAGCTGAGCACCGTCACTACCTAATATTGTGATGGCCAATAGCATAGCGAATATTTTTTTTTGTCTGATAAGTTTGTTATCGTTTGCAGCGTCTTTCAGCGGCCGGATCAAGTCCTGGCCAGAGTGACAGCTCCTGTCATATCCCAGAGCAGTCCATGATGGGACCTGTTGTGTGAAAACACCCAGAGAAAGGATGCTGGGTTAGGTGTGCCATTGTTCTGACCCACTTATGACATTTTTTATGTGCTTATGTTCTTATGTTCTTGAGCAACCTTGAGACAACTCTGTGGAATAACATTTCCCCACAGAGGGCAACTTTCAGGCTTAAAAAGTGTTTATTAAATGTTAGGTGTAAAGCGATTGAGAATTGGAAAATATTTTTATTTTGAACAATACAGTGAAGCTGAGGTATAAACATACGTATTAGGCACAGATTACTTTTATCATGCTGAAGGTGTGAATTGGTGAGGGATATCCCTACTAATATATTTTGTGTAGTATCTCAGATAAAAGGCTCTGGAAACATTAACTTTTACACTGAAATTCAGCACCTGAAATACAATAGGGAATAAGAGCTGACTTTAAGTCAAAACGGCATTGTAGCAGAGAACCACAAGCCTTTCCTTAATGCATGCAATGCTGCTGTTCTAGATATACTATGTCTCATTCAGGTAACTTAAAAAGCCAGGATGTCTAAAACAGACATGAGCTGGAATTGAAATGTGTGAAGGAAGGAACATGATGATGTCCCAGCTGAATGGGAGTGTCAACAAGGATCAAAATATAATACCTGTACACTCTAATACTGGATTAGGGTTGTGCATTCGGATTTGGATAAAATACCATATTTGAAACTAAAAAATGCCCTGTAATTTTCAGATATGTATTAGTTAGTGTACTTTGTGCCTTTCAATTTCCACTTCTGATTTGATGTTTTTAATTGTTACTCTAACAGTTTGAGCATTTTTCCAAATGTTATGGTATGTTGTGGTGTTTTGGGGGCGGGGGGGAGGTTAGCTCCAACAGCAGTAATCTATAGGAGCAGATTGTGTTTTAATTTAGGTTTAGTTTTTATCTTTGAGTGACTCGTGGTTCAGGAGCTTAGTCTGCTTCCACAGGCAAGAGGAGGTGGAATTGCACCCAGGGAACCAGATAGGATGCAGCAAGAGCATGAAATTCCCCTGTCTGATGCTTTAGAACTCACTGATACCAGCGTCCTTTGCTGTGTGTTGTAGGGTCACCACTTGTGCATTGTGCATGCACTTATAGACAGAGGATCATATACCCTCTTACATACACAGAGCACAGCCCTGCTTGCTCCCCAAACAACTGTATCAGGTAGGTATGGGCGAACGTGGTTCGGAAGATTGGAGTTTGGCCCGAACTCGGTCTGTTCGGATGACCGAACCGAACTTCCAATAGGGATGGGCGAACAGAACCGAGTTCGGAAATTCAGTTCGGTTTGGTTCAGTTAGGAAATTCGGTTCGGTTCGGAAGTTCAGTTTGGTCGACTGAACTATTTGAGTTCGGTCCGAACTCCGAACTTCCAAACAAAGTTCGGAAATTCAAACCCCATTGAACTAAATGGAATATTATCTTTTAGGGATGGGCGAACAGAGCCAAGTTTGGAAATTCGGTTCGGTTCAGTTCTGTTTGAAAATTCAGTTCAGTTCAGAAGTTCGATTTGTTCGACCGAACTGGTCGAGTTCGGTCCGAACTCCGAACTTCCGAACTGCATTCGCCCATCCCTAACTTCCGAACTGAACACTCGAACTTCTGAACAGTTCGGAAAAGTTTGGTGAGTTCGGATGAGCTTGGGGCGGGAAAAACATGACTGGAAGGGGGAGGCAGCTGAGGAACAGACTTCCTGACATCAGGGATGGACACCAGGGGTGGTTTCAGGGCCCAAAATACTGATACTCCCAAAAAAAAAAGTTTCGGTACCGATAGCACTTTTTTGAATGTTCAACCGAGTTCAGATGAACCGAACTGTGCTGAACCGAACAGCCGAACCTGAACTCGGGTTTCGAACTGAATGACTGAATGTCTGAACATTCGAATTGCGTTCTGTTCGCCCATCCCTAGCATCAGGTTCTAAAATCTGACACACAAAACACAGAAATTGGCACTGAAACCAGAATAGAAATCAGAAATAAAAAATTTGCCCCCCTTTGTACATCCCGCGTATTGGTGAGACAAGTAGCACATAGAAACTTTGGTTTTTCAGCTAAATTTTAATTTAATTTAATTTAACTTTACTGTAATCTCCTCCTTTCAAACAGTTCCATTCTGTTCTGTTCAACTATTGCATTCTGCCTGACACCCAGGCCTCAATCCTACCACCCCATACAAATGTACTTACAAGTTAAATACATGAATGGTTCTGCTGATTTTAATGAGACCGCTCACATGCTTAAATTATTTAGAAAGACAATTGTTTGCAGGACGGGGCAAAAATATTATCTGCTTTGTTACTTGTGTGTCCAGTCCAGTAGTTACCAAAAACCCTGATCTTTCACTAGCTTTCCTACATGCTGTGTCCTTTGTTTTCAGGCCCATAGCTAGAACATTGGCGTGGGGAGGAATGGAAGAGAGAAGAGGTGTGCCTGGGTAAGTCAATTGCAGTTGCCTTCAGAATTTCATGTACTTGGCAGACATTTTCCTACCAGTTTATTACTCTGGTAATAAACAGTTGCCAGCAGCAGGGAGGACATCATATCCGGAAGCGCGGGGAGCATGTAAACACTCCCCGCGCGGCTTTTCACTGAACGCGGGGCTCAGGAGGTGATTTTCAGCACCTCGTTTAAAAGCAGTGTAAGTCTTTGGCCTAACAAATTAAGGGGGAAATACTTTTTTTCCTATAAGGCTGTCCCAACAGCCCTATATGGGCCCAAGCCCATGAGCAATGCCACGCTACCATGCATTGGACAGCCCCACCCCACTTTGGGTGAAGCTACTACTTGCTGCATCCCTGGGCTTTTTCTAAGGATGCAGGAACACCTGAAATACAAAATTTCATGGGTGAGGGGAGAGAATTTACAGGACTTGGGCAGTACCCCACTATGCCCCCCCCCCCCAGCTTCAGGTCTGTTAATGTTTTATTATCCACATTTACCTGGTTTACGAGAAAATAAAAATACTTAAATATTTTTACAATCTTTTATCCCATAAGAAATGTTCTTAACGGCTCATCTCCTCCCAATTTATACTCTTCTAAAACTAAGTATTTTGATTTTAAAAAAAACTATGGGCTGGATTCTGGTTTTAAGCTCATATAACTTCATTGACTCGCTCCTTATTGACACTGATGTAAGTGGTCTCAAATTCAGGCACTGTATTTCTAGGCAAAGAGTGAGATACTTCCTGAAACTATGGGTGGAGCCACATGAGTTGGTGGGGGCCCATCCCGCATGGCCCATGGCAGACAATTCCAGTCACCACACTACAAGGCCAGTATGGACAGTAGGGCAGAAGCAGACAGTCCTCCCCCCGGCACCATGAAGAAGCCAGGCACATGAGCTGCTGTCAGAGGTCTTGCCATAAGAACATAAGACGTGCCATACTGCGTCAGACCATCCAGTCCAGCATCCTGTCTCCGACAGTGGCCTATTATCGTGGCTTGGGAGAAGCACCCAACGGGTCACAATGGGGGATCCATTCCCTGTTGTTTTCCCCAAGCTCCTGTTATGTTCCCTGATCCTGCCTGGCTAATAGCTGCTAATGGACCTATCTTCCAGAAACTTGTCCAAACCTCTTTTAAATTCAGCTATAGTACAGCCTCTGGCAGTAGATTCCACAACCCAATTATATGCTGAGTGAAAAAATACTTTCTTTTATTTGTTTTAAACTGGTCACCCATGAGTTTCATGGAGTGTCCCCTAGTTCTAGTACTAGCTGAGAGGGTAAATAACTGTCCCTTGCTTATTAGTTCTACACCACTCATGATTTTATAAACCTCTATCATATCTCCTCTCAGTCGTCTCTTCTCCAAACTGAACAGCCCCAACCTACCAAGCCTCTCCTCATGCGGGAGCCCTTCCATGCCCTTGGTCATTTTTGTTGCCCTTCTCTGTACCTTTTCTAGTTCAGCTATGTCTCTTTTGAGATGGGGTGACCAGAACTGCACACAATATTTGAGGTGCGGTCGCACCATATAGAGGCATTATGACCTCCTGTTTTAGTCCCTATCTCCGTCTGAATAATTCCTAACATTCTGTTTGCATTTTTTACTGTTGCTGCGCACTGCACTGTGAATTTCATTATATTGCCCACAACCACCCCCAGATCCTTTTCCTGAGTGGTAACTCCTAGTTTAGTACCCAGCATTGTGTACGCATAGTTTGGATTATTTTTCCCAATGTGCATCACTTTGCACTTGTCCACATTAATTCTCATTTGCCATTTAGATGTCCAGGCACCCAGTGTCATAAGATCCCATTGCAGTGCCTCACAGTCTGCTCTTGTTTTAACTACTACATGTGCAGGATCCCAACCCAACCTCCCCTGGACCACCCACTATCCTGCCCCCAGCCATGACATGGTCACGTGGGGTGGAGACAGTACCCCTTGCTCAAAGCCCTGTGGCAGACCTATACAGGCCGGGCCCATGAGCAGGGCCATGCTACTGTGCATTGGGCAGCCTTACACCACTTTGGGTAAGGCTAATATGCACTGCATCCCTGATCTTTTTACAAGGATGTAAGGCGCAGCAACAAGCAGCCCACACTGTGGTAGGGTGAACAACTGGTGGCCATTGGGTCCACAATGCACTGTATCATGTGGCAACGGTGACTGCCTCAAGACTGCCTAAACCATGGCAGGTGTGTCACGCGGCTGTACCCTATGTTTTTCCTTCCTGAACCATGTACTTTTTTCATAGTTTACTTGAACATCTGTATTGATCTAACACATTGACATCCACTCTCATCTCAACATGGAATTGCTTGAGAGTTCAAGTCTCACATTCTCTGAGTCTCCTAAGTGGTTATAGCAATCAGAGGGTTGGAAAGTATCTCAGCTGTCAACTATTCCCACCTCCTGTTCCAAGGCACGTTGCCCATACCTACAGTATCACAGATGGATACTTGACCAGTGGTTTTTTTTAAACTATCCCAAAAGAAGATCCCACAACCTCTGTGGAGAACGTGTTCCACTGGAAATCAAGAAAAGCTTACAAAATCCCCCCATTGGAACAATCTCCGCTTCTTTGTAGGTTTCTTTGTTCAAGAATCCTAACATTACTGCACATTTTACTAGAACCTGATTCCTATATGTCCTGCATGTGTTGGGCAGTCTGTCTTTTCATTTTAACTCAGATGTGAAGACCATTTGGACTGTGAATTAAAGTTTCTAAGGTAATCAGACTATAAATGTGGTGTTGCCGATATCAACTGTTCAAAAATCACAACTCCTTAAAAATAATGAGATTTGATTGCATGAGCGGGGGGAGGCGGGATAATACACTTCAGATTGTTTATATCTGCCATCTTAAATGCACACATAAATACTTCCCTACAGGTGCTGGGTCTTTAAGAAAGACAGTAAATATTGCAAGACTCATGATAACATTGTAAAAGTTGGCAACATTGTAAGTACAGTACTTCCTAAAAGATGCAAACTCAATACAAATCCTTTGATTCATCAGTTCATACAAAGTGTATGAAAGAATGAAAGAGAAAAGAAAAGTCCTTGTATGTTTTTGTTGCTGTTGCCGCTATTTTAATCTAGTCTATCAAACACAGAGTACACAAAAAATATATATTGGGTGGGATGAAGAAACTGCTTTGTTTAACTATTTTTTTTTGCTTATTGTACCTTTGTCATATTAATATTAAAATAACATACTTTTGATCCTTCTTTGCACATTCCTTTCTGTATAAGCTCACACAAACCCTGATGCCTATAACAATAGTCTATGCACAACAAGTACAGCAATGTGTACTTCTCAGTGGTAAAAGGTTACTTAAAATTGCCTCCTAATTTTGTTTCCTTTCCCCTCCAAGGGGGTAATTGCTAAATCGCCAACAGCTAAATAGATTTATCACCAGTTGCCAATCCTGCTGATAAGTTATAAGCATGTCTTTCCCAGTAGGGGCCACTACAGAGCATTAAATAGGGAGTCTGGGAAGTGAAAATGAGGACAGTATAACAAAGGGAACCAGGTAAATATGAAAAATGCTTCACTGGAAGATTAATCCTTCCTGTAGTCCACCGTTAAAGTAATAAAAGGTTTATGATTCATTTCTTACATTATAATGGAGGAGGCAATTAGTAATTACTGGATTTATAGTATTTGTTGTGTTAACTCAGCCAATAAAACATACAGCAAAACTATTTTTTCCCCAAGCACATTCATTGCAAAGTAATGTTCTTGAAGCATTAAAAATGCAATCTAGTGCACTGCACTTCATGTGTTATTACAGAAAGAAGGATGGTTCTCCAATGTACAATGAGATATTAAGAATGCAAATATTTTCTTCATTTTCCCCATTTCCCAAAGAAAGGTTAAACAATCTAACCATAGCAATGAGATTTAGCACACACACACACACACATATAAAATCCCACAGCTGCTCAACGGCTTTTGTTAAAAGTCTGAGTCACTTTCCAATCAAACTGCACCATCTTATTCCTTAATGCACAATCAAGATTGAAAATTTGGTGCATGAATGGTTAAATTCAACTTGTCTTTGTTGGGCAATGCTTGAGCTAATTTGCATCTTATCTGTCCTTAGAATTATTATTTTTCTACAGTGGTATTTTATTAAAAATATTTACTTCAAATTTATTTTCTTACCATGGATCAGAATCCCATTATGGCAAACCGTATGACGGCTCCCGGTAATGTTGCAAATTAAATTCTATATCAAGTTTTCAGTTAGAAATTGAAAGGTTTTACCTGAATTGAAGGAAACAATGTGCATTCAACTGCTTTCTACTACTTCACAGGATTGTGACTAATATTTTCACAGGATTACTACTTCACAGGATTGTGACTAATATTTTAAGAGTTATCAAAACTATCAAACAATTTTAAGAGTCCAGTTTCCCTAGTTAAATTACACAGATGCAGCATGAGGGTTTTGAAGTCAGGATCTTCTGGTCCAATAGCACAGCATCCTTTTGCTTTAGTCAAAGTATAATTTACACTCAATATTTCTAGTCTTAAGGCTATTCATTGTCAGACAACCCCTGAGGAATGACATTTTTACAAATATTTGAGTTGGTTTGAAAAATCAAGTCAAGTAAAGTCAACTTTTATTTATATCCCACTCTCTCTCACCTATGGCGACTCGAGGCGGCTAACAACAAAAGTAGAAGGCATCCAGAAAACAATAACAATTATAAATTCAACACAAACAACACAACTGCAATGACCCCTCAATTAACACAATAACATACCATTTCATAACATACCATTTCATTTTTAACCATACCCTCCCTGTCCCTCACACAATCCAATATAACAACAACAAATCAATAATATTACAACATATCATAATCACATCAGTCCTTCCATATGCTCCATCCCTGCTGCCACCATGGAAGGAGCCCATCACACCCCCCCTTACCCTTCTGCTCTCACCAGGAGGGGGGACCTATCATCCACAACAATGCCCTAGTACAACAACAATCTAAATATTAATTAAACAGTTCTAAATCAACAAAACAAGCCCATCTACCCCTTAACCTAATTCCAAAAATCACCCCCCCATCCTAACCCCACCTCCCTGCACACCTTCCCTTGCTGTCATCAGGGGTTGGTGCTGGGGCTCCCCCCAAACCCTAATCCTTTGCTTCCCCTGCCCCCCCCCACTAACTGTCTATGTTGTTGTTGCCCCACTGGTCTTCAGTGGGGACTCACAGCAGTGGCAGCACAATGAGCCCCCTCAGAGGTCCGGCAGATAGAAAGTCCCAGTAAGTCTGTTCCCCCAGGAGCCGCTGGCAGTATGGTGTCTGATATGGTGTCTGTCCGGTTGAAGGGCCCCTGGGCACCCTGGCTCAGCAAACGGCTCCAGCCAATGGCCAACACCCTTTAGGTGTTGCCCTTCAGGCTGGTGCCCACAGGGCCCCGCCCTGGAAGTTATTACCTGGGGAAGGGGAGGGAAAAGCAGAGTGACAGCAGGTTTCTCCAGTCCAGACAGCCCCAGCCCCAAACACAGCTTGCAGCTGCCCACAGGGCCCCGTCCTGGAAGTTATTACCTGGGGAAGGGGAGGAAAAAGCAGAGTGAAAGCAGGCTTCTCCAGTCCAGACAGCCCCAGTCCCCTCAGCCTCAAACACAGCTTGCAGCTGCCCACAGGGCCCCACCCTGGGAGTTATTACCTGGGGAGGGGAGGGAAAAGCAGAGTGACAGCAGGCTCCTCCAGTCCAGACAGCCCCAGTCCCCCCAGCCCCAAACACAGCTTGCAGCTGTCCACAGGGCCCTGCCCTGAGAGTTATTACCCCAAAGAGGAGGAATCCATTCTGTCCCTCCAGGTAGCTTCAGCAGCTTTGTTTCATGCTTTCGGTCTCCATGTTTCCCTCCTCAAGAGCCCCTCTCTCTCTCTACCACCCCCTCTAGCTATCTATAAGAGGACAGTTATATTTGTATTAGCTTGTACAGCCTTACAAAGGCTTAAGCTGGAAAAAGAAAGAGTCAAGTTTATCTTGGAATATTGTTGCTTTGGTTGGGATTGGTAGAATCCATCCAGCTATTGGGCCTATCATGCCAACTAATTGTCTTATGGAAATTAAAGGTGATTTACTTGTATACTATTATTACTGTTTTTTTTATTATTATTTTCTTAATTTGTTGTGGTGGAGGTGGTAGTCACCAACACTACTTAACAAATTAAGTCACCAACACTACTTAAAGAATGATTTCTGAAAATATATACAGTATTATAAAAATAAGTAATTTTCAATAAATAACAATTATACTGGCTCACTATATAAGTAACTATTACATTGTATTTCTACTTATTATATGAATCTTTGCAGACTTGGATAGTAAATTTTCATGTGAATGACCAAGGTATTATAGGCAAAACATGGAGCCTATGGAAAGAAAAGGACATACAGGAGTGCTCAGATAGTTCAGTGATGGGTGTTTGGACTCTGTGGTGTAGCCTGTCTAATCCATTCCCATCATTATGGCACTACTGCAATTCTAAAATACCAAGATTGATAGCTAGCAATTCCTTTCCTAACATTCATGTAGGGGTGAAATGAACAGCAGAATAACTCCTTGTGGCTTTTCCTCCCCCCTGATTACGTGCAGGTTCTAGTTAACGCAAACAACATTTGTAAAAATGTTCAAACAACCAATTTTTCACAATTTTGGTTCATTCGATTTGGTTCTTTTGGGTTTTTTATTTTATCAATTTTCACTTTCCCATTGGTTTTTTACCAGGAACAATGAAAATCAACCGTGGATAATGAATACTAAAAACTGGAAATGGACCCATTATGAATGCTGAAAAAACCGTATGACCTGAGGCTAGCACAACAAGGATGCCAGAGTAGGTTTTAACAATTTTGCTTCCCTTAGCAGCAAAGTATTAAATCAAACCCTTCTTTTACAACAGCCTCTGTGACGCCCAAAGTAGGAGCTTATCAAAAATCAAGCAGGGGAAGGTGCCATCCTGGTTAATATTGCTGTCCTCTTAAATTTGCTTCCACCTACGGTTGTCACTTCTCACAGTTTTGACCGTGACATTACCATTTTGGCCTATAGGAGTATCAGGGTCAAACCACAAGAGGTGGCAATCCTACAAGTTCCACCTGCTCTGTGTACCACTAACCACAGTGCTATCTATTGCATAATGATTCTGAAACCTCTACAAAATTCAGCAGCACACCAGAGTAAAATTGTTCATAATTAGATTTTTGTTTGGTTTTTGTTTTAAAAACAACAAACAAACACAACAACAACAACAACAGTAATTGTATATTTAACAGTGTATCGTATGTTTCTAGTGTCCTGAAGTTTCAATTCAACTGTGTAAGAAAAAAGAGGGCATTAATGCAAATTATACCTCATACATCTTCAGGATCACCTGAATACATGCATGGGGTCATGTACACTTAACAGCTCATTGATAGTGGTATACCATGACCTGGGGAGGAAGGGGAGTTTATCAACTGGTGGCAGGTCCCAGGAACCAGAAGTAGTAGTGATGGTAGCATCGCTAGTGGTGGACAGTCTCAGGAGTGTCAGCTCACTGCTGCCAGGGAGCTGAAGCCACCAGTGCCTCCATCAACACCAACACCACTCCCAGGACTTTCTGCAACCTCTGCTGCTCCTGTTGCCACATCTTAGACCCCTATGGTGAGGGAGGACCCAATGAGCAGTAAACACTACAGCACTTGTGAGTCTTCTTCTGGGGCAACAATCAGTGTTTCCCAGGACTGGCCATGAAGGAAGTATAGGATATAGTGGAGAGCAGAGTGGTGGTCACAATTCTCCATTGCCATCGTGCTCCCTGCTTACCAATTTCTCCACATTTCACTAGTTTGGTGCTGGTGTTTTCCTCACATGTTTGGCTGTAATGTTCATTCAAGCTCACCATGCTGGGTTGGTGGGCAAGTGAGTAGCCGGAACAGAGTTGGTGAATTAGGGTTTAAAATACATAAAATGAAACACACGCCTACCATAATGTGTATAAACAACCCAGAACCACATCAGAACTATGAGCTCAGGTGCTGAGACTGAACTCACTGCACAATTGAAAGCAATGAGCTCTCCATGCACTAACTTTAGCAGTGCTGTCAGGCACTGTGATAATTAATCGAGTCTTGTTATTGCATCAGCCTGCGATTATGCAGTGGAGCTGAATGGAACATCTCATAGATAAAGTGAGCGAAACAGTGTTGCAACTAGGTGGGATTGAGAGGGGAGTGCTGCACACTTGCCCATAAGCAAAAATCAGGAATTTCAGGAGTGAGGGCTTCTCTCTTTTTCCTTTTTTTTTTTTTTTTAATAGTGGGGTTTACCTTTTAATTAAGTGGAACAAATAACTGCATTTCCATAGCTGTGAATACAATACAGCAAAAGGAAGAAAAGAAAGTCCAACAATGTATTGTCTTCAGAATGCTGCCCATATTAATTAATATTTGTCCACCTAGGCCTAGAGTACCCATCTTGTTAAACTTCTGGCCAATGCAACAGAGAGCAGAGACTTGATCTCTCTGTTCTTTGAGTCTCTGGGTGGATTAACAGCACTCTGGGCTCTAGTAGACAAGAGAGCATCCTAGCAACTCCTTGAGCTCCATGTGATTGGTTCTTTGAACCATATGCCAGGTACCTGACTGCTGAAGAAAATGGATTTGAGTTTTTTTATTGAGGTGGAAGGACACCTAAAGGGCCAGACTGAGGTGCTTGCACGTGTGCATTGCACGCACACACAGAGTGTATGTGCACACCAAATGCTTGCACCATGTGCATAGTATACAATAGATGATAAAATAATAAATAATACATTTTAGTTTTATACTGCACCCTTTCCCCCGACAAATGGCATTCCGAATGCTTCACAGCATAAAAATGCAAAAATAGAAAATCCATTTAAAATATAAATCTGTATGAAAAACAATTTAAAAGGGGATGGTGATGGAGAAGGAAAATACACATCATGAGGAACCAGCAGTGGATCCTAAAAGCAGCTGGAGAGAGGAGAATAATAAGTCTAAGTATAAGAATATGAGCGTTTTCATCTGCAAAGTAATTAATTAAAATGTCACAGTGGTCTGTAGATTATTCTAATACCTGGCAGAGACAGGTCACATTAACCAAGTCCCTCACCACCTGGAAGAGCTCTGCTGGACAAGACTTTTCAGACACTATGGGTATTTTCAGACGTGACGGGGCTCAATTCGCCCTGCCACAGAAACACCCTACTGATTCCCTGCCGGGGCCAACACGTAACGGCCA
>QEPC01006357.1:278223-299339 GCA_003113815.1 Sphenodon punctatus
CCTTGGAGCTGTTACCTGGAGAAGGGGAGGGACAAGTAGAGTGGCAGCAGCTTCCTTCAATCACCAGGAGCCCCAATCCCCCCAGCACCAAACACACAGTCTGCAGCTTTTCCACACCAGACCCCGACCTTGGAGCTGTTACCTGGAGAAGGGGAGGGACAAGTAGAGTGGCAGCAGCTTCCTTCAATCACCAGGAGCCTTCTTATGGTGGAATCTCATTGTGGGCCTTTGCTGGGAATTTGGGGAATTGGAGGGTAGGGTTAGGGTTGGTGGGTTTTAAATTTTTTAAAAGTGATGTTGATTTTAATGTATTTTATTGTTTTATCATGTTGTTAGCGAGCCCGAGATGCCATGGGCATGAGGCGGCAGCATAAAAATGCCATGAAATAAATAAATAAATAAAATAATACACACTTGGCCTTATGGTGGAATCTCATTGTGGGCCTTTTCTGTACACACTTGGCATTATGGTGGAATCAGCAAAAGGTTGTTCTTGGCTGATCTTAGGGATCATAATGGAACATAGTGGAGGAGTGGTGTTTCAGATATCTTGAAAAAGAAAGTAGGGTGTCATCCTACTAGTCCTATCCTCAGTTGCCAGAGAGAATAATTGGGCACCATTTTCTTGAAATGACCACACTGAAGAAACAAGTGACCAAGAAGAACTGGCTGGCAAGATGTGTGCCTGACACCATAGAAAGGTGTGACATGTGGGATCCTTCTACTTTAATAACATAAATTGTTATTGGTATCAATATGCATATTAATTTTGCAATAATATGCAGTCACCTGGAATATAACTCAGTCGTTCCCAAACTATTTGCCTGTATGACCCTATTTTGAGATTTAAAAAATAATCCTATGATCCCAGACAGCAACTATAAGATAGCCCACATATATCAAATAGCAATAAGGATAACGATGTATGTACGGTAGTATGATCCAAGATGGGGTCCTGACTCACAGTTTAGGAACTTCTGATGTGAATTTTAATTATAGCTGGTCATATTTTTGGTTAATGTTGTTTGCAAAAGTCTCTTATTTAAATTCTAGCTGTGTTGTTTTGCATTGCTCATAATGGCAACACTGTTTATTTTATTTATTTTACATTCCCATGAAAACTGAAATAAAAAAGCTTAGGTTAAGCTTTTCATTGTCATAAACTGATTATTTATGGGATTTTTTATTTTGTCAACATATATAAACATTTCCAGTACTGACAACCATTTCCCCCCCCAAAGGTTAGTAATTTATTTTCCTTCCCTAATTGACAAATTTTGCACATTATTTTTTCATAAATTTGTTAATATTATCAATAACACTCTCAGAAGTTTGCACTTTGCTTGATAAATTTCCAGAAAGTTCTCCTGCTGTGCATAGAACCTAAGTTAAGTCACAGTGCAAAAATAATCCTGAGAGAGATTTGAATGGCACTGCCAGGTATTAAAGCAATTTACTTCAATAGAGTTTTGCCAGTTTATCCAGCTAAATGCCTTGCTCAGGAGACAGAAATCATGTTGGGCAAGAAGAAAGTGCATACTTGTCTCAAAGTTTTAATGTGTGAGGGGGTTTTCACAGAGGGTAGGAAGAGCAGCAGAAAAGCAGGCAAAGATGTGGTATGTTTTGGCAGTAGCTACAGACTCAGAAGAAGCTGAGAGTCAGAAAAATTCAAACTCAAAAGGAAGAAAAAGTGTCAGCAAAAAGAAACTAGTGACTGAAAAACAGTAGCCAGGCTTGCAGTAAAGATGCACAACGATCTGTTGTGACTGGTGAGGAGGCCAGAATAAAGAGGGAATTGTACTAACGCCAAAGCATCTGAAAAGAAAAACCTGCTTTATTAGCATAGCATTATATTAAAAACTTGTATGAATGGAAAGGACACAGAGTAGTCACCTTTAAGGGACAGAGAGAGCGTATACACAAAGGAACATACAAAACTTAACAATTCTAAAAAGAACCATTCAGTTTTGTGGCAAAAAAATCTTTGCACAGTCTGCGCTTGACCAATTACTGCTTCAAGGGTGTAAGAGAGGAGAGGACAGTACAACTGAGCCCACCAACAAGGAAAGAGCATTCATTTAACTTTTCTGACCCCCCACCCACCCACCTCCCCTCCATCCAGTATTGGGAAAGGAGTAAAACAGGAATCAAGGAGGCCCAGAGATACCACAATGATGGGCAGATTATAAGCAATTAGACAGACAGATGGATAGAAAGGAAGACAGATGGATAGAAAACTGAAATAGCAATGTAGACAAATGGACCATCAAGTTGAGAATGCCAGTAATTGGTTTCACGTGAAGAGGAAGAAAAGGCAATGGAGGTGGCAAAGAGATGGTTGCTGCTGTTTTTCTGAAAAATGCATGCACTGATTGATCATCCCCTTTACCGGTGCAACCTTCAAAAGGTGTCTAGGAAATGAAGGTGACAAAAAATATGAAAGGTAGAGAGAATTCTATTCCTCACTGAAGATATACAAGGAAACGGTGTCTGCATCTGCACCAAGGAAACAGGAGAGTCTATTGGAGCTCATCAAAGGGTAATGTATGTTTATAATGGGGAATACCGCAACTATCAGCTTTCAAAACTGAAATAACTTTTTTAAAGCGTGGCCACTGTAGATGCTTCTTAGTTGGAAAAACATTTTTTTCCAAACATTTTTTCCAGGAAGGAGCCAAAGATAACATGGAGTAAACGTCTGAAAGACAGGGAAGGGATGTTTTTTTATTAGTATCATTTTCACATACTGTACAGAATATATAAAAATACCATGTCCCTCTATTTAAAAATCTGATGATGGCCCTAGAAACAAAGTTTAATTCTTTAAATTCATCGGGTGCTCTTCAGTGTTGTGCTAAATTGTACTGTCTCTTTTTTCTTCCCCTTGACTTTTGATCTCTTTACATTGGTCTGTCACTGAACTTGGAAGGGGAAAAAAAGAAAAGATAGCTTTTGATTTTGTGCTTTGCATTTTGTCAACTAGATTCTTTGGAGATTTAGTTCAGCAACTTTAAGCCTTTGCTTATCAGAGGCTAATTAAATTAAATCAACCAAGTGAAAAAGCAGCCATACTGGTTCGTAGTAGAACAAGGATCTTTCCCTGAGAGATAGAGAAGGGCAACATTTAAACATGCTAAATCCCCTTCCCCCAACTCCTTTGTGTAAAATGTCCAAAGCACCATCCAGAAAGCTGTTAGCTCAAGTTGGCATTTGCCTTTAAAAACTACTGGCACAAGAAAGTCGGCCAAAAGGCACCATAAGGAGAACTGAAGTGCCAATATACTTTGTACTTTTGTGTTCAAAGGAAGTTAATTCTCACTCATCTACCTTACTGTGTTTTTTTCCATTAAGGGCTGAAGCTTTATTTATTTCGCTCCCCCAGCCTTCTGCCCCCGTGTGTGTGTGCACGCGCGTGCGTACACACACACACACACACACACACACACAATTATAACTGGAACATGGCACAAATTTATTTTCACACAAATGACATCAGTAGTAATATTGACAGCCCCCCGTGTTCACCTCTGTTCTCCCCATTGGTGGCAATGGGGGAAATGCAGTGAACACAGTTCCCTGAATAGTGATCATGCCTTGTAAAAGAGGCCTCGCTGTGTGGGCAGAAAGTGCAGGGTGAGATTTGCGTGATCAGTGGGAAAGCCCCAATATAGGCCTGTGCACCTGATAACATTACATGAAGGATAATGTTCTTAGGCACATTCAAAGGGACTAGAATCAATGAACACAGGTACACAGAGGGATGGGAGGAGTCATGGCAGTTATTCCATCATGTATAGGAAGAAAAATCCTGCTCTCAACTGTGGAAGAATGAAATTATCATTCCCAACTACGAAATCTAGTGACTAGAGCGGAAACTCAGGCCACTTTCAGACATCCCCCTCCCCCCCCGGTGCATATTTGGGCTTCAGGGGGGAATGCACAGCCCGAATATACACTGGGATTGGCCGGTCTGAAAGTCCCCCCCGCCCCCGCCCAGCACGATTTTGCCGGCAAAGTCGCGCGGGATACAGAGCAGGAAATCAAGCTCAGCAAAGCCATGCGGGGGTGGGGTGGGGAGGGGACTTTCAGACAGGCCGATCCCCGTGCATATTCAGGCTGCGCATCCCCCCCTCCCGCGCAGCCCAAATATGCGCGGGCAGGGGGCATGTCTGAAAGTGGCCTCAATCTCGATTTTCTCACGATTCTCACTGAGAATCTCAGTTCTTGACTTGTTTTTTATGAGAATCGATAATCAAGAAAATCTGAGTTCTCAACACTTTCTCAGTCGAGAATTTTTCTCGATATACCATTTACCTACTGCGTTTGTCATAGTAATTTGCGTGCGACACACATGTGCATTACCAGGAAGAACATGTTACACAGTAAACAGTAACATTAAATGATAACAATAAACAATTAATGGTAACAGTAAATGGTAAACGCTATATCAAGAAAAATTGTTGACAGAGATATCAAATCATTATTGAGATTGTCCTGAGATCTCGGTAACGGTTCTAGATTCTCATGAGATTTTTGGAAGAAAGAAATTGATTCTTGTTTCAGCCCCACTAGTGGCTAAAATTATCATATCACCCAACATAAAGTTTGTTAACTTGTACTGCGTCTCATGTCCTTGTATTACATAAACAAATTTGTAATCCCGTCTTTGCAATGTTGGTATGGTATTGTAATTACAGTGAGAAGAGGCAGGATGCATTTGCATATAAAGTTTACATAAAGTGTGCAGTTATTTTTTTGTATTTTCCGAAGATGTTGCCAGAATAAAATTTCCTAAATGAAAAGAGCATGCATGACATTAAAGAAGTTACAATCATTCTTCAAGACACATGAAACAACATGGTATGTTGCAAAATGGATGGAGGGGGATCAAGTAAGTGATCTTAAGAATGTGGAGTGTATAAAAGGAGGAATGTGATTTTTTTGTCTATTAATGTGCCCAGCCATTCATTGGGTCTATCAGTAACCCTCAGAAGTACTGTGAGACATTGTAGGCTTTGACATCCCTGTACAATAAAATGCAAAGCATTGTTATTGTTATTATTGTCATTATAGTCATCCATCATCCTGTGGCACAGTAGTAATTCTGAGCTGCTTTTCGATTCAATATACGACTTAGGAAAGGCCAGAGAGACCTACCTTTGTTGTGGACTGTCAAATGTGTTGGGCGTTTTTTTGTTTTTTTAAAAGTTAATTATTGAACTTTAGTGTGGGTGAGTTCTGATTTGGAATGGTTTGATAGGACTTCATATGGCTGTGTGGTACCCAGGGAAGTGCTAAAAAGTAGGTCAGGTACCACAAATGTAACCAGACAAGCCACTCATGGGAGGATCAGCTGTTCCAAGCAATTCAGGTCAGAAACTACAGCCTGCAAGGAAAGTGATCAGGGTCTAGAAACCTCTATTAAGGTTAGAACTAATCAACCTCAACTACAATTGCATTTGGCTGAATTTGACTTTAAAGTTTATATATTTATCTGGGTGTTTTAATATACAGAGAAGTAAGGTCCCTGTCCTGACACCCTCACTCAACTTTGTGTGCTGTCTTATTTTGTGCATAGGTAGTCCCGTGTGGTTGTATTTACATATTTTAAAAGGGTGGCAGCACTGGGTTCTAAATAAATAAAGGAGATATCAAAGACACTTAGCGACTACTGTTTATGTTGGATAAGCATCTGGAACTTTGGGATGTTTATCCACATTGGACCCAAACTCTCAGCCTTTTGAAGTTCTTAATGGGGAGGTTCTTAAAATATTTCCAACAGCTTAGATAACCAAAGGTGTATTTGAAGTTGGAGGGTGTCAGCGCTTGCTGCATTTGAAAGCAATTAAAGGGAAAGAAACAACTGCAGAAATACCCAGGTATTTATTTATCTTAGTTAAAACTCCAAAGTATTGAATTGCCATTCTCTGTCCCCAGTTCACATCCTCTCTCTTTACTATATTAAGGATTTCCCAATATATCCCTTTCAGCAACTCTCTCTCTCTCTCTCTCTCTCTCTCTCTCTCTCTATATATATATATATATATCCTTGAATCCATACAAGAGTACTGCAGAAGTGCAGCTCTGAAGAGGATTGAATTTCATCAGCTTCTCTGTCCCACCACTGATCTTGTACTTGCTATGGCTTTGCTTAAGCTTTAGTACTTATATAATGAAAGAGGAAGCTCAGGAGAAGAGAGCAGAAATGAGGGCATGCCCTCACGCATAGAAGATGGATTGATGGCATATATCCATGATAACATAGCTTGGTGGTTGGAATGGACTCTGGTACAAAACGTAGAAAGGGGTCCTCTGAGGCATTTAGTAAGTCTTCAGTGAGTGCTAATCATCCATTGGTCTCTGTATACATTCCACATGAGTATGGGCCCTCCAGGCAGCTGGATCAGACTGTTCCTATTATAGTGACATCCCTGGGTGCTTTTAGTTGGACTGCACTCACAAACCTGGGCCATTGGTGCCAGAGGTGGAGCTACCATCTGTGTGCTCAGCGGATGGCCACTGCAGCTTGCTTAGGGGTTGCCCTGGGTAATGCCATAGAGTTACAGGCAGCAGCCTAGAACATTGGGCAATCTGTCTGCAGCTCTGTGGTGTGGGGAAGGGGCACTGTGCGGGTGGACCACAGGCCGCAGCAGCTGCTGAGTCCATGTAATCCCAGTGCAGGTGGGGGCAGTGTGGGACTTGCCAGTCCCAGAGCATGTCCGGGGTGGGGGGGGGTAGCCCCAGGTCCGTCTAAAAACATGCCTTGTCCCCTTCCTTTCCTTATCAGAGTTCACCTCTTAAGCACCCTTCCTACCCAGTCCATGTAGTATTCAAAGTGGCCTATGGGCTGGGAAAAGTTCCTCCCCGCTGTCCTAATGCAATGTCCTCTGTCTCTCTGCAAGGAAAGTTTGGAATGAGTTATCCCTTTCATAAGATGGATCTTGTTTCTGACATTTGACAAACCGTTTTGTCAGCCTGGTTCACAGTAGTACCTTTGCACAATGCCTCCCATTCACCACCATTGGGAATTGTGTCTTTTAGTGCAGGCAAGCTCTGTAATAATGATGTTACACAGCTCTTGTTTAGTGTTTAGATCTTTAAAGCATTTTGTGTCTAAGCGTCTAGTAGGCATTGGGCCAGTCCTCCAACAATGAAGCTGAATCAGTTACTTGGAGCCGGTTCTATGAGAGTGGGTCCAGCAGTCTGCTCTGAGTATGGATCTTGTGACTCTTGCCGCCTGCAGACCTCTTTGCCAGGGAATGATATAATCAATAGGCTGCCAGCTCTTGGATCAAGGATGTATCCAGGATATTTTGGGCTTATCTAATTACTGAATAATTGTGTTTACAATAACCAGTTCATGTTCAGTGAATTTGGTTAGGAGACAAAGAAAATCGACTATCCCAGTGGCATTGTGGCCTCCAACACCTCCCTGCAAAGCAGTATCTCTGTTCCTCTTTCTGTTGTAGTTACCCATAATTATCAAGTTCACTGTTAAATGGAATTGTAATGACATCAGCCAACTCCTCATAAAAGCCATTGAGTCCCCATCAATCCATGTAGTTGTTAAAAAGACACTTAATGATATTGGCATAAACATTTTTTTTTTTTCTTTCAGTGATATTCAGGCAGCTGTTGGGGATTCACCAGTGCCCTCTGCTTAAGTTATTTCCTACCCTCATGGCAACTAACAGTTAGCAGAAACTCTGGACACTCTTTGCTGAACCCAAGGAATTCCACTATGATGCAGTGACAGAGACTTGAAATGTATTGTCTTTCTTACAAGAACTCCAGATGAAGGCAAAATATTTCAGATGCTATATCTTTAATTGGACCAAATTTTATTGGAAGTTTTCCAATGCAAGCTTTGAGGTCAACACAGGACACTTCCTCAGGCATGTAAGAAATCAGAAATATAGACTGAATAAGAGTAAGAGAGATATCTATGGAGTGGCCCCTTCTTCTAGTACTCTTAGAGATGGTAAATAACCGCTCCCTACTTACATGTTCCACATCATTCATGATTTTATAAACTTCTATCATGTCCCCTCTCAGTCATCTCTTCTTCAGCTTGGAGAAGAGATGACTGAGAGGGGATATGATGGAAATTTATAAAATCAAGAGTGGTGTGGAACAAGTAAATAGGGAGCAGTTATTTACCCTTTATAAGAGTACTAGAACAAGGAATCACTCCATGCAATTGACTGGTAGCAGATTTAAAACAAATAAGAAAAAGTATTTTTTCACTCAGCTCACAAATAACTTGTGGAACATACTGCCAGAGAAAGTGTTCATGTCCAGTAGTGTAGCTAGTTTTAAAAAGGGATTGGATAAGTTCTTGGAGGATAGGTCCATTAATGGCTATTAGCCAAGTAGGTTTTGGTAACCTCTTACTATCGGGGTGTGAAACAACAGGAAATGGTGGGTTGACCATTGTGACCTGTTGGGTACTTCTCCCAAGAGAAAGAAATTGGCCACTGTCGGAGAAAGGATGTTGGGCTTGATGGACCATTGGTCTGACCCAGTATGAGAGAGATCGTGTGTGTGTGTGTGTGAGTATTTACTATTTACTAGTGCTGAGACTTGGTCCTCAGTGTTTCCCAGAAAACCTCAAGGACTGAGATACTCGACTTGGTTTTCCAAGTTACAAAGTTTTGAGGAATGGCCCCCAAAACATTGGAACTCAGAAAGTCCTTGGCCGAGGGCAGTTCTTCTGAGCATGCCCAGGACCATTTAGCCACATCCAAGATGGTGCCTGCAGCATGCTGACGCTGCCATAACCATTTGGGAAAGGTATGAGCATGCTCAGAAGGGGCCATTCAGCCCTTCTGACCATGCCCAGCTTTTTTGTTTTTAAACTTACCTGATCCAGAGGAAGCCATACGTTGCCAGAGCCCCTCTGGAGGGTGACTATTCTACCCCTGAGCCCCTTCTATCCCGCCCCTCTTCCCCCACTCAATTCCCCCCCCCCCCGGCTCCCTCTAACTTCTGGCCCCCTCCTTGTCCCTTGCCCTTGGAATTTCCGAGAATTCTCCAAGGGTCCTAGTTCTGATTTTTGGTGTTCAAGTCCTTTGAAAAAGTTCTGAGTGATGGATGAGGACTCAGTCTCAGTACTCGAAACCTCTGAAATTCTCACGAATACTTGGAGCACCTATTTGGTGCTCTACTATTTACCTGTTGTGAGCTTGTTCTGTCCATAGTCTAATTTTTTACATTCCTAAGGAAGTGCCCCCTGTGGCCAGAATATATATGTGAAAGCAATTCTTTGAAAGGGGCTGTTAAAAGAAAAGACCATTGGCATAACGGACATTTAAATACAATGAGGAAGGGTTCTGTGTGTCCTCAAACCCTGCATGCTCTCATCAACAGAAGTTAGTCCAGTAAAAGACCTCTGAACTAGAGCTGAATGTGGGTACCTACCCTGCAAAATGGGGATTCCCATAACATTTCTAGTACCCGAAGTGACCCCACAACATCGGGTAATGATTGGTACCTGATTACAACCCAATTCGGGTACCCGATGTCCCAGGATGTCAGCTTCCAGTACCAATTTTTGAGGACGCTTTTTTTTTTTTTTGTCAATTTACTGACTTCTGACACCTGTTTATTGGTTTTTCCACCCAGAAAATGTACTTCCATTCTTGGAAAGTCAACTTCCGATCCTGATTTTTTGTTTTCTGACCCAATATATCAATCAGTAATCAGAAAATTGGTAATGGAAATCGGTAAAAACCACCAATTTATTGTGTATCCAGGTACCCGGTCAGTACCCAGCTAACCTGTCAGGTACCCGATGCCTAAAAATGCAGGTATTACCCACGGGCACTATATTAAGTACCTGCTTCAGCCATACTCTGAACTGCTTTGTCTCCATCACTTACATTTAGAATCAACACGGCAATCACACTCTTTCTAGATTACATGAACTCAGCATTTTTCAACGGCATTTACTCAGAGGGAAATGAATAATGTTAAATTACTTAAATAAAACAGCATTATGCAAATTACTGGGAAGAACAAATTAAAACTAACAGCAAGCTGGACTGCCACACATTCCTACACAGGGCTTTTGCTGTAGCAGTCTACCTCACTATAGTGAAATGGCAAAAGCAAAATCAGTTTCTTGCCAAGTAGAGGGTCACTGATTACAATCTAAGCATGGAAACTGTGAGGGATACTACGTATTCTAAGTCCAAAGAGGAGAGAGTCTGTAACCACTATGGCAGAGACTGAAGCAAATAGTCACTTCCTCATCCAAATTCCAAATATGAGGAAGGGTCAGAGAAATACTTTCCCAGTTTCTTAACGATAGCAAAAGACTTCCCATCTAAAAGTGCTGAAGAAAAACTGCAGCTGATCCTGGGATAAAGTGGAGTGACGGCAGAGTTGGCAGCCTGCCGCATGGCAACCTGTCACCTGATCAGGAATCAGTAGTGATGATCAATGAACACACGAGTCTTGAGGTCCTATTAGGAAATCTGATCCCTTCTTCAGGTGGGTAACACCCTTATGGCAGATACCTGAAGGATCTGTCCTTCCCCCAGAAGCCTATGAAATGTCTTTGAAATAAAAATAAAAACCATAAGGACTTCAGCTGAGGCCAGCCATGAACCATGAGGAAAAACAAGCTGTTGAAGGCAGGTGTTGCTTGCATAAGGGGGTTGTATGGGTGGAAGTGATGCACAGTTGGGGAAGATCCATCCTGAGTGGACTGAAAAGTGTGGACTGAAAATGCTAATTACAATAAACAAAAAGAAAGGACTATAGCTCTTCCTTCATACCCTCCTCCTGCTAGCATTCTTCCTGAAGAAAGCAGAAAAATGTGCACACATTTTACATGCATTTTAAGTCTGGGCTAAAGGGTGTGGAGCCCTATACCAAACCATCATTTGGGCACTCCACCCAAGCTATCTACATATTTACTGTTTAGCCTAGTGGATAAAAAGTACTGGATTGGGACCTCTTAGCCATGGCCTCACTTGGGTAGCTTCACTATCTTTCAGGCCACGTTCACACCTGACTGTGGAGCGGCTTGGAAACTGTCGTGAGCCAAAGCTGTGGCAGGGGGAGAAGTTGGATGCCAGAAGTACCGCTGGTGTGAACAGGGTTCTGCCGTGACTTTACTCATGGTTGTCTAGGCTCAAAATCCAGCTTTGACAACCACAAAGATTACTGCAAATTACTGTCACCGGCAGTACTTCCAGCAACTGGCTCCTCCCCTCACAGTCACCGCATCTTTGGCTCATGCGTGCGCCACCAGCAGATGTGAATGTGGCCTTAGCCTCAGGCTCCAGATAATTATGCACATCAGAGGGTTACTGTGCAGATGAACTAGATATTGATTGTCAACACACTGAACACTGAAAGTGCTGTATAAATGATAATAATGATACTGCACCACATTGCAGCTGTCTTGGTGTCAGTGCACAGCTTCCTCTCCTAACCCTAGCTTCCACCGTACTCATCAACACAAAAATATTCTCTTCAGCTCCATCCTGACTAGAGTTGAAAAACGTAGCTGCTACTCTGGTATCCAGCCAGGTATTGCCATATTCTGTTGGGTAGGAAATGGTATGCACTGCAGTTTAGTATCTGCTGCCTATGCAGTTAACCACCTTACTGTTTGGCTTTTTTCCTTCCTAACTCCCTCCTATCTGGACTGGTTTATTTATGCAGTAATGTGGTAAATGGCAATGCAGTAGATGCTAATGCAGTTAATGATCAACAGCAATTCAGTAAATGGTAATATCCAGTATTCTGGTTTGGGGGTTAGTCTTCATGGTTACCGACAGTTACTGGATAACCGACACTCTATTTGGAATATTGGCTATTAACCAGAGATATTTTTTGCTATCCATTTCAGCTCTGTCCTGACTTGATTCTGATACAGTGGGTGAAAACAGACATGATACTAACTCCACTTTAACATTTTAAAAACATTTATTGCATGTTGCAGGGCTGCACAGGGCACCATGTCTGTTTTCACCCAGTGTGTGGTGGAAGGCAGGGGGAGGTTGGATGGCAAATACATAGAGATGACACTGTTTTGTATTGTCTTGCTGGCTCTTCAGTTGAGCTGTGTCTGGGCAGAAGCCAAAGTGCAAGCTCTGTAGACCTGTGGCAACAGCACCTGAGCAGATATGCTCATTCATACACACTGACTGAAACAGAGTATTGGGGATCTCTAGACTGGGGTTTCCCATGCAACAATATGGTCAGTACAATGGTTAATCCTTCCACCCCCCTAACTTTATTATTTTAATGTGTGCTGTATACCTCTTTCTTGTATGTAAATATTTATGACAGGTTACCGATGATGTAGAGGTTGGGCTAAGTCTTTTTCTTTTCTTTCTCAAAGGGTTTTGTTTAAAGCTTTTATAAATAGTTTGCAACTTGCTCTAAAAATAACAGTATTTTGGGGGCCATGGAGCTGCATTCCAAAACAAATTTCCTAACGTTTCCAGGCTCTTTGTTTCACACAAAAGGATTTTAATCTTAGCACTTGAGATAAAATATGAGGTGCTGGAAAAAAGGGAATGTATTGTACTGGAGAGCAACCATATTAATATACTCTGCTAAGGTATGCGTTCTAAACGGCAGGGTGACAACTGGTGAGACAGATACTCCGTCCTGGATAGCAGCATATTTCTTTTGTGGCATATCCAGAGATGTGCTAGGAATGGAAAGTTCTTCTCAACAGCAGTGACTCAAGGTCCCAGGCCACCAGAGGATGAATGCCTCACAGATGGAATGCATTCTAGTGGCATTTGGCTGTTGTTCAAAGGCAAGTTATACGCCTAGCAGAAAATTTCCAAAGACAACCTCAAACACCCTATTTTCCTGGAAGGCAATAAGGTGTTGTGATGGTAGCAGTTTAGAGCAGAAGCCAATAAAGTGAAGAATAAAAAACAACAACCCAGCAACAACAACAACCTTAAAACAAGCAGTAACACCATTATCTTTTAACCGGTAGCTTAAAAAATCACTTAGAGTCCACATAAAAGTACAACACGCGGGATTCAAATAAACAGAAATGGCCTGCTAATGCAATGGCGGGGATTATTTTAAAATATGGTTGCACAACAATGAACTCTGCTTTTCTTCTTAATCTCAAGGAGGAGAAGAGATTTCTTGTGGTCTTGGTAAAAAAAGAAAAAAAAAGAAAAAGCAATCCACGCCAGGCATGGACTAGCCTGGCCACCCAGGTTTCTCTTTTCATATATCTGATAGATGTGTTTTGACAAGTTATATTAAGTACAAAGCAGGCCACCAGAGCAGCATGTGGAGTTGATATAGACAGAGACAGAGAGGCAAATAACAGTATGAGGCACGCTTATAGAGAAACTATTTGCCATAACTAAATGAGCATCCTCCTTCCCCTCCCAGCACCCACGCTCTATCCTATTACCACATTCTGTAAATAAAATCAAATAGGTACTGACGTTTTTTGAAAGGATAAATGTTAGCCAGGATTTAGAGCTTTTGTGTCTTTCTCTCCAAGAAATGCAGAATGTTTTGTTTAGATCTGGAATTGCTTGACTTGACTTACCTTTGAAATGACCGATTAAAGGTGACTTTGCCATTCACATCAAGTGGTGTTTTCCTCATTCCATTCTTGTACAGAAACTTCATAAGGGGGGGGGAGGGGGGGGAGAGAGAGAGAGAGAGAGAGAGCGCTGGCAGAAACACCTGAACTGATTGGCCTTTTCTTTCACAACCATCTTGAGTACATCATCGTCATCCTCCAGAGCACTCCTAAACAAGTTTTGGCAAAGGCAAAAACAAACAGTATTTTACAACATCTTTGGAAGCACTTCCAAAATGCAAAACCAATTAATCAGTAGTCTCCAAGAGACTCGGCTAAATGTGGCTGCTTCTCTGACACAGATCTTTGCTTTGATGTGGATATAGAAAGCATGTGCACAGTTCCCCTAAAGGAGGTAATGGGTTTCAATTATTTATTTGTTTGGGATAGGGGGGTAGAATGTTAGCAGTAAGTACACAGCTAATCCTTCTCAGGCCCTCAGAACAGCAAGGGCGTTTAACTCCCTGCTTGCCTGGGCTGTTTCTGTATAGGAGCCAATCAGATGCCTTTCTGAAGCTGTCACGATGCCAAATCCTTTTACAAAACAGAATATACTTAAACTATACATGTATACTGTTGAGCTTTTTGCATAAAGGCTGTTATTTTTAATTATTCATTATCAACACCGGAGAGTGACTGGCTCAACATATAGGACTTCCTGTCTGCTGCTTTTTTATTGTCATTGGGTTTTCAAGTCAAGAGCACATATTCTAAGCATTAGCTACTCATTAGCATCATATTCTCAAGACACAATATAATCATCCTAATAATTGATTGTAGGGAAGGTAGTCACTTGTAGCCCACACAATTCACAGCCATGAACTTTGTCCTCCATAGTTTATTATGCACAGGGAAAAATCTTGATGGCATAATCTATCTTCCTTGCAAATTTACATCAAAGGGCAACACGCTACATATTGTTCCCTCAACACATACCACTCTGATGATGCCATATGAGTGCCTGCTTTGTTGGAGAAGCATATTGTTAAATGTGAAAATAGAATGCCTAGGTAAAAACCCTCTTTACATAGCATTTGATTTTTTTTAAAAAAGCTAGGCTTTATCTTTGGCCAAAAAACCAACCAAAACATGTTTAAAAAAAAACAATGGGAAGGTCCTTTATATCAGGAACAAAATGAATCCACTGCAACATATAGAACTAGTGCTGCCTTAGCTGGAAAGGAAGAGAAATCAACATTACTCGTAAGCTAGATGCCTTGGGTAAAATTCCAGCTTTCCTTGTTGACTGGACCAATTTAAAGACATTTCTCATCCTTAAATCATTTATTAGTTGCACTCTTGCTTGCTTTCTCTTTCTTCCTCTCTGGTATGTGCACCCAGAGCAACAGAGGAATGAGGGGACTTCAAACTTTGTGATGTGTTTCTTTGGAAAAAGTTTTAAATGGAGTATGTGGAATTATAACTTTCTCTAGTTCTGAATGGACACATCAAATAATTAAATACACAACTAAACCCACTGAAACATTTGTAAAGTAAAGAGAAGTAGTCAGTGGCAAATAAATAGATTTATTCAAGCCAGTCTGACCTTTTACCCCTCTTCTTAGAGAGTTCTGATGTGAGGACCATCTCGCTCAGCAGATTATTATTTCACATTTTATTTAATTAATTCACTTGTTCATTTATACAAACAATTCATCATAATAGCAGTTATATATTTGTTCACATGAACTGACTCCCTCTTCCCTTTTGCATTTTCCACTGCTAGGGATGTGCATTTCATTTTCTGCTTAACTCAAATGAGATTTTGTAAGTTTTGTAATTTTGTATAGAAATTTTATTTATGTTTTGGTTCACAGTGCCTGACAGTACCTGCAGTGAAGCTGTGCCAGGCAAAACAAAACAGTGTATCAATTCAAGCCAGGAGAGGGCATGGGAAGGAAATGGGGAGAGCATGATTGGCATCTCTGCTGGCCAGTTGGGATTGTTATGACATCATGCAGCACTTGATGCACACAGAGAATTCCTGTGATAGGGCTTTCTTTGTTGCTGCCAGAACTCGGAGTAGTAAATAGGAATGTGCGAACGCGGTTCAGAAGTTCGGAGTTCGGATCGAACTCGGTCTGTTCGGATGGCGGAACCCGAATCCGAATCCGAACTGACCAAACTGAACTAGATCCGAACGTCGAAATGACCAAACAGTTCGGTCAGTTCGGATCGCATTTGGGTGAGTTTCGGCGGCAAAAACGTGTCACTGAAAGGTCAAACGTGACAGGGAGGGGGAGTCAGCTGAGGAGCAGACTTCCAGGCACCAGGGGTGGAGAGGCCTGGAGTAGCAGCCAGCCTGCCCAATCACCATCCCTTTTTTCCTCAGACCACTGTCTTCGTATTCTTCAATTGGCCACGGGCTAGGCTGCACGGAGCCAATGGGGCTTGCGGTGAGACGGGTGCAGCAAGAAACAAAACTGATTGCTTCCCCCCTTCCCAACACCTTCTGAGCCAGTCACTGTTCCTGAACAGCAGGCGTTTCAGAAGGCTCCCTCTCCCAGCAGTTTTGTTCTCCTCAATCCATTGCCATCCTCCTCCTATTTCACCCATTCAACCCATTTACCTTCATATTATCATTTATTTAGATTATATTAGATAGATTTAGCTGTTGTTTTTATTTTTTACCCATCCCTGTGTTCTCTCTCTCCCTACCCTCCATTGAATCCATTCCTTTCCCTTTCCCACTCCCTCCATATTCCATCCCTCATTCCCTTCCCCTGTTTTTTCATTTAATAGAGTAGGATTAGATTGATTTAGGTTTTATTTCAGTTTTTGTACCCCTTCCTGTGTTGTTGTCAGCTGTCTGTGTTCCCCCCCATCCCTGTGTAATATTGTATATTTAGAGAGAGAGAGAGAGAGAGAGAGAGATTATAGTAGTTAGGTAGGAGTTAGTTATTAGTTAGTTAAGTTAGCTTATTTATAGTTTATAGAGGTCAGTGATTCACTTTTAGCGTGTGTTTGTAGTACTAGGTGTTAGATATTCCATTATTTAATTCCATTGGTTTTATAATAGTTAGATAGTTAATAGCAGTTAGAATTATAATATAGATACATATAATATTAGATAAAAAACTAAAAAAAAAATTGTAATCATTTTTATAAAATATTTGTGCATTCTTTTGATGGCAGAAATTGAGAAGGGAGGTAGGAGAGGAGAGGCCAGTCTGCTGCCCGCAAGCCAGGCAGAGGCATGTGGCAGAGCCGGCAGGGGCCATGCCAGCAGAGTGCCAGCAGGCAGAAGCAGCAGCCCATCACCACGCCCCAAGCTGCGCAGGCCTGATTATGGGTCTTCCTATCCCAGCACTAGTGGCACTAATGCCCCCAGTTGCACTAGGGGGTTAGGCATCGCCTCCTGGCAGCGTCCTCCACTGCCATGCAGGGCACTTTAATGTCTGCATTGCAGGCGGCTGAGGCTGTCTCCTCTTCGGCTGCAGGTGCAGGCGACTCAGTGCCTGAAGCTCCTCAGGGATCACCATTGTCCCCCAACTCCCTCATAATTATAGAAGCAATCCCTCAAAGCAGTCCAGGGCTGATGGATCTCACCCCGGCTGCTAGAGGCAGGGCCTGATCCCTGAGCAATGGAAGAAAGGAGCGTAGCAGCAGCAGCAGCAACAGCAGCTATAGGGGGCAGGGGGAGAGTGCTGCTCAGAGTGGGAGCAGCATGGGGAGTCCAGCAGTCTCCATCACTCTGTTTGGGGATGGGGACAGTGATGCAGAGTTTTCTGTGGAGGAGGTCTCTGTATCTGGTGCTACTGAGGTGATGGCTGTCCTTCAACGAGCTGTGTCGCCAGTGCCACCATGTCCTGCCCCTCCCAGGAGTGCGTCACCGGGTGCAGGCCAGAAGGCAAGAGGGGATAAAAAAACATGGGTCTGGGAGCATTTTAAGGTGCAGGCAGATGATCTGCGGGAGGTGCAGTGCACTTTCTGCGATAAGGTGATGAAGCGTGGGCAGGTGCTCAACAACTTGGGAACAACCGCCATGTCGAGGCACCTGAAATCGTGCCACAGTGCTGCACTGCTAAGCAGGGAGGCAGGGTCAGTGGATCGTAATGAGTTCCCGACCCAAGCGGCTAGTCATCCGCCTCCTTCATCGGGCAACCATCCTGCTCCAGCAGCTATGTCTAGCAGCAGGAGCAGTATCGCTGCTGGGGGGGCGGGGAGCAGCAGGAGCAGCAGCTTCACCAGCAACGTCAGCCCACAATGGAGGAGCTGGGATGGGGGCAGCTGCCAAGGCCATCAGCAGCTGGAGGGCGGTGTGGCTTTCTAGAGAAAGCCACGCACCTGTTGGATGAGATGATCGTTATCATTGGCCAGCCCTTCTCCATTTTCTGGGACACTGGGTTTAAGCGGCTGATGGGGTTCCTGGCCCCACAGTTTCAGCTGCTGTCCCGCACCACCCTGAGTCGTACGGTGGTGCCAGCCCTGTATGGGGGTTTGAAGAAGTGGGTGAAGGAGCAGCTGGCAGGGGCTGGGGGTGCCACTGTCCATTTCACCACTGACCTGTTGTCCAGCCGGAATGCCCAGCACGCGTACCTGGCGGTGATGGCGCACTGGTGGCAGGACCCAGTGTCGGCATTTGACAGTGGCATGAGGGGTCCTGAAGCAGGGTATAGATGGACCCTGCTTCAGGCGGAAGTCATAGACTGCCCCCACACTGTCAGGAACACAGAGGCATCCCTGAATGCTGTTGTGGAGGAGTGGGTCACGCCAGGTGCACCATTCACCCTGGTGTGTGTGGTGACCGATAATGCGGCCAATATACTCAAGGCAGTCTGCGATGGGGGCTTCATGAGCATCCCTTGTGCCGCACACACCCTCCACCTGGTGGCCAAGAATGCTCTGGACTTGGGGGATAAGGGGATTGGGGGAAGGCACCCTTAGATCCCTGATCCAGCGGGGGAGGGAGCTGGCTGGGTTCTTTAATTGCAGCGTGAAGGGCAGCGAATTCCTCAGGGCCAAGCAGGCAGAGCAAGGCTGCCCAGTGCACCAGCTAGTGTAGGATGTCTCCACTAGGTGGGGGATGTCTCCACCAGGTGCTTGAGCGGCTTCTGGAGCAGAAGGCCACCTTTCATCAGGTGCAATTGTACACAGACAGTGGGGTTCCTCCAGGCTTCAGTGGGCCAAAATGGGAGATCCTCTCCCAGATGGTCTTCGTTCTGTGACTGTTCCTGGAAATGACGGAGACCATCAGCTCCTCCATGGTCACAATCAGTCAGGTGACCCCTCTGGTCCAGAGTCTCCACCGGAGTCTGGAGGAGATTCTGCAGGGGCAGGATTGCGGTCCTCGGGGCAAGAAGCTGGGGGCTGAGGTGGTTGGACTGGCACAGAAGCTCATGACAGGCCTGAAGGCGAGGTTTGATGAGCTCCTTCTGCGAAGGGGATATGTTTTGGGAACAATGCTGGACCCCAGGGTCCAGGGCAGCATGGCAGGCAAGTCATCCCTCTATGGCCTCTGGAAGGATGATCTTGTGGGGAGGGTCTGGAAGGCAGAGCAGGCTCTTGAGAGTGTGTGGCAGCAGCAGCAGCAGCAGGACGCCCCTGGGGATGGTGGGAGTGGGAGCAGCTGCCCCTTTCAGTCAGTGGGGTCTATCCCTGCCTCCAGACCTAGCGGTAGAAGCAGCAGAAGCAGGATCAGCAGGATCATCAGGAGCAGTACCCCTACTGCCAGCAGCTCCTCCCCTGTGCAGCGCAATCTGGGGGACATGGAGCCCAGCACAAAAGGGAAGATAGCATGGCTGAGGTGCCCAGGGACAGCTACGAGAGGGAGTATGACGGCACCTCAGCTTCAGTCGAGGCCTACCTGGACGAGGAACCGTGCATCGATCCCAGCAGCGATCCCTTGGTCTACTAGGCCGGCAAGACTGACGTGTGGCTGGCCCTGTACAAAGTGGCCAGTAGATTATTGTCCTGCCCACCAACCAGTGTCCCCAGTGAGCAGATGTTCTCTGTGGAGAGGGACATTTGCTCCCCGCACCACCTGAGACTGGGGGCCAAGTTGGCGGAGCAGTTTTTGTTCCTAACGGTGAACCATCCTCAGCTGAAATTCCCTGAGCTGCCCCTGGACAAGGAGTGATGGTGCAGTGGCACATGACATCCCATGCCAGGGGCAGTCGGGATGGGACTCCTCCTCGTCCTCCTCCTCCTCCTCCTCCTCCTCCTCCTCCTCAATCTGGGCTAGGGCTACTGCTCCTATGCTGCTGAGGTGCTGTCCCTCTCTCCCAATGCCTGGCACCTGCCCTGCCTCTCTCTCATACTAGATGGCCTCGGCCGCCTTATCTGACTGACCTCAAGACGCAGGGTGGCATTGGGAAACAAACTGTAAGCCTGCCAGCCGGCCTACGGCTACAAGATCACGGCCCGCCTATGTGACGATGATTCTCTCTCTCTCTCTCTCTCTCTCTCTCTCTCTCTCCCTCCCTCCCTTTCTCTCTCTCTCTCTCTCTCTCTCTCTCTCTCTCTCTCTCTCTCTCTCTCGCTATATATATATATATATAAAATCTTTGTGTGCATTCTTTGGGTTGGAAGACATCGAGAAGGGAAGTAGGAGAAGTCGTAAGGCGGGCCATAAGGCGGGCAATGAGGCACATGGCTGAGGTGGTAGGGGCCGTGCCAGTGGAGTGGCAGCATGCAGCAGCAGCCAGAACCCATCACCACGCCCCAAACTCCACAGGCCTGTTTTTTGGAGACATGATGTTCCTCCAGGGCCACTAATATACCCCATTATTGATGTGATCCCCAGCAGTTCTCCTGGGGGGCTGTCTTCAAGTTGAGACCCTGCTGGCACATCTTGGGGCTAATACGTTACATGTGCTGCTGCTGTCAGGTAGGGATCTGACAAGCTGTATATACAAACAAACATACAATGAGATTCTGCCACCTGCCAGAAGCAGCACAGAGGGGTAAAAGATTGGACAGGTCAAACTCAGCTGGTAACGGATATAAGTTTTAATAACTTTTTAAAAAACAAATATTAACAATATAACAAGACATAAAAATAACAAACTTAAGTGCCTCAGGGCCAAACGATACTGATAATAAAATCTTCGAAATTGGTATTGATATCGGAACCGATATTGATACCAATTTCCGAATGTTCGGCCGAACCGAACTCCGCTGAACAGAACAACCGAACCCGAACTCGGTTCCCGACGCGAATGACCGAATTTGAACTCGGATCCCGAACCGAATGACCGAACGGCCGAACATCCAAACCGCGTTCTGTTCGCACATCCCTAACAAGCAGTCTCATTTCTTGCAGATTTCAGAGTCTTGAAGAAAAGAAACTAGTGAGGGCTGTGTGTGTGTTAGATGTTCCCCCATCCGGTGGCTGCCATTTGAAACAGTGACTGCCGGAAAATTAGCGCTTCTTGGAGATGCTGCCTTGTAAAACCTTGATTATGTGGCTTTTACAAGGCAGCATCTCCAAGAAGCGCTAGTTTGCTGGCAGCAGCTGTTTCAAATGGTGACTGCCTGTGTTTCAAATGGCAGCCGGCTGACTTCCGGTAGCTGTAGGGAAATGTCTAAC